>JAANYP010004404.1:0-117286 GCA_020465985.1 Centrapalus pauciflorus
TCCTAACCACTTCTTTTGGTCCAACCTTAACCGGTGTTTTGTTTCACAACAGGTTTTGGTGCGGCCTGCACAGTTTTCTCGGTACTCTGAGAACTACTCGTGCTCGCCACACTTGTCGAGGGCTTAACAGGTGTTGGGTTCACTGTCTTAGGGGTAACATCTGCTTTCCTATTTGGACAGTGAGAAGCAACATGCCCTTTCTCGTGACATCTAAAGCAAGACATCTTATCCATGGACTTTTTGGTTGGTCCCTTAGATCTAGGTGTCTCACTATTGTCTATTGCCTTTGGTACATCTACAGTGTCTGTCTCTTCGACCTGGTCAGCCCATGAAATTTTCTGTTTTCCTGCAGGTGTTTCACTGGAGGAAGACACAAATTTCACTTGCTTGACCTTGACGGTTGAGTCAGTCACCTTAGGTGTATTTTCAACTTTAGGCTCAGGTGTAGGTTCAGGTAAGTCCTCTAAAACTACTGACTTGTCAGTTTTCTCCTGAGGCTGAGGCACATAGTTATCATTGAAAGGTGGAGGAATTTCGTGAAAACCTAGACCTACAGGCTTCTTAGACTGTCTTTGGGCATCTAAGACTTTCCCTAGGTTTAGGCTCGAATTCCTAAACTTTTCCAACTTACTATTTGCCTCTGCTACCTTAACCTTGGTCTCGGCTAGCTCTATGTCCTTGTCTTTCAGACTTTTAGTCAAGGCTTCTACGTGCTCATACATAAGTTCTATCCTAACACACTGCTCACTCA
Organism: Centrapalus pauciflorus; assembly: GCA_020465985.1. Lineage (NCBI taxonomy): Eukaryota > Viridiplantae > Streptophyta > Magnoliopsida > Asterales > Asteraceae > Centrapalus > Centrapalus pauciflorus. The sequence continues at coordinate 752 of JAANYP010004404.1, forward strand.
GTTTGTCTTTTAGAACGATTACATCTTGAGCATCAGCCTTAAGTTTTTCCTTTAAATCCTGCTTTATATCATTTAGGCTAGCATTTTCTATTTTTAAGTTTTCATTTTGAGCAGCTATGGTCTTATGTGAGTCTAAGACTAGATTTAACCTATCGTTAGAACTAACACATAAAGCACATAAATCATGAAATAGAGAATTAGAAAGACTAACCTTAGAGTTATCAGATTCCACGTTGGCCATCTGAGCAGCAAACTCCAGCACGGTCTGATCATTCGCTTTCTCTACCCACATCGGACTGCTGTCCCTTGTGGTCTGCTCATCCTCATCACAACCATTCTCCGTAACTTCAGCCATAAAAGCTCTAGCATTGGACTCCGGATGTGAACTCCAGTCATAAGAACCATCTAGCTGTCTTTCAGAAGTGACATTTGATATCAGACCCGCTAGATTGGCTTGACCAGACGAAGAACTCGGAAGATATCGCTGTTGGGACTGACTTTGGTACTGTCCTTGATGCTGACTCTGTCCCTGGTATGACTCTACCTTCGGTCTTTGACACTCCCTCGCGAAATGTCCCAATCCCTGACAGTTGTAGCATTTGACCTTGGACTTATCAAATCCTATCCCCTTGTTATTCATCTGGAGATTCCTCCCAGTTCTCTTTATGAATCTCTTAACCCGTTGGGTTACCATGGCCAGTTGCCATTTAAGATCCATCTCCTCTAAGTCATCAGGGTCGACCTGATCGTAATCTTCATCCCAAAGAGCCGGATCATTGATCTTCCCTTGAACGCAATTTCCATATGCGGCCACAAACGAAGCAAGCAGATTCAGATGTTCTTCCGCCGACTTTGCGCTCATTGGCATCTTAGAATAGTTCTGACTGGTCGATGCCTGTTGGACTTGAGGTTGCGGTTCTTCCGATCTTCCTAACCCTAAGAACGCGCGGTTTAGAGAGTCTTCGGACTCTGGTGGTGATGACGTTTCTCCGGTGAAAAACGCTGTAGCACTCTTCTGATCAGCTGTCACTGATGATTTTGATGTTTTTCCAAAATACATCGCCGGATTTTGGACTTGCTCATAATCAGTCTCAGCCTTTATCATTTCGAAGTGATATGCCCTCAACGTTCCCACGATGTCATCCAGCGTTTGAGCATAGTATTTATCTTCATTCAGCTTAATCATAGCTACGTACATAGCCCATTTGGCTGGTAGGGCATCAAGAAGCTTATTGTTCTTGTCACTGTCCGAGTACTCAATGCCATGACTTTCAAGCTCTGTTATCAGATGATAAAATCGTGTGATAATATCATCCAACTGTTCATCCTTAAGAGCCTTGAAAATTGCAAACTGTTGGGTCAACAGCTCTGTACGCTTTCTACGTACCCGTGGATTACCCTCACACCGTTTCTGAAGAGACTCCCAAGGCTCTTTCGACGTCCTCTGAGTCCGAAATGTGTGCAAGATATCTTGAGGTAACGCCATTCGGATAATAGAGAAAGCCTTGTTTTCAGCTTCAAATAGTTTCTTGTCATCCTCTTTCATCATTTGGTATGACAGAACCTTTTGACGGCCTTCTACCTCAGACACTGGTGGAATGTACCCTTCATCAATGCACACCCACATGCGCATGTCGTTGAATCGTACAAAATCCGTGAATCTATCCTTCCACCAGTAGTAATCCTCAACTTTCATCAGCTTAGGTGGGGCATTGGCCTTCCCAACTTCGTGATCCATTTCAAGGAATTTCTGAAGGTTCGACATCTTTTCTGAAAGAATTTGAATTTGAACTTAATTAATTTAATTAGAAACTGATTTAAATTAACTTATTCGAATCTAGATAGATTCGAAACTAATTAATGTTTAATCTTTTGAAATTAAATTCGATTAAGTCTTAAAGTTCAAGTAGATTCGAAATAATGTCAGATTCGAACAATCCCACAGATTCGAAGATAGGTCAGATTCGAAGGACTCTTAAACTCGAAGACCCTTAGAATCGAAGGCACAACAGAATCGAAATTCAGCAGAATCGAAGAACAGAATCGAAACAGTAACAGACTCGAAACAAACTCGAAACAATATAGACTCGAGATCCAATTCGAATGTATTAACAGATTCGAAACAACACAAACTCGAAACTGACTGAAATTGACTCGAAAGGAGCGTATTTTGGTTAGACTCGAAAATAAAGTAAAACCCTAATTACCCCTATAGATTCGAGCGCCGCAAACTCGAAAAACGGCTAACACTTTGATTTTTTTTGACGTTTTACGGATTAAATCACTAATTTTCAAATGAAAAACAATGATTTCGACCAAAAACGTGAAAAACAACAAAGTGTTTCCCGAATATGAATTTGCTAAGCTCAAAAACACGTTTTTGAGAGAAAAACCGTCCAACTAGCGTCAAGAAACCTAGAATGTTTCTGATGAACACGAAGAACACCACGAACACTCCGTAGGCTCTGATACCACTTGTAAGGTCTACCACTGACAGATCTATCTAGACGCGGACCCGTGAACGAGTGCGGAATCCTCGTTTACGGTCAGACGGACAACTCTCAACCAACGGAAACACGGAGACTATTAGACGCTGAACGAACGACACACGAACGATCCTACGTACTAATTCTCTCCGAAATGGGACTCACCTAGCTGATAAACTCGAGATCGCCTATCGCTTAATTCCTCACGAATTCTGCCAAAGGTCTGCTAATCATTCGAGTCTATCCCTAATTATAGACCCTGATTCGAGTCTGTTGTGGGCCAACCTCGAATCTGGCCTAAGGCCTCATTCGAATCTGTCCATCTGACAGATTCGAATCTAACCTATTCGAATCTAAGGATACATTCGAATCTATCACAGATTCGAATGCCTTCCTTAACCTATTCGAATCTAGCCAATACACTTAAACACTTACGTGATGAAACTTATGTTTTAACTTATGTTTGACATACTCTTTGACTTTTATGTTTGAACTTCTTGTAATATGTTACATCAAGTTCAAACACACAATCAATAACAGACAAACACATATTAAACATATATATCAAAACACTTGTTAATATTCAGAGTATTACTTAAATCATAACGCAGATCGATTAGACTGCTATCGTCACACAGGGTGTACCAACAAATCCAACACCTGTTAAGCCCTCACCCAGTGTGGCAAGCAACAGTAGTTCTCAACCTACAGAGAAAACTGTGCAGGCCTCACCCAAACAAGTTGTGAAAAACACACCGGTTAAGGTTGGACCAAAGGAAGTGATTAGGACAAATTCACCGAATCGTGTCAATAATCAATCTAGGTCAGCACCACAACAAGTCTATAGGAGCACCACACCTAGCAGGTCACACACTCCAGTTAGGTCTCATACTCCAGTTAGACAGTATGCACCGGTAAGAGCTCAAGGATCACAGTCAGAAATGGCATATAATAGGAATTATTCTAGAGCTCCACAACAAATGCCTACACCAAGGCAAAGAGTGAACTTAAATCACTCGGCACCACAACAGAATTCAGTTCAAAGGCCCAAGTCACCTGAAAGGCGAGATGGGTACTTGAAAGAGTTCACGTATGTGGACGAGAATGGTATTAACAAGTCAGTCATGGCTTGGGTTCCCCGTGATAACTAACCTATTTTCTTTCATGTGCAGGAGATAACTACCGGTCCAAACAACAAGTGGTTCGTCGACAGTGGTTGCTCCAGGCACATGACGGGGGGAAAGAAGTCTTCTCACAGACTTCAAGGGGGGTAATAGGGGATTTGTATCATTCGCGGGTAACAAGGGTGGAAATATCACTGGAACTGGAGAAGTCACTAATGGGACGATTACTTTGGATCAAGTTTATCACGTTGATAAACTGGTTCATAATCTCATTAGTGTCTCTCAAATCTGTGATAAGAAGAACTCAGTGTTATTTACTGACACTGAGGCGTTAGTGCTAAAGCCTGGATTCAAGATACCTGAAGATTGGATATTGATGCGGGCGCCAAGGAAGAATGACTTGTACATGCTCGATATGAACAAGCCAGATACTTCGATGGGTCCGATCTGCTTACTATCAAAAGCTTCAGAGACGGAGTCAGTACTGTGGCACAGACACATGGCTCACCTGCACCTGAGGAAGATGAATTACATTACGAAGCATGGACTGGTGCAGGGTGTGCCCATGAAAAGTTTTCAGTTCGAGGATAAGTGTCTACCTTGCATGAAGGGCAAACAACACAAGAAGACACACAAGTCCAAGAAGCAGAATTCCATAGCCTCAACATTCGATCTGTTGCACATGGACCTTTTCGGCCCAATCAACAAAAGGAGTATTGGAGGTAGTTGGTACTGCTTAGTTATCACCGACGATTACTCACGTTTTTCTTGGGTTTTCTTTTTAGGTACGAAGGACGAGACGGCTGCAAGGCTCATCGGGTTCTTGGACCAAGTGGAGAACTCATACGGAACTAGGGTTAAAATATTCATAGTGATAATGGAACTGAATTCAAAAACACTGTAATTGGTGTATATTGCCTATCAAAGGGCATAGTGCATCAATTCAGTGCACCATATGAACCTCAACAGAATGGGGTGGCCGAACGTAAAAATAGAACTTTGATTGAGGCTGCAAGGACTATGCTTTCGGATTCAAAGCTTCCTACCATGTTTTGGGGGGAGGCAGTGAATACCGCGTGCCACATTTTAAACCGAGTCCTTACAGTCAAATCATTGAACAAAACATGCTATGAAATTTTGAATAAACGGCCACCTAACTTAACTGGATTCGAACCGTTTGGAGTACCATGCACACTTTTAAGAACAAAACATCAACCGAAGTTTGGTGAAAAGGCTGACGAAGGATACTTCCTAGGTTATGTGCCAAACTCACCAAACAAACGGGTGTTTAACAAAACAACTGGTACTGTGGAGATTGTGTATAACATTGAAGTCACAAGTTATACACATGAACCCCAAACTGGTCCGGAATGGATATTTGACTATGATAAGTTATTTGAGTCATTTAACATTCCTCTGGATGATAATGCAGGTACAATCGAGAAGGACATGGCGACGTTGCATCTGAACGACGATGGCCAAATCTTTCCAAGGACCACGTTCGAATCTACATCCGAGCCTACTGCGACTGTAGATGGATCTCCAGAAGTTGCTGATCAAGAGGCACCTAACACTGAGAATCAGACTCAAGCTTCAAGTTCTAACTCTGAGGAAAACGTCCGTGAGGAGGAAAATGTAGAAGCTGAGCCTGTTCCCCCTTTAGGTGAAATAGGATCCAACTTAGGAGATAATCTAAGGGTTGATGAAATAGAGACCTCTAGGATTAACAAGAACCATCCAATAGATAGCATCATAGGAAATCCTAACGAGGGTGTGAGGACTCGGAGTAGTGTAAATAACAACACTGTGTTGTTGTCGATGATAAACGACTCCGAGGCATATCACACATGTCTATATTCGTGTTTCATATCGCAAGTAGAGCCCAAAAATGTGCAAATGGCACTTAAGGACAACTCTTGGGTTGAAGCGATGCAGGAAGAACTTTCACAATTTAGGAAACTAGAAGTGTGGGAGTTAGTTCCGTTACCTCGAGGGGAGATTGCAATAGGAACCAAATGGGTTTTTAAGTGCAAGAGAGACGATCGGGGTATAGTCACGCGCAACAAGGCGAGATTAGTTGTAAAGGGTTTCAACCAAGAGGAGGGAATCGATTACAACGAAGTTTTTGCACCAGTAGCAAGGCTGGAAGCCATTAGGTTGTTTCTAGCGTTTGCCTCCTTCAAAGGCTTTAAGGTATATCAACTGGATGTTAAGAGTGCTTTCCTGTATGGGAAAGTGAAGGAGTTGGTGTATGTAGAACAACCGCCTGGATTTACAGATCCAAAATATCCTGATAGAGTATATCGCTTAGATAAGGCTCTTTATGGATTACATCAGGCACCTAGGGCGTGGTATGAGACTTTATCCAACCATCTTTTAGAAAACGGTTTTGAAAGGGGTAGGATAGATAGTACTCTATTTGTGAAGAGGAAGGGTGAACACTTTATCTTGGTACAAGTGTACGTCGATGATATCATTTTTGGATCATCAGACGAACAGATGTGCAAAGATTTCGAAAAGGTGATGAAGTCTAAGTTCGAGATGAGTGCTATGGGGGAGTTGAATTTCTTTTTAGGGTTACAAGTTGACCAAAAGAAGGAAGGGATGTTTATCCATCAAACTAAGTATGTCTATGACATATTAGAACGTTTGGGATGGAGGGAACTAAGTTGACTGCCCACTTCAGCACGCCGATTCAAGTGAATCACAATCTCGGGCCGGGTACTGAAAGTGATTCCGATGTGGATCCGACTTTATATCGGGCCATGATTGGGTCACTTATGTATTTAACTGCTTCAAGACCTGACATAATGTTTGCTGTTTGTATTTGTGCTAGGTTTCAAGCGAATCCGAAGGAGATGCATATGAAAGCTGTGAAGCGGATTCTACGATACCTCAAGTCGAAACCGAAGCTGGGACTTTGGTATCACGCGGAGGGAGATCTAGAGTTGGAAGCATTCACGGATTCTGACTACGGAGGATGCAGCTTGACGCGCAAATCTACAACTGGAGGCTGTCAGTTCCTAGGAGGGAGATTGGTATCCTGGCAATGCAAGAAACAAACATCGGTAGCCATTTCAACGTGCGAGGCCGAGTATGTTGCTGCTGGTAGTTGCTGCTCACAGGTTCTGTGGATACAACAACAATTGCGGGATTACGGTTTGGCTTACACTCAAACTCCTATTAGGATAGACAATCAATCTACAATTGCTATAACTAATAATCCAGTTAAACACAGTAAAACAAAGCACATAGACATAAGGCATCATTTTATTCGTGATTGTGCTGAAAAGAACTTAATCAAACTGGTAAAGGTGGCAACAGAAGATAATAATGCAGATTTATTTACCAAAGCGTTTGATAAGTCACGGTTTGAGTATTTAATTCAACTGAATGGAATGCGCAACCCAGAGTAATTTGACCTTAGTAGTAGTAAGTTTATTTTCTTTTAGAGTCGTAGTATTTCTTTCTTTACAGTAGTCTGCTAATTTAGGAAAGTTTCTATTTTTAGTAAGTTTCTAATTTTAGTAAGTTTCTATTTTTAGTAAGTTAGTAGGTTAGCTTATTTTACTGCTTTTTCTTATGAAAAACAAAAGAAAAAAGAGAGAAAATTACAAAAATACAAAAAAAGAGAATATCAGAAAAGGAGTTAAGTCTTAGATACATAGGTTCAAAGTGACGAAAATTAGCACCGTCGTTACAGACTCTAAGTATTTAGGCTTTCACACATAATGCAACTAAATCCTAAGTGTTATACTTTACTTAGTTTGATGTGTTGGTAGGCATAATACATATAGGGAATCTCAAGGCTAATAAAATATTCTAGAAATAGTCAAGCGTGTCACTAACTTAGATATATGACCAATCGGTCTTAATTTTTATGTACAAGACATACAAACATTGAGTCTAAATGAGGTATGCAAACTTTCTGGGGATGTATGGCAACATCAAATACATCTGAAAATGGAAAGAATAGAAATATCATGTAAAACTGAGAGTCGAAAACATGCAACTCTGTTGTACGTAAGTACAGACCTGTTGTCTCTGTTTAGATTCGGGTTAGCAGATATGTCGCTTTGTTGTACGTCAGTACAGACCTGTCACCGCTATCTGCTAACTTTAAAAATAAACCTTAAGTCGAACTAAGACACTTTGTTGTATGAAAATACAGACCTGTGTCCGATGTTTGTCTTTTAAAGAAAGTTTGCAAATACCAACAAGTTAGAATCTTTGTCTGTGTGCCTTGATCATAAAAGTATGTCTATGTCTGCGTCACGTAAGATAATTTCCTGATAAATAAAAAGGCCAAGGGATATTCCGAAATGTAGAATGTTTAAAAGGGGTAAAATACCAACAATCGGCTAAATAGGTATGTCACGACAAACAAACAAAGGAATAAAAAATTCCTAAGTGTGAAAGTTTAAGTACTGAAAGTTAGTATCAGACATCGCTATCTGATTGAACCTTTCTTAGACTATACTCATCAAAAATATGTTGTTAAGTATTTAGCTTAGATTGTAAATTTTTCTTAAGTCTAGATTAAATTTTTTGGTCAAAATTTTATTTTACTTTATTTTATTTTATTTTTACCTTAGTTTATTTTATTTCATTTTAGTTTAGTTTAATTTTTACTTAGGTAAAAGGTCAAAAGTTACTGAGGGTGCATTCAAAGTTGGATAAAATAAACAATGCGTGAACTATCTTGAGCTTAGGGTAAAAGAATTGGCATAGTTTATCTGGTTACACGATACCGTAGAAAAAAGTTGGAAAAGTTGAATTTATTTCAAAATTTTCGAAAATTTTTCTAAGTATTGGTGGTTTCGAATCTAAGACAGACTCGAAGCAGTAAGACTTCGAATCTGTCAGTAGATTCGAATCTACACTTAGACTCGAAGGTTGGTTGTATAAATAGGTCAACAGTGAAGTCATTTAAGACTTACTGTTTTCGAATCTATACACTCGAGTCTAAAGGCGATTTCGCATCTATTTCTTCGAATCTATCGGATTTCTACTAAACGACATTTTGTCGACTTTGAAGATTGTGTATTCGATTCTACAGGTACCTCTAGGTATAATCAACCGGATTGTACAAGATTTGTGTAGTTTTATGCACAATTTTAGACTAAATCGTCAAATTTTGAAGTTTTATAGGTCGAAATAGGGTTTTTGCTAAATTACCAAGATTGGACCTATAAAAGATCAAATTAAAGGCATAAATCATTGATTAGAACCTAGTTGAACTAATGTATGTGATTTACCAAGTTCAAAATGGTTAAAATCGTGGGTTTTAGTTGAAAAATCAAACGTCGGGGCTTCGAGTCTATTCCAGGACCTTCGAATCTGTTCATGGGTTTCTCGAATCTGTCATTAGATTCGAGATGACCATGATATTCGAATCTGTCCATTAGACTCGAAAAGGGACTCTTCGAATCTGTCCATTACACTCGAATATGGACACTTCGAATCTGTTACTTTCGAATCTGTACTTTATTTACTTTGTTTAATTTAAATTTTATTAAACTTGTGGAAATTTAATTGTGTTAGATTTTGTATTTAATCAAGTACAAAATAAAACAAATTTTGAATTTAAACAAGTTTATTGATTTTTAATGAGTCTAACAGTTTTATTTATTGTGCAGATATGGCAGTTCGCGCTTTTGTCCCGAAGCATAATATGGTCCTTAATCCAGATAATAATATCCCTGAGGCGCAGGGTTTTCGCGAAGTTTTGGACTTCCTAGCTGAGTCTAGGATTAGCTATGCTTTGTATCATAACATTCCAATTGTAATTTCGTATGTACGCCAGTTTTATGATCATTTACAGGTGGACTGTACTGTCACCCCGACAGTTATCAGAACCAGAATCGCTGGCCAACCTCTAGTCTTCTCAGCAGATATGTTGCGCCAAGTGCTACAGTTGGGTTCTCAAGAACAAGAAGATGGGCCTATTGACTTTCCATTAAGTATTAGGCAGACTGCTTTTCTGAGAATGGGCTACAGTTTAGATGTGACAAAGTCGTCATACATGAAGAGTGGCCTGATTGGGCAATGGAGATTCTTGGTGCACGTATTCATGGTCTGTTTTGCGCCAAAGAAAGCTGGATTTGATTACATAGTGTCAAAGATCCAATCTGGAGTTATTGCATTGGTATATAATCGGAAATTCAGCTTTTCGCAGATGTTCTTCTCGGAGTTCGTTCATCAAATTACGGCTCCAGAAAGGGAAAGATTTTTGCTATATCCAAGATTTGTCATGATGTTGATAAGGCACTTTTTGCCAAATTTGCCACAATCAGATGACTCTTTGAGCGTGAATGTTATGGATAAACGCATCTTTGCTGACTGTTCCTCACATCGAGGAAGATTAGCTGTTCCGGTTGCGCGTCCATTGTTTGGAGCGATTGTGGACAGGGAATTTCACGCCCCGGAAGATGCCAACTGGGCAGGGGTCGCTGACATTCAACCACAGCAACAACAACAGCAACGTCAGCAACAACAACGGCAACGTCAACAACAACAGCCGCGAGCTCAGCCGCGTGACCCAAGACGCCGACAAAGACCAGCCGTGAGTCAAATCCAGGCTTCCAGGCCTTCTACGAGCGAACAGCCCCAAGCACAGGAAGCAGGGCCTTCAAGTGCCATTCCTGAATCTGAGCAGATTGCTCAAACCTTGGAGGAAATATGGGCATCTGGTCCACATGCCAATGAAGATGTTGCAGCAGCATTAGTGGATGAGCTGCTTAGTCCCCCAGTAGATACAGATGATGTATTTAGAGATGTCGAGGAATACGAGCCAGAAGGGGCAGATGACGGATTAACATCCTCGGAATCCGACTCAGAATCCGCGGAAGTTCCGGCAGCTGCAGTTCCTGATATTGAAATTGGAACTTATGGTTCGAGATTGATTATAAATGAGGGTGGTTCGAGGAGGCGCGTGAACAGGGAATTGGAGGAGTCTGATTTTGAAGAAGAGGAAGTTCCTCAACTAGTGACAAGGCAACGGGCCAAACGTCACAGGTTCATGCAAGGATCATCTTCAGCTCCTGATCCTCAACCAGAAATTCCACAACATCAAGAACCTCAAACCACCAGTCCACCACCACCACCACCACTACCTCAAGATGAACCATATATTCCACCACCATTCATCCCTTCTCCTATTCAGTCCATTCCATCCACCTCAACTGCCTATGCTGAAAATCAGCGGTTTATGCAACTCAAAGCTCGAGTGGATTTCCAACATGTCCAAATCCTGAGCCTAACACAGGCAATGGGTGAAATTCAGGCACATAATGCAAATCTAGATAAAGAAAATGCTGAATTGAAGAAGACAGTAGAAACAATCCAAGACGAGAATGTTGAGTTAAAGACATTTGTCTGCGACCAGGCAGCCGAGTTAAGATCGATGCGCTCCCTCATTGAGCAGTTAATGAAAAATCTTCAGGCTCAGGGGGAGACATCGTGCCGAGATCAGGAAGTGCAGAGAAGAGATGATAATGAAGGCGATGATCCCGGTGCGAATAAAGAGTTTGAGTCTGTAGATTTTCCTGCAGCTCAAGTTACACAAGTTGAGGGGGAGCCTAGTCAAGGCGAAGGAGAAAGAGGTGAGGCCAGTTCATCTAAACAGCCTACAGACTTTGAGATCAGTGAGATGATTGAAGCGCTCATGGATCTCGATGATGATCCACTGGATGTAGGTTTTGATAATGAAGACGAAGAGCTGGAAGAAGGGGAGTTTGTGCCAGGGGAGATAGTAGACTGGCGGTCGGATGATGAAGTACTTGCTGATGAGGATGATGAAGCTGACGAGATAGTTGTGCAGCAGAATCCTATCACTGATACTTACATGATTGATGGAAATAAATTTGTCGATGCAGATATAGTTAATGTTGCATTAAATCCTCAGCCATCGACAGAAGAACCTGCAAGAGAGCTAACTAATGAAGAAAAACGAAAGCTATGGTTCAGGGCTGAAGAGAAGGAAGCAGCAATTAAAAAGACAATGAGAGTTCCAGGTACTGGGAAGCTGTCTGAGCGAATTTTAAGCTGGTTCTTTGACAGAGATCTGCAGCTATTTATAATAAAGAGAAAAGACGGGCTTCAGTACATGAGGCGAACTTTAAAAGCGTTCAACTCCCTGCCAAAAATCGAAATCACTGCGCTAGCTTGGAAAGATCATATAAACATTGGCAATGATCCCTACGCGAGCGTAATCGAAAGAATCATAAGAAAGGAAGGGAAGTCAAGGAAGTTCGAACATTTGAATCCAAGGGTCGGGAGAAGAGTAGAGGATCTGTCACGTATTGATCCTCTAACTGGACGACCTTGGATGAGGATTCACTATAAGCCGGCTAGATGTCTTAGGAAGGTTCCTCTCAAGCCAATGCCACAAAATATTCTGAAGAATCTGAAGTGGTGGTATGCTGACACGGAAACTGGGGAAGCGGTTATGGAAGACTTAGAAGAAAATGTTATTCTTAGAGTCTATGACCCGCTTCACCTGGTAAACCTATCTAAAGAAGATCTGCAGATTTTGTATAATTGTAAGATTTCCAGTGACGCACATATGGATACTGAGGCTAGTAAGTATGAAAATGTGGTCAAGGTATGCGTCGAGAAAGGTCTGTATGCTGGTAGTGTTTTGAATCAATAAATAAACAAAGTTCTTAAATCAAATGTGTGAATTATTAGAAGCTATCGTCAAGGGGGAGTCTGTTGGTACATCCCGTGTGACGATAGCAGTCTAAGTGGTCTTACATTGTGATTTAGCATGTGTTTGCTATAAATATATTATATATGATTGATGCTTATTAGAGTTTGTATGTTTGAACTTGATGTAACGTATTACAAGAAGTTCAAACATAAAAGTTCAAAGATAAAATCAATCATAAGGTAATATCATAAGTTTTATCACTTAAGAGTTTAAGTATTTTGGCTAGATTCGAATTACTTAAGGGAATACATTCGAATCTGAGATAGATTCGAATGAGACCTTAGATTCGAATGGGCTAGATTCGAGACTGTCAATATGGACAGACTCGAATGGGCCTTGGGCCAGATTCGAGCTTGGCCCACAACAGACTCGAATCAGGGTCTATAATTAGGGATAGACTCGAATAATTAAAGGACTTTTTGCAGAATTCGTGAGGAATTAAGCAAGAGGCGATCTCGAGTTTATCAGCTAGGTGAGTGCCGTTTCGGAGAGAATTAGTTCGTAGGATCGTTCGTGTGTCGTTCGTTCAGCGTCTAATAGTCTCCGTGTTCCGTTGGTTGAGAGTTGTCCGTCTAACCGTCAACGAGGATTCCGCACTCGTTCACGGATCCGCGTCTAGATAGATCTTGCAGTCGTAGACCTTACAAAGACAAAGTGGAAAACAGAACTGCTCAGCCTGCCCACGCTGTTCTGTCACATGAAGATAAAAGGATATTTGAAAAAGGGTGACAGACCTTTTTCTTATATCAAAATAGGCCTTGACAAAGGAAGAAAGACGCAAAGTTGACATTCCTTATTTAGTTAAAGCTTATGCAACAGTAGACAAAGTGAAAAGACAAAAGTTCTGCAACATGAAGACATGTCTACTTTTCAGAATGTGCAGAAAAGTTATATTGTCTTTTCAACAAGACTTTCCACTTTTCCTTTCGTCCTATAAAGAAACTTCTCTTAGATTCTCTGTGAGAGTATAAAAGGAAACTTCCAAGGATTGAAAGGGAAGCCAAAAAGCTAAGTGCTGAAGCCAAGAGTGAACGTGCATTCAAGTGTGTCTTACATGCATGCAAGTCTGCTTGAATAAAACAGTGCTTGGTGTCTAAGCTGTTCTTATTCAAGTTGTTTCTCTGAGTCTTGTAAACACAGTGAGTAATTCCTAGTGAGTGTATTCATTGTAACTAGTTTAAGTCTGTCTTAGATTAGTTAACATACTGTTGTATCTGTCATCTCAGCTTGAACCTTTCCGCATTCAAGGTTGTTTGTAATTAACTTTTGTTGATAATACATATAAACATTGAGAAAAGATTGTGTAGTTTTTAAATTGGTGTATTCACCCCCCTTCTACAGCTTAAGACTATATACTTCGGAAACCTTTCGGGACCTACAACTGGTATCAGAGCACTTTAGAGTGTGTGTCATTCTAGATCTCTCATTCTCCCAAAGTTTCCATGGACAACAGTGCTGCAAGTTCCTCATACTATGACAATGGCTCAATGGGCAACCTCCAAAGTTCAACCATCAGAACTTCTCTGGTTGGAAGTGCAGAATGATGCTCTACTTAGAGAATCCTGCTATTGAAGGAGCTGCTCCTGAAATCAGAACATTTGAGAAAGCAAAAGCTCAATGGTCTGATGAAGACAAAAGACTGGTGGCTCTTGATGCAAAGGCCAGAAATAACCTGATCATCTCTCTGCCTGATGATGTGTTCACACAGGTTGAGAAGATGAAGACTGCAAAGGAGATGTGGGATACTTTGTGTACCGTCTATGATGGACCCGCAATCACACTGGATAACAGGATTAATAATCTTGGTAGACAGTATGAACTCTTCTTTGCAAAACTAAAGGAGACTCTCATAGAAACCTACACCAGGTTTTCTTCTCTTGTTAATGATCTCAAAGATGTTAGGATCACCAAGGACAGTCTGACTCTGGTAAACAAATTCTTAGACATCCTGCCTGAAGAATGGAATTATTTTTCTACAATCTTAAGGAATTCAGGTACCATCAGAAGTATGGATCTTGTTAACCTGTATGGATCCTTACTAAATGATGAGCAGTCAAGGCAACAGAAGAGAAATGCCTTGGAAATGTCTAAGAAAGGTGCAGCCTTTGTGGCCAGTGTGAGACAACCTGTATGTCAGATGGGTGATGTGTTCACTCAACCTGATCAACAGGCTGATGATAAGGAGGAAGTGTCTGATGAGGAAGACAATGCAGATCTTGCTGAACTGGATGATAAGCAAATGATAGCCATGCTAGTCAAAAGGTTCAACAAGAAAAGGTTTGGAAGAAACATGCTGCAGGGAAGCTCAAATGCTGTTAAAAAGAAGGCATTTGATAAGACCAAAGCTGAGTGCTTCAAATGTGGCAAACCTGGCCATATAGCTACTGACTATGTGTCAAAAGCTGTTGGTCAGTCATCCAAACCACACAAGACAAACAGGGATGATGGCTATAGGGTTAAGTACCTTATGGCTATGGCTAAGCTGAGGAAGTTGGAAAACTCAGTGGTTTCCAACCGGCAAAAGGGACTCATGGCAGAGACTTGTGACTGGGAGGAGTCTGATTCATCATCTGATGAAGAAGACAATCACTGTCTGATGGCCAACACTGATGTCCCATCAACAAGCAACTTCAAACAGGATCTGGCTGAAGCTGAAGCTTTTAGCAACTTGAAGAACTGGAACCCTACAATGATGTATAAGGTACAAAATTTTATGGATTACAGTTCTGAAGAAAAAGTTAAAATGTTTGAATATATGCTTGTTGATCTGAAAGCTGCTGTTGAGAAGCATACTGTTTTATTATCTGAAATCTCTAAGCTTAAAACTGATCTTGAAACAAAATCCAGTAAACTGGACAGCTTCCATAAGTTGGAAACAGAGCTTGATGAATTAAAACACATCAACTCTATTTTACTGGAAGAAAAGAGAGAAACAGATATAAAACAAGCCAAGCTTCAAAATATAGTTGACTCTTGGTGCCAATCTGCACAAAAAGTGAGCCACTGCATAAGTCAACAAATCCATGCACAAATCCAAGCCTATCTTGGAGGGGATCTTGACACAGCAGCTTCCATTGTTGAGGTTAATAATCTGAAAGTAGACTTGCCCACTCTTGGTGAGCTTCCAAACACTTTCCTTCAAAAAGTGAATGGTAAACTAATCTCAACAAACAGGTTTGTCAGGCCTCAAAACACTGACAGCTCGTGTGAACCTAGCTCAAAAGCTACTGATGAAATGAATTATCCATCAAATCAGCTTACTAAGTGCTCTACTGATTCACACAAGCAAAAGAAAGGAAAGCATGCCCAAACTGCAGCTGTGGACACCAAGCCTGTTGACAAAACAGGCTTTGGATCTAAAGCTGATGGTAAAAGGCATACTAATCCTTTTAATGCTGAACATTTTGAAAATAAGTTTTCAAAAGGTAAGCAATCAGCTTTTAACAAGGGTAAGTCTCATGTTGAAGGCAAACCTGATGTGATTTCAAATAAGTTTCCTAATCATAGTGGTAACCTGGTCTTAAATGAGAATAAGTTTTTCAAAACCAGAAATAATGATTATGTTGATAGGAAGCATCAATCACATCTCAGGAAGGACAAAGGCAAAGCCATTGCTCAGCCTGAGAGATTTGGGAATAAGTTTCCTAAACCTGTGGAAGTTCAAAATTTTTTTTAAGCTTCCTATCTTTGACACCTGTCCCGCTAAAAAGAGGAAAGAAGACACAGGCAAAGCTGTTGCTATTGAACCCTCCACTCAAGCTGTTGATTCATCAAATAGTATGAGTTTGCTAAACCTGCTGATAAAATCAACAGAAATAACTCAGAATGTGTTTCTGAAAGGTCATCTTCCAAATATGCTAAGAGGAGAAAATGCTATAAATGTGGAATGAAGACATATATGGCCAAAGACTGTCCTGAAACTAAGGACATGAGGCCTGCTGACTCTAATGGTTCCCTTACAGCTAACATAAACAGTGTTGGAAACATCTTAGTCAATGAGAGCGGTATCCAAACTGATACCATTCAAATAGGGAATATTAGTGTTGATATCACAAGTCGATCAACAAATGTTGATGAAGTAGGAGAACTCATCTCTGTGATGAGTTCCCCTAAAAACGACTAATATCCTTCTTGTCACTTTGCAGGAAAAACAACCATCCCAGGTTTGGTACTTGGACAGTGGCTGCTCAGTGCACATGACAGGTTGTAGGGATCTGCTGAGTGATCTTAGGCCTGAAAAAGGGCCAAAAGTCACATTTGGTGACAATGTACAGGGATCCACTAAGGGATATGGAACTCTTAAAGCTGGTGCTGCAGTGTTCAAAAGAGTAGCCTATGTGGTTGGGCTGAAACATAACCTTGTTAGCATAAGTCAACTGTGTGATGCTGGCTATAAGGTTAACTTTGATAAGCATCTGATTACATATTGGATCCCCAAGGCAAAGTTGTGTTGTGTGCTCAATGAAAGAAAGCTGTATATGTTGTGGACATGCAATCTGCTGATCCCACAACTGAAACCTGTTTTCTCACAAGGACAAATGCAGATCTAAATTGGCTATGGCACAGAAGGCTGTCACATTTGAACTTCAAGAACATCAACAAACTCTGTAAGAAAGAGTTAGTGACAGGTTTGCCTTCTGTGACTTTTGCTAAGGATAGACTCTGCACAGCTTGTGAGAAAGGCAAGCAGAGGAAATCATCTTTTAAATCCAAACATAATTTTTCTATTGATACTCCTCTCTTCTTAATCCACATGGACTTGTTTGGACCTGTCAATGTCCCAAGTCTAGGAGGTAGAAGATACACTCTAGTAATGGTTGATGAGTTCTCCAGGTACACATGGGTTATCTTCCTGAAAAGCAAAGGAGAGGCTGCTAGAGAAATTATTGGATTTGTGAAAACGATGGAAATGCTGAACTCTGCCCAAGTGAAGCAGCTTAGAAGTGATCATGGTACTGAATTCAGAAATAGTACTCTTGAAGACTTCTGTGAAGAGAAAGGAATCACTCAAAACTTTTCAGCTGTAAGAACTCCATAACAAAATGGAGTTGTTGAAAGGAGAAACCGCACTCTCATTGAAGCTGCTAGAACCATGTTGTGTGCATCTGGTTTACCT
The DNA here is from genome assembly GCA_020465985.1 of Centrapalus pauciflorus. NCBI lineage: Eukaryota > Viridiplantae > Streptophyta > Magnoliopsida > Asterales > Asteraceae > Centrapalus > Centrapalus pauciflorus. Next base: position 18,191 of record JAANYP010004404.1, read on the forward strand.
TCATCATTCTGGGCTGAAGCTGTTAACACTGCTTGCTTTACCCAAAACAGATCCTTAGTGGTGAAGAGGTTCAACAAGACTCCCTATGAGCTGCTTAAAGGGACGAAGCCAAATGTCAGTTACTTCCATGTGTTTAGGTGTCCCTGCTTCATTCTGAATCAAAGGGACCAACTGGCAAAGTTTGAACCAAAAGCTGATGAAGGTGTGTTTGTTGGCTACTCTGCTATCTCCAAAGCCTACAGAGTGTACAACAACAAAAGAAAGGTGATAGCTGAATCTATCAATGTCACCTTTGAAGAGGCCAAAAATGCTTCCACCAAAGATGTTCCTGAATCAGTTTCAGGGTAATTAAACTTTGATGATCTCATGCATTCAAACAGTGAAGAGGACTCAAAAGCTTCCACTACACCCAGTGTGGAACCTGTTAACCATGATGGGCATGATGATGATTATGTCAATACACCCTGTGTGAATAAGTGTACTGACTTAATTACAACTGCGTGTCCTGAACCTATCAATGCTGATTTTCCTGGTTCCTCTGTTGATATGTTCAACAGTGGTCAATCATGTTCAACAAGTGAACAGGCTCAAGACAACAGTGTGTCTGAAAATCTTGAGAGCTGTTCAACAGGACCTGCTGAAGATGGTGATAACTCAGGAGAATTCTCATTGAAGAATGATCCTAAGTGGATCAGATGTCACCCCAATGATCAAATAATTGGTGATATCAACAAAGGGGTACAAACAAGGTGGGACAACTTAGGGAACTTCTGTATGTTCTCCAGTTTTGTTTCACTAATGGAGCCAAAGAAGGTGGATGAAGCACTAAATGATGCAAACTGGATCACTGCCATGCAAGAAGAACTCAATCAGTTTGAGCGAAACAAGGTATGGAAGCTAGTTCCTGCTCCTAAAGGTAAAACTATAATTGACACTAAATGGGTTTTTCAGGAATAAGTTGGATGAACAAGGTCATGTCATTAGAAATAAGGCAAGACTGGTTGCTCAGGGTTATAGACAGGAGGAAGGAATTGACTATGATGAGACATTTGCTCCTGTGGCCAGGATAGAAGCAATTCGTTTGTATCTAGCCTACGCTGCTCATAAGAGCATTAAGGTATTTGAAATGGATGTGAAGAGTGCATTTTTGAATGGGAAACTGCAAGAAGAAGTTTATGTCAAGCAGCCTCTAGGTTTTGAAAATGAACAACATCCAGGTTTTGTCTATAAGTTAGATAAAGCTCTCTATGGTCTCAAACAAGCCCCTAGAGCCTGGTATGACACTCTTACTGAATTCCTTATGAGCAATGGGTATTCTAGAGGTAAAGTGGATACCACACTGTTCATAAAGAAGGTGAGGTCTGATATTATGCTTGTTCAAATTTATGTGGATGACATAATATTTGGTTCTACCAATGAGCAGTTATGCAAGAATTTTTCATTACTCATGAAATCCAAATATGAGATGAGTATGATGGGAGAACTTACTTTCTATTTAGGATTACAGGTTAAACAAACCTCAACGGGAATTTTTATAAATCAAAGAAAGTATACCTTAGATCTCTTGAAAAAGTTTAAATTTGATCAAAGTTCTCCTATTAAAACCCCAATGGCAACCAATGTAAAATTGGATGCTGATGCAAGTGGCAAAGCTGTTTCAGTAACAGCTTACAGAGGTATGATTGGGAGCTTGCTATATTTAACTGCTAGTAGACGTGATATTATGTTTGCCACCTGTTTGTGTGCTAGGTTCCAAGCTGATCCAAAGGAATCTCATCTAGCTGCTGTTAAAAGAATCTTCAGATGCTGTCACACCCCGTTACCCTGGTTGGTAACGAAGCGTGACGTCGCGGAAGCGTAACCATAATCACAATGAACGACCACTATATGGACGTTTTCAAAAATACATCGATATAACTTTAAAAGATAGAAATGTTTTACATAACCCGAAAATGATAAAGAGTAGTTCGCAAGATACAGAGATTTGAATACATAATTAAATTATCCAAAATAATGCAAAATGAGTGCGACTCCTTAAGTGCGGAAGCTTGAAAAATACTTTCGATGTGATGAACTTGCCTTAATTTCATGAAAATACATGCTAAAATACGTCAACAAAAATTGTTGGTGAGCTCATAGGTTTACACGAAATTCTGACTTGTATGGACAACAATAGTAGAGTTTGAATTTATAAAATCATAAATTCCATGTTATGTATTACATATAAACCATCATGCAACCGAAGTTTAATTAAAATTAGTTTGCCCTGTGCAGTATCCCCGACTGTAATATCGAATGTTGAATATATATGCACTCGCTGTTAGCCGACCCGAACTAACCCGAATGGGGGACATGACTCCCAATAGATCTATCCACAATATATTCGCGCTTACAAATAAATCCAATTAACGGTTCATGATATAAGGGCTGATGGAACCACGTGTAATACATAATAGAAATGAAGATGTTTTCGTGTCCATATAAAAACGAAGCATGTATTTCATCCCCAAAATATAACAGCGTCAAAATAGGAGCTATGAGAACTCACCGTGAGTGTGATGGCAAAAACGAGCGTAAAAATGCTATTTAGCGTATGTTGAGGGATGATGCACCGGGTGAGTTTAATCGAGCCCTAAATGATAGTAGGGACTTAATAACTCTAATATATGATAATATATATATTTATAGATTTTTATGTCTTAAATCACCCAACATTTCAAGTTTATAAATAAAACCCCCTTAAAACATCATGTATATATATATATATATATATATATATATATATACTATATATATATATATATATAATATAATATATATATATATATATAATTATGTACATATATATATGTATACATAAATATATGTATATGTATAATATATGTATATATAATACATATATATATGTATATTATATATTGTATATCTATATAATATATTTATGTATATATGTATTATATCTGTATATTATGTTATATTCTGTATATCTGTATATCTGTATATATGTATATATGTATATATGTACATATGTATATATGTATATCTGTATATATATATATATATATATATATATATATATATATATATATATATATATATATATATATATATATATATATATATATATATATATATATATATATATATATATATATATATATATATATATATATATATATATATATATATATATATATATATATACATATATACATATATATATATATATATGTATATATATTCCAACTTTTTCGAAGGTTTTTCGGCCTACTTTGAGGCTGTTTTTGACCAAGCTACAAAACGCTTTAGGCTTTGGTTTTCTAGGACATTAGACTACTATATACAAAGGATATTTAGAATCAAGAACATCCATTATTCGAGATGTTTAGGCTGGGGAAAAAGCTTGTTGAAAACTCTATGTTGGCCATATTTGAGCTGTCAAACTTTCGGTTTCCCAAATAATTTCTGGAGGTCTTAAAATCCAAAATAAATTATAAAAACTTCCAGATCTATAGTTAATACATAGATCTAACTTCTGAGACAAAATCAACTCATTTCGTTAAGTTATGAATTAGTTATGATTTTTCAAAGTCGATATAAATTTTCTGCCGAAAATCCGTAGTTTATAAACTTGAGATAACTAGTGATTCTTGTTGTTTATTCAAAGACTACTTGTATAAAAGTTATAAAACACATATATATCACTTGTTTTCATAATATTTACACTTATATGATGTGTTTATATATTTATAAACACATTTGAAGAAACAACTTAAAAACAAAAACTAGAAATTTATTGTAACAACTGGCCTAAAAATAAGGTATGAAACTCAAAAATTAAACTAATATAAAACTCGAATGAAGTTATATGAATCTCGAATCATATAATCAATAAACTCAAATGGTGTTGTATGAATCTCGATGAAAGAAGTAATAAACTCGAATAATGATATAATGAAACTCGATTAGTAAAGATCTAAACTCGAATAACACTTTGATGAAACTCAAATAAAGAAACATAAAACTCAAATAAAACTACATAAAACTCGAACAGTTAAACAAAGAAACTCGATTAAAGAAGCAAGAAACTCGGGCAATGTTGTATAAAACTCGACTATAGCTATATGAAACTCGAATGACAAAGGCATAAAACTCGATCAAAGTGTGATAAAACTCGATTGACACTGCAACAAACTCGATTCACACTTGAATCGAGTTTAACATTCCAGAAAAATTTTCTAAGTATGTATATATATATATATATATATATATATATATATATATATATATATATATATATATATATATATATATATATATATATATATATATATATATATATATATATATCAGTATTTATTACTACCACCTTTTCGTGCATGCTTTTGTACTTTTATTGATATAAAATTTGAAAACCCATACTACTTATCACCCTAAAAAGTAAGTTGTCCTTTAAAGGACAACTAGATGTACTTTTGTATTATTTTAATAATAAACTCCATGCAACATACAATCATGAAATCGGCCACACTTATTTTTGTCCAACACTTAACCGAAACACCTTTTTACTTTTCATCATTTCACTGAATTTTAATTACTTTATCTTTAGTTTTAATAACCCTTTTTCTTCTATAAATAGAAGACAAACCCATTTCACAAAAACACACCAACTTACAAACTCTCTTAAAACAAAATCGGCCAAAAATTCAAGCGTTCTTCAACTTTTGTAAGTTTTTCTTAATTACTTTATTTTCCATCTTAAAAATTTATAAAACATGAAAAATTAAATATATTTACTAAAATATAATACTTTTCATTTACAACTCGGTTTTCATAATACTCGTGAAAGTTTCCATGCAAAATATATGAATACCCTTTCATAATGATGCACATGCTCGTATATATATGTATGCATTTTCGTATATATATAAATACATATGTACATACGTATGCATGCATGCATCAAAATGTCCTTGGAAATAAACTACTTAAAATCATTTGTGTAAATCGGAATTAATACAACAAATTATATTTTTAAATAAATTACTTGAACATAACAACAAATCAGTATCAACATATAAAATCCTACGAAATTATTTATACATCACCCCCAAGTACATAAAATATTCAAACACGTATTATGATGCTATTGACCCGAACTCGTAAAAATATTAGGACGAGTCTCAACCATTCAAACAAGTGTTCAACTCAGATCCGAAAACATCATCAAAAATCAACAAGGTGAGTCTTCATAGTCCCATTTTTCACATTATTATGTTTTGGGATGAAATACATGCTTCGTTTTTATATGGACACAAAAACTTCTCGATTCTATTATGTATTACATATGTGATTTCCGCCCTTATATCATGAAATCGTTAGTTGCATTTGTTTGCAAGCGCGGATATATTGTGGATAGATCTATTGGGAGTCATGTCCCCCACTCGGGTTAGTGGTTTAGCTAACTGCGGATGCATATATATTCAACACACGGTATTACGTATGAGAATACTGCTCGGGGCAAACTCATTCTAATTAAGCTTCGGTGACATGATAGTTTATGTAATACATCTCATGGAATTTATGATTTTATAAATTCAACTCATCTGATAATGTCCATACAACTGGTCGTTTCGCGTAAACCTATGAACTCACCAACAATTTTTGTTGACGTATTTTAGTATGTATTTTCAGGTAATTAAGGCAAGTGTGCCTTCGGATACACCAACTTTCAAGCTTCCGCATTTCATGGAGTCGCATGCATATTTCGAAACTAACGGAGATTTGGCTGCATTATTTTTGGACGCATTAATTATGTATCAGAATCTCTGTATTACGCGAACTTCATTCCTTTCATTTTGTAAAACATTAATACATTTTTAAATTTTAATGATGTAATATTTCGAAAACGTCCATATAGTGGTCGTTCGTTATAATTATGGTTACCCTTCCGCACTCGTCACGTCTCGCTGCCAACCAAGGTAGCAGGGTGTGACAGATTGGTATCAGAGCCATAGTTATAGTGAACTAGGTTGCATTAGTACCTAGACTATAACTGTTACAAAAACTAAACTTTCTTCAAGAACTGTGAACACATATATGGACCCTGATAACAATAACATGTCGAAATTCACCCCTAGGGAAAGGGTGTCACTAGCACAACGGGAGTCTATCCCAGTACCTGCCCATCAGCCAAGCCCACCGCAGTAGTAACGAGCAAGCATAGGACAGTGGGGATGGATGCCTCACACTCTCCAAGAGTGGAGAAACGAGGAGGGGATCCAAATCCAGTTTGAAGTCAGAACACCATCTTCCTCTCAAGTGCCGACACTTACCTAGAAACCTATGTAACAAACGATTCCCCTGTTGGTGGCAAGGGCCGCCAGACACGACCTCCAATTTCGACAAAATCCACCAAGAGGTCGGTGAGATCTTTGCAAGGATTAAGTAGGAGGCAATGCAAACCACCAATAAACTCTAGGCCAACCAGAATACCCAGGCGATTTAACAAGACGGAATCGACGAATTTTGACAGCACCTAGCGGAGCACAAAGCCCACACTGCAGAACTAACCCATTGACTTAACGCTCTGGAGTACGAGGAAACCCCGAAGGCATCTCTTTATAGTATTTCTCTAGGCTTTACTATCTGATATATCTTAGGGTAAATAAGGCTTAAGAATTTGTTAGAAAATTCTGACCATATCATATACAAAGATTAAGTATCAAGAACTTTTATGAGGAATTAAGTTTTAACTACAACTCTGCGTAGGAAAAGATAAAGCTGTGACTATCTGCCTAAGAAATTTCAAACCCGTTGACTTATCCTCATACCCCATTAGATACCACTTATTCATTTCTACTATTTGATACTGGTGCTGATAGGAGCTTTATATCTGATAAGTTTAGCCAGCAGTTGAATGTTACCACTCTTCCCTTAGACAACTCATATACAATAGAACTGGCGGATGGCAAAATAATAAAGGCAAGTAGTATCATTAAGGAATGCACACTAAAGCTAGCAGATCACTCCTTTAAGATAGACTTAATGCCTATAGAACTCGGAAGTTTTGATGTGGTGATTGGTATGGACTGGTTGTCACACAACCAGGCTGAGATTTTGTGTGGTAAGAAAGTGGTGCGAATACCACTCAGTAAGAAGAAAGTCCTCACGGTCCAAGGGGAAAAGAAGAACCGACAATTGAATGTCATATCCGGCCTAAGAACATTAAAATGTCTTAGGAAGGGTTGTCATGCAGTGTTGGTCCAGATCGTAGAAAAAGAGTCAAAGGAAAAACGACTTGAAGATATTCCAGTAGTACGTGACTACCCGAAGGTATTCCCGGAAGACTTGCCTGGGCTTCCTCCAGCTAGGCAAGTAGAATTTCAAATCGATTTGGTGCCAGGAGCTGCACCGGTCGCAAGAGCCCCATATAGGCTCGCACCTTCTGAGATGCAAGAACTATCCAGTCAATTGCAAGAATTGATGGATAAAGGATTCATTCGACCAAGTTCCTCACCTTGGGGAGCTCCGGTTTTGTTCGTTAAAAAGAAAGACGGATTCTTCAGAATGTGCATAGACTACCGAGAGCTAAACAAGTTAACGGTAAAGAACCGCTACCCTCTCCCTAGGATTGATGACCTGTTCGACCAGCTACAGGGATCTAGCTTCTACTCAAAGATTGATCTGCGCTCCGGTTATCATCAAGTAAAAGTTCAGGAAGAAGATATCCCCAAGACGGCATTCAGAACTCGTTATGGACATTAGGAATTGCAGGTGATGCCATTCGGTTTAACCAACGCACCAGCCGTATTTATGGACCTCATGAATCGGGTGTGTAAACCATATCTGGATAAATTTGTATTAGTGTTCATAGACGATATCCTAATCTATTCCAGAAGTAAAGAAGAGCATGAACAACATCTCAAGTTGATCTTGGAGTTGTTAGAGAAAGAGCAGCTATACGCCAAATTTTCAAAATGTGAATTTTGGTTGCGAGAAGTAAAATTCCTTGGGCATGTGATAAACAGTCAGGGAATTCAGGTTGACCCATCAAAGATCGAGGCCATAAAGAACTAGGCAATCCCTAGAACCCCCACAGAAGTCCGCGAATTTCTAGGACTTGCCGGTTATTATAGGCGATTCATTGAGAACTTCTCGAAGATAGCAGGTTCCTTAACGGAGTTGACCCGTAAGGATGTGAAATACGTCTGGGGTGAAGAGCAGGAAAAGGCGTTTTAGCTGCTTAAGCAGAGGTTGTGTAGTGCACTAATTCTGTCCCTACCCGAAGGGACTGAAAATTTTATAGTCTACTGTGATGCCTCGCACAACGGATTAGGTTGTGTGCTCCTGCAAAGGGACAAGGTCATCGCTTATGCATCACGACAACTCAAGATTCACGAGGTAAACTATACGACTCATGACCTGGAACTGGGAGCAGTGGTGTTTGCTCTCAAAATATGGAGGCACTATTTGTATGGAACCAAGTGCACGGTGTTCACGGACCATAAAAGCCTCCAGCATATTCTGAATCAGAAAGAGTTAAATATGAGGCAACGACGTTGGGTGGAACTTCTTAGCGACTATGACTGCGAGATTCGCTACCATCCAGGAAAAGCAAATGTCGTAGCTGACGCCCTAAGCCGAAAGGAACGGGTTAAGCCATTGAGAGTCCGAGCTTTCGTCATGACTATACAGTCAAACCTAAACTCTCAAGTCCGGGAGGCACAAGAAGAGGCAGTCAAGGAGGATAATCTGCTGAATGAAGCATTGAGAGGCATGGATAAGCAGTTTGAAATTAAGTCAGATGGATGTCGATACTTCATGGGCAGAATTTGGTTACCGAAATTTGGAGGTGTAAGGAAACTGGTCATGGATGAAGGGTACAAAACAAGATATGCTATTCATCCAGGGTCGGACAAGATGTATCACGATTTGAAGGGATCATACTGGTGGCCAAACATGAAGGCTGACATTGCTACTTATGTCAGCAAGTGCTTAACGTGTTTAAAAGTTAAGGCTGAGCATCAAAGGCCGTCAGGATTGCTAGTCCAGCCAGAGATACCCCAATGGAAGTGGGAAAATATCACCATGGATTTTGTCACTAAGTTGCCAAAGACTTCTGGAGGTTATGACACCATCTGGGTGATCGTGGATCGGCTGACCAAGACCGCACACTTCCTGCCAATCAAGGAGACTGACAAGATGGATAAGTTAACACGAACCTATCTTAAGGAGGTCGTCTCAAGGCATGGGGTGCCAGTATCCATTATATCAGACAGAGACAGCCGATTTACGTCAAGGTTCTGGCAATCATTGCAAGAAGCACTAGGAACGCGTCTGGATATGAGTACAGCCTATCACCCGCAAACGGACGGTCAGAGTGAAAGAACGATTCAAACATTGGAAGATATGCTAAGGGCATGTGTCATCGACTTTGGAAAAAGTTGGGACAGACACCTGCCATTAGTTGAGTTTTCTTATAACAACAGTTATCACTCGAGCATTAAGACCGCCCCATTCGAGGCACTCTATGGACGAAAGTGTCGATCACCTCTTTGTTGGGCCGAAGTAGGGGATAGTCAGATTACTGGACCTGAGATCATCCAGGAAACTACAGAGAAGATAGCCCAGATTCGGAACCGATTGAAGATTGCGCGGGATCGACAGAAGAGTTATGCAGACATCCGACGGAAGGATTTGGAATTCCAAGAGGGAGATCAAGTGATGCTGAAGGTCTCGCCTTGGAAAGGCGTAATCCGTTTTGGAAAACGAGGAAAACTCAATCCTCGTTATATCGGACCATTCAAAATCACCAGAAGAATTGGCCCGGTAGCTTACCGACACGATCTACCCCCAGAGCTTAGTAACGTTCATAATACCTTCCACGTATCCAATCTTAAGAAATGTTTGGCTAATGAATCACTCGTGATACCCATGGACGAGCTGGAGATAGACGATAAGTTGAATTTCATTGAGCAACCGGTGGAAATAATGGACCGAGAAGTCAAGAAACTCAAGCACAGTCGAATTCCAATAATAAAGGTCCGATGGAACTCTAAACGAGGTCCTGAGTTTACTTGGGAACGCGAAGATCAATTCCGAGAGAAGTACCCCCAGCTGTTCTCAAAAGTCCAAGCAGAGGAGAACACGAGCTAATTTCGGGACGAAATTCCTTCAACAGGGGGAGACTGTAACAACTGGCCTAAAAATAAGGTATGAAACTCAAAAATTAAACTAATATAAAACTCGAATAATGAAGTAATAAACTCGAATGAAGTTATATGAATCTCGAATCATATAATCAATAAACTCGAATGGTGTTGTATGAATCTCGATGAAAGAAGTAAAAAACTCGAATAATGATATAATGAAACTCGATTAGTAAAGATCTAAACTCGAATAACACTTTAATGAAACTCGAATAAAGAAACATAAAACTCGAATAAAACTACATAAAACTCGAACAGTTAAACAAAGAAACTCGATTAAAGAAGCAAGAAACTCGGGCAATGTTGTATAAAACTCGACTATAGCTATATGAAACTCGAATGACAAAGGCATAAAACTCGATCAAAGTGTGATAAAACTCGGGCATAATGTTATAAAACTCGATTGACACTGCAACAAACTCGATTCACACTTGAATCGAGTTTAACATTCCAGAAAAATTTTCTAAGTATGTATATATATATATATATATATATATATATCAGTATTTATTACTACCACCTTTTCGTGCATGCTTTTGTACTTTTATTGATATAAAATTTGAAAACCCATACTACTTATCACCCTAAAAAGTAAGTTGTCCTTTAAAGGACAACTAGATGGACTTTTGTATTATTTTAATAATAAACTCCATGCAACATACAATCATGAAATCAGCCACACTTATTTTTGTCCAACACTTAACCGAAACACCTTTTTACTTTTCATCATTTCACTGAATTTTAATTACTTTATCTTTATTTTTAATAACCCTTTTTCTTCTATAAATAGAAGACAAACCCATTTCACAAAAACACACCAACTCACAAACTCTCTTAAAACAAAATCGGCCAAAAATTCAAGCGTTCTTCAACTTTTGTAAGTTTTTCTTAATTACTTTATTTTCCATCTTAAAAATTTATAAAACATGAAAAATTAAATATATTTACTAAAATATAATACTTTTCATTTACAACTCGGTTTTCATAATACTCGTGAAATTTTCCATGCAAAATATATGAATACCCTTTCATAATGATGCACATGCTCGTATATATATGTATGCATTTTCGTATATATATAAATACATATGTACTTACGTATGCATGCATGCATCAAAATGTCCTTGGAAATAAACTACTTAAAATCATTTGTGTAAATCGGAATTAATACAACAAATTATATTTTTAAATAAATTACTTGAACATAACTACAAATCAGTATCAACATATAAAATCCTACGAAATTATTTATACATCACCCCCAAGTACATAAAATATTCAAACACGTATTATGATGATATTGACCCGAACTCGTAAAAATATTAGGACGAGTCTCAACCATTCAAACAAGTGTTCAACTCAGATCCAAAAACATCATCAAAAATCAACAAGGTGAGTCTTCATAGTCCCATTTTTCACATTATTATGTTTTGGGATGAAATACATGCTTCGTTTTTATATGGACACAAAAACTTCTCGATTCTATTATGTATTACATATGTGATTTCCGCCCTTATATCATGAAATCGTTAGTTGCATTTGTTTGCAAGCGCGAATATATTGTGGATAGATCTATTGGGAGTCATGTCCCCCACTCGGGTTAGTGGTTTAGCTAACTGCGGGTGCATATATATTCAACACACGGTATTACGTATGGGAATACTGCTCGGGGCAAACTCATTCTAATTAAGCTTCGGTGACATGATGGTTTATGTAATACATCTCATGGAATTTATGATTTTATAAATTCAACTCATCTGATAATGTCCATACAACTCGTCTTTTCGCGTAAACCTATGAACTCACCAACAATTTTTGTTGACGTATTTTAGTATGTATTTTCAGGTAATTAACGCAAGTGTGCCTTCGGATACACCAACTTTCAAGCTTCCGCATTTCATGGAGTCGCATGCATATTTCAAAAGTAACGAAGATTTGACTGCATTATTTTTGGACGCATTAATTATGTATCAGAATCTCTGTATTACGCGAACTTCATTCCTTTCATTTTGTAAAACATTAATACATTTTTAAATTTTAATGATGTAATATTTTGAAAACGTCCATATAGTGGTCGTTCGTTATAATTATGGTTACGCTTCCGCACTCGTCACGTCTCGCTGCCAACCAAGGTAGCAGGGTGTGACATTTATAAACTTGAGTTTTTATGAAACTTGTTGTTGTTGGTGATTATATATATTATGCAAGACTTATATAAACATAAATATAAGATGAAATAAGCTAGTATTTACTTACTTTGAAGTGTTAGGAGTATGAAATTGAGGAGAAGTTGGAACTCTTGCAAGATTTGGACCAAGAACACTTGAACTTCACCAAGAACACTTGAATTTCACCAAGAACACTTGAATGAAAATGTTTGTAGTGTGTGTGTGGATCCGGTTTTGAGAGAGAGAAAAAAAAGGATTTTGGTGTGAAAATAATGAAAGGGAAGCTCTCTATTTATAGGAAAAGTCTTGGTCTTTCAAATGGAGGTTGAGTGCACACTTGGTGGAATTGAAAGAGAATGGTGAAATGAAAGGGAATGGAGAAAGGAGATTTGATGTAGATGGTGCATTGTCTTCTTAATATAAAATTGAAAATCAAGTGTGTGTGTGTGTGTGTACTATGAGGGCTGGCCATGTGAAGGTATTTTCCATGTATTTTCCATTTTTTTGTATAAATGTATTTAGAATGTATTCTTGTATTTCCCTTTTTAAGTAATTTCATAAATACTTCTGGATGCATTGTTTTAGTCTTGCATTATTAATGCTAAGTAATTATATTAGTGTATGATTAGTGTTACCAATCATAATTTAATTACGTACTTAGTTGAATTAATCCTTCATATCGTAAATTGATCGGATTAATTGATTTTCCGATTCATCGCACCGATGAATTTGATTCTAATTGAGTTGAATTTTCTAATGAACCTTGTTAATCACTTGATTAATTTCTAATGATCACTGATTAGGTTATAATTGCCTATTAAATACAGATTAGGTCGTATATGCTAACCTGGTTTAATGCCGGATGTTACAGTCTCCCCCTGTTAAGGGAATTTCGTCCTGAAATTAGCTCGTCTTCTCCACTGCTTGAGTATTTGAGAACAGACGAGGGTATTTTTCCCGGAACCGATCTTCACGTTTCCACGTAAACTTAGGACCTCTTTTAGAGTTCCATCTGACTTTTATTATCGGGATCCGGATGTGCTTTAGTTTCTTGACTTCTCGGTCCATTATTTCCAAAGGTTTTTCAACGAAGTTCAACTTATCGTCTAACTCCAGCTCGTCCTTGGGTATGACGAGTGTTTCATCAGCCAGACATTTCTTAAGGTTGCGTACGTGGAAGGTATTGTGCATGCTGCTAAGCTCTGGTGGTAGCTCCAAACAATAAGCTACTAGTCCAATGTAACGAGGATTCAGTTATCCTTGATTTCCTAATCATATCACGCCCTTCCATGGCGAGACTTTCATCGGTACTCTTTCTCCTAATGGAAACCCAAGGGACTTTCTTCTTACGCCCACATAACTTTTCTGACGATCGGGAGTAGCTTTTAGTCGGTTCCGTATCTGTACTATCTTTTCAGTGGTCTCAAGTATGGTTTCTGGGCCAAAGGCTTGACTATCCCTGACCTTGGCATATCAAAGGGGTGATCGGCACTTTTATCCGTACAGGGACTCAAATGGAGCAACCTTAAACCGTGTGTGATAGCTGTTGTTGTATGATAATTCTTTTAATGGTAATTGAGTATCCCAACACTTCCCAAAATCCATTACACAGGCACTTAACTTAGGTTCTAGGGTTTGAATCTTTCTCTCATTTTGACCATCGGTCTAATGGTGATAGGTGGTACTCATGTCCAAGTTTGTACCCAAAGCTTGCTGTACGTTTGCCGAAAATCTAGATGTGAATCTGCTACCCGTATCCGAAATGATTGAAATAGGCACTCCGTGTCCGGAGACGACTTCCTTGAGGTACGTTTGGACTAGCTTATTCATCCTGTTGTTCTCCTTGACTGGTAGGAATGTGCGGATCTTGTTAGGCGGTCAACTATTACCCAAATGGTTTTTGATGTTTGGTCTTAACTTTGGAGCATGATAGGAATTTGTTGACATATGTGGCAACGTCATCCTTCATGTTAGCCCATCTGTATAGTTCCTTGAGGTCATGATACATTTTATCTGATCCAGGGTGAACGACATATCCTGATTTATGTCCTTCATCCATAGCCAGCTTTCTTATTACACAAGACAGAGAAATCAGATTCCATTAATGAAATATTGATTTTTTTTCTTTATTAGCCCTTATCCCAAACTATTTATTCATTCTGTGCAAGGCTTCATTGTTCATATTTTCCTCCTTAACAACTTCTACTTGTGCATCATGAACTAAGAGAGGAAGGTTTGGTTGAATGGTTATAACTAGGGCTTGTACTCTTAATGGCTTAGCTCGTTCCTTTCGGCTTTGAGCGTCTGCAACCACATTAGTTTTCCTCAGGTGATAACGATTTTTCATAGTTGCAATCACTTATTAGCTTCATCCAATGACACTACTTCATATCCGACTCTTTCTGGTTCAAGATGTGTTGGAGGCCTTTATGGTCTGTGACTATAGTACACTTGTTACTGTACAACTAATGTCTCCAAGTCTTAAAGATAAAGACTACTGCTCCAAGATCTAGATCATGCGTTGTGTCATTTACCTAGTGAACCTTAAGTTTTCATAAGTATAAGCTATGACCCTATCTTTCTATATCAACCCATTGTGTGAAGCGTCACAGTAATCTACAAATTTCTTGCTTCTCTTGGATAAAATAAGCGCGCTGCATAGTTTGTGCTTTAATAACTGATATGATGTTTCCTGATCCTTGCCCCAATCATACTTAATGTCTTTTCGGGTTAGTTTTGTTAGAGCTCCGGTGATCCTTGAGAAATTTTTAATAACTGCCTATAATAAGTGGCGAGTCTTAAGAACTGTCGTATCTCTATGGGGGTTCTAAGGGTTGACCAATTCATGATAGCCTCGATCTTTGCGGGGTCGACTTGGATCCCTTTACTATTGATCACGTGCCCGAGAAATCTTACCTATCTTAGCCAAAAGTCAAACTTAGAAAGCTTGGCATATAGTTGTTCTTTCTTCAACAACTCTAGAATCAGTCTTAAGTGTATGCTCGAGCTCCTCCTTGTTTTGTGAGTAGATTAAGATGTCATTCATGAATACAATCACAAATTTGTCTAGATAAGGTTTGCACACCTGATTTATGAGGTCCATGAATACCGTTGGGGCACTGGTTAATTCAAATGGCATTATTAGGAATTTACGATGACCGTAACGGAATCTGAAGGCTATCTTTGGACTATCTTTCTTGTGAACGCTAACCTGATGATAATCAGACCTTGGGTCGATCTTTGAATAGAAGCTTAATTCTTGGTCAAACAAGTCATTGATCCTTGTGAGAGGATATCGACTCTCTTAGTCACATTCAGAAGGAACCCATCCTACTTCTTTATAAACAAAACTGGAGCTCCTCCAAAGCGAGAAACTCGGTTTGATAAACCTTTTATCTAAGAGCTCCTACGGTTGGTTGGATGATTCTTACAATATTGATGGGGCTAATCGGCCTGGTGCTCGAGCCACTGGTGCAGCACCTGATACTAGGCCGATTTGTGATCCTCGATGTTGGGAGTTCAGGTATGTGTTCTGGAAAAACTTTGGGGTAACCATAAATAATAAGAATATTTTCGAGCCGCTTTTCCTTTGGCTCCCTCTCTGTCAACACTTTAGGGCCCCCGTAAAGTGAGTGAGAAGATCCTTCCTAAAGACCCAAAAAGGATATTCCCGATCCCGGCTTTAATGCTAGGGATGATGCTTACTTTGGTATTTCTTTTTTTTTTTTTGCCTTGGACAGCAAGGACCTTTTTATTGGCTAAAGGTATATGAACCGTCTTCTTGTTGCACACTTTTTCTGCACGATTCTTCGATAGTCAATCCATGCCTATCACCACGTCAAAACATCCCAGTTTGACGGGCATCAAGTCTATTTCAAAGAATTGGCCTACTATTTCTAAGGAGCATCCTCGACTTATATTAATCGTCTTAAGCGTCTTACTGTCATCAACTTCAATAGCATAACTGCCACTTAATGGTGTAACAATGGAATTTATCTGCTTATTGAACTTAGTAGATATAAAGCTCCTATCAGCACCGGTATCAAATAGTAGAAATGCATAAGTGGTATTTAATGGGGTAAGAGGATAAGTCTATGGGTTTGAAATTTCTTAGGCAGATTCGTATTACATATCCTCATGCTTCTAGTTATAGATAAAACTTAGTTTTTTTCATTAAAATGTTGGATACCTAATCTTTGTACGTGATATGGTCGGAATTTTCCGACAAATTCTTAAGCCTTACACACCCTAAGATGTATCAGATAGTAAATCCTAGAGAAATACCATAAAAGGGTACTAAGTATGAGATACCTCCGGGGTTTCCTCGTACTCCAGAGCGTTAAGTCGTTGGGTTAGTTCTTCACTGCGGGCTTTAGGCGCTGTCACAATTCCTTGATTCCGTCTTGTTTAATCGCCTGAGTATTCTGGTTGGCCCAAGGTTTATTGGTGGTTTGTATTGCCTCCTACTTAATCCTTGCAAAGATCTCACCGACCTCTTGGTGGATTTTGTCAAAATTGGAGGTCGTGTCTGGCGGCCCTTGCCACCAACAGAGGCACCGTTTGTTACATAGGTTTCTGGGTAAGTGTCGGCACTTGAGAGGAAGATGATGTTCCGACTTCAAACTGGCCTTGGATCCCTTCCTCGTTTCTCCACTCTTGGAGTGTGTGAGGCATCCATCCCCACTTTCTTATGTTTGCCCGTTACTACTGCGACGGTCTTGGCTAATGGGCAGGTACCGGGATAGATTCCCGTTGTGCTAGTCACACCCTTTCCCTAGGGGTGAATTTCTTCAATGGTCCATTGGGATGGTTTCTGAAAAGGGTGTAGGGTGGAATATGTGATGGTGATGGTGGAGCAATTTGTGTTGCAGGACCACAATTGCCTTCCTTGTGCTTTGACGGGTCCATTACATCGTCATTGATTTGGTCTGGGTGGTTTCCCGATCCAAAGTACACCTCAATGTCACCTTGGCTTCCTTGTTCCATGGTTGAGAATTCATCCTCTGAGTCAAAGAGGATAATAACCGTATTGTTCGACATGTTATTGTCATCAGGGTCCATATATGTGTTCACAGTTCTTGAAGAAAGTTTAGTTTTTGTAGCAGTTATAGTCTAGGTACTAATGCAACCTAGTTCACTATAACCTGGCTCTGATACCAATCTGTCACACCCCGTTACCCCGGTTGGTAACGAAGCGTGACGTCGCAGAAGCGTAACCATAATCACAATGAACGACCACTATATGGACGTTTTCAAAAATACATCGATATAACTTTAAAAGATAGAAATGTTTTACATAACCCGAAAATGATAAAGAGTAGTTCGCAAGATACAGAGATTTAAATACATAATTAAATTATCTAAAATAATGCAATTAAATCTCCAACGGTTTGAAAATGAGTGCGACTCCTTAAGTGCGGAAGCTTGAAAAATACTTCCGATGTGATGAACTTGCCTTAATTTCATGAAAATACATGCTAAAATACGTCAACAAAAATTGTTGGTGAGCTCATAGGTTTACACGAAATTCTGACTTGTATGGACAACAATAGTAGAGTTTGAATTTATAAAATCATAAAATCCATGTTATGTATTACATATAAACCATCATGCAACCGAAACTTAATTAAAATGAGTCTGCCCTGTGTAGTATCCCCGACTGTAATACCGTATGTTGAATATATATGCAGTCGCTGTTAGCCGACCCGAACTAACCAGAATGGGAGACATGACTCCCAATAGATCTATCCACAATATATTCGCGCTTACAAATAAATGCAATTAACGTTCATGATATAAGGGCTGATGGAACCACGTGTAATACATAATAGAAATGAAGATGTTTTCGTGTCCCTATAAAAACGAACCATGTATTTCATCCTCAAAACATAACAGCGTCAAAATAGGGGCTATGAGAACTCACCGTGAGTGTGATGGCAAAAACGAGCGTAAAATGCTATTTAGCGTAAGTTGAGGGATGATGCACCGTGTGAGTTTAATCGAGCCCTAAATGATAATAGCGACTTAATAACTCTAATATATGATAATATATATATTTATAGATTTTTATGTCTTAAATCACCGAACATTTCAAGTTTATAAATAAAACTCGCTTAAAACGTCAAGTTTATATATATATATATATATATATATATATATATATATATATATATATATATATATATATATATATATATATATATATATATATATATATATATATATATATAAATAATTTTCCGGCTTTTTTGAAGGTTTTTTGGCCTACTTTGAGGCTGTTTTTGACCAAGCTACAAAACGCTTTAGGCTTTGGTTTTCTTGGACATTAAACTACTATATACAAAGGATTTTTAGAATCAATAACGGCCATTTTTCGATATGTTTAGGTTGGGGAAAAAGATTGTTGAAAACCCTATATTGGCCATTTTTGAGCTGTCAAACTTTCGGTTTCCCAAATAATTTCTGGAGGTTTTAAAATCCAAAATAAATTATGAAAACTTCCAGATCTATAGTTAATACATAGATCTAACTTCTGAGACAAAATAAACTCATTTCGTTAAGTTATGAATTAGTTATGATTTTTCAAAGTCGATATAAATTTTCTGCCGAAAATCCGTAGTTTATAAACTTGAGATAACTAGTGAATCTTGTTGTTTATTCAAAGACTACTTGTATAATAGTTATAAAACACGTATATATCACTTGTTTTCATAATATTTACACTTATATGATGTGTTTATATATTTATAAACACATTTGAAGAAACAACTTAAAAACAAAAAGTAGAAATTTATAAACTTGAGTTTTTATGAAACTTGTTGTTGTTGGTGATTATATATATTATGCAAGACTTATATAAACATAAACATAAGATGAAATAAGCTAGTATTTACTTACTTTGAAGTGTTAGGAGTATGAAATTGAGGAGAAGTTGGAACTCTTGCAAGATTTGGACCAAAAACACTTGAACTTCACCAAGAACACTTGAATTTCACCAAGAACACTTGAATGAAAATGTTTGTTGTGTGTGTGTGTGTGGATCCGGTTTTGAGAGAGAAAAAAGAGAGATTTTGGTGTGAAAATAATGAAAGGGAAGCTCTCTATTTATAGGAAAAGTCTTGGTCTTTCAAATGGAGGTTGAGTGCACACTTGGTTGAATTGAAAGAGAATGGTGAAATGAAAGGGAATGGAGAAAGGAGATTTGATGTAGATGGTGCATGGTCTTCTTAATATAAAATTGAAAATCAAGTGTGTGTGTGTGTACTATGAGGGCTGGCCATGTGAAGGTATTTTCCATGTATTTTACATTTTTTTTTTGTATAAATGTATTTAGAATGTATTCTTGTATTTCCCTTTTTATGTAATTTCATAAATACTTATGGATGCATTGTTTTAATGAATTGTTTTAGTCTTGCATAATTAATGTTAAGTAATTGTATTAGTGTATGATTAGTGTTACCAATCATAATTTAATTACGTACTTAGTTGAATTAATCTTTCATATCGTAAATTGATCGGATTAATTGATTTTCCGATTCATCGCACCGATGAATTTGATTCTAATTGAGTTGAATTTTCTAATGAACCTTGTTAATTACTTGATTAATTTCTAATGATCACTAATTAGGTTATAATTGCCTATTAAATACAGATTAGGTCGTATATGCTAACCTGGTTTAATGCCGGATGTTACAGATACCTAAAGGGCACATCAGGTTTGGGTCTTTGGTATCCCAAAGACTCAAGTCTTGAACTAACAGGTTATTCAGATTCTAATTTTACAGGCTGCAGGCTAGATAGGAAAAGCACAACAGGTGGATGTCAACTCCTTGGTGGTAAGTTGATAAGTTGGTGTAGCAAGAAGCAGAACTCAGTGTCTACTTCTACTGCTGAAGTTGAGTACATTGCTGCTGGAAGCTGCTGTGGGCAGATTCTGTGGATGCAACATCAGCTTGAAGACTATGGGCTTGAATATAGGAAAACTCCTATTCTGTGTGACAACACAAGTGCCATAGCCATTTCCAATAATCCAGTATTTCATTCAAGAACAAAGCATATTGAGGTCAGACATCACTTCATCAGGGATCACATACAGAAAGGTAATGTGGAGGTAAGTTTTATTTCCACTAATGAACAGCTTGCAGACATTTTCACCAAACCTCTTGATGAAACTAGGTTTAATTACCTTGTCAGCAAGCTGGGCATGTTAAACAAAAGTGACTAAGTGTCCTCAAAGGTCTAAGACTTTGTATGTCTCACACTGCTCAAGTTTCTCAGAACAACTTAGACAAAACAGGTTATGCGTATTCTGTACTTAGCCATTTTTCTGAAATCTTTGAACAGCTTGAACATACAACAGACTGAACAATAACAGTTTACTCGTCCAGCCTGCTTTGATGGTTCATTCTCCACCCTGCTCACTCCTTCACACTGATTTACAAGACATTATCTTGTAACATGTTCAACTAGTGAACACAACCTGATCTTACATTAGAGCACAGGTTGAAAGCACAGTGTGAAGAGTAAACAGCTTGAAGAATGAACAGCTTATAATGATCCTACTCATCACAGGTTTGACCAACAGCTTAGACCAACAGTTTAGCTACCTTTCTTCACAATTAAGTTACTTAATTTTTGTTTTTATTTAACTTAATTACTGCGGATAATGTGGGTTACGTGTGTTAGTGGTTAAAAAGGGCTCAAGTAGTCTGACAAACGGTCTGACATGGACAACCGTTCTGTTTTCCGTTAACGACTTTTTCAAATCAACCGCCCAAATGTTTCTCTCTCTCATACCCACTCACATTCTAATCCTATAAATACCCCTTACTGTTTCATCTTCGTCTTCCTCACTATTTCCAGAAATCCTTCAGAACCCTAAATCGACTAAGTGTCTTCTGCTTCTCAATATCCCAAACCTCCACAAATGGCTCAAAGAAACACCCCCTTTCTTCCAGTATTCGTTGATGATGATGTAGTTAAACACTCATCAGTAACCACAATGCTGACCATCAAACCCACTAACTACATTGCTAACCTAACCATTCCCAAAAACTATGTGGGGAAGGGTTATGAACAAATGGTGGAGTTTCTCAAAGTTCATCCGTTGAACTACGCTATGACTGCCACTCTTGGTGTCATGTAACAGGAGATGGTGTACGAGTTTTGGTACTCTTGTGCCTACAACCCCAACACCAAAGTCATAAAGGGGACTATTCTCAATGGGACTCAGACCATTGAGATCACAATTGATCTTCTCAGGGAGGTTCTTCATCTGCCAAATGCTGACCCATATGACATGCCTCAACCTGAAGATGATCAAATGGGCAATCTGCTACGCTTCTGTGGTGTAGCAGAACCCAAAATTGGCGCAACATTCTTTAGGAAGGATTTATCTCCGACCTATAGTTTTCTATTTGCCTCGGTGGTGATGTGCTTCGGAAGTAAGGTTGGTTCATTCGACCAACTAAGCCGTGATGAAGTCCCCAATGTTCTATAGCTGGTGGATGGGATAACAATCGACATGGCCCAATGGATTTTTCTGAATTTGAGGAACCTGGTACAACAAGAAAACCGTCCAGTTGCTGTTCAGTATCCAAGGTTTCTGAGCCTCATCTTCAAACATCATTGTGGTGAGCAATTATATTCCTCTCAGCCTTTACTAAAGACTGCTGCATTCCCTGCAATAGGGAATAGAGTGTTTTATACTCCTGTTCTACCCAATGAGCCTCCTCTGTCAACACCAATGAGGAGGCTGTTCGGATTAGTGGAAGGACCCTCTGATGTGAGGGTGGATCCTGAAACTGCTCCCAAGAGAAAATCCAAAGCCAGGGCCAAGCTTGTCAAAAGGACCCTGGCAACCACTGAAGCTGGGCCTGTCCAAAAGAAGGACAAAACAGCTCAGTCTGAGTCTGCTCCTTTAGCCTCTGTGGCTGAGGAGGAGCAGGCTCCTCACCCTGAGTCATTTGTTGACCCTGAAGCCTTTGTGGCAGGTGCCTCTGTGGCACCTGAGACCATGGAACAGGCCAACCCACCTGTTCCTGACCTAGTCTCACACCCTGTCCAAACAGATACTATCTCCTCTCCACAATCACCCACTTCATCCATCAAATACCAACGCAAATCACTCGCCAAAAGGAAATCAGCCCCAACAACCAGCTCCTCTGTTCCCTCTCAACAGGGTTCAGTTGTAAGATTAGCCACCCCTGCTGCCTCTCCTATTTTGGGAGAAGGTTCAGCACAATTGGAGCCAGCTTCACTCCAACCTGAGTCCACCTAGAGTCAGCCTAGACCCTCTGGTTCGTCCCAACAGGAGCCAGTTGTACAAACGGAGATACCTATATCAACTATTCCAGCCTCCCAACAGGCTGAGAATATTGAAAGACAGGAGCCCTCTCCACTCCATACTGAGTCCACACTGTCTCCTCCTCAAACTTCTCTACACCCTGAGTCTGCACGAGGTGTCCACACTGCTGGTTTAGACCAATCAGTAGCTCAGCCTCAAACTTCTGTTGCCTATGATCCAACTGTTCTACACCAAACAGCTGCTGAGGGACCAACAACTCATGCTGATGAACCTCAGGGAACATACCATCCCTTGGTTGAGGCTGCCCCTTCTGTGCAAATTCCATCAGAAGAATTTACCACTACTAATGTTGAAATGCATATCCCATTTCCCCATGATGAGGTGCTTTTACACTAAGGCACTGCAGAGGGAACACCCACTAGCCTTAATGAAGATGTTGCAACACAGGTAGCATCTGAAAGGCCCCCAACATCAACCCCTTCTCCTGGTGATGCAGCTACTGCCACTGCTGAAGGCCTCTTTGACCCTTCCAAGCTGGGCCACATTACGTTTGCCTAGGCTATGGAGCTTCTTTCAAATGTTCCTCTTCCCTCTCTATCACATCCTCATACACCAGCCTCATCCTCTTCCTCTCCCTCAACACAATCTAGACAGTCTACCCATACACCTCCATCACCTAAAGACCTGCCTTTGAAGGATCAGCTTACACTGCTGACCAACAAAGTTGGCTCTCTAGAATCCTCCATATCCTCTCTACCTTCTCTCATTTCAGACTCTGTGTCTGAACAGCTTAAGGGATTCTTTGATCTGTTCAAAGATTCCTTCCCAGCCACTACACAACCTGACAACTCTCCACTGCTGCTTGCACTCACTGCACAGCTGCAAAGTGTCTCTACTTCCCTTTCCTCTATTCTTTCACTCCAACAGGACTCAATGTCCTCAATGGCAGCTATATCTCAACAGCTGTCATCTCTCCTCACTTCTTGCAATTGTACCCTTCCTGCCACCTTGGCCGGCTTGAACACTATTATTTGCTCCCTATCCAATTCTGTGTCATCAGACCTTGCTGATGTGCGAGATTCCCTTGAACTACATCTTGCACAGCTTCAAAGCCTGTTGTTCAGAACTTCTGATAGGGAAAACATTGTCAAACTGACCTCTCTTGCTGACACCCAGGCTTCTTCTCTTCATTCCTGTCTTTCCCAGCTTGTAGAGGTGAAGGACAACTTGGCCTTCTTAGTGAATAGCCTTGTTGGCCTCAAGCCTGCTGCCAAAACTGCTGGCAAACCTGCTGACTTCGTGTCTTCAGGCAGACCAGGTGTTGAAGGTGCTGGTACATCTCCTTCAAAGGGGGAGAAGTCATCTGCCTCGAAGACTAAGTCTAAGGGGGAGAGACTTCTTCTCCTAAGGAGAAATCAGTGCCTGCAATACCCACTAGTCAACGAGCAGGAGCATCTGATACAGATACAATGGAAGGTGCTTCCCAGGTTGCTCAGCCTACTCAGGCTGAATCTCCAAACCCTGCTCTGTCTAAGGGGGAGGAATTCATTCCTGAGGACAGGCCAAGCAGCAGAAGGAGGCATCTGATTCTACAAGAAGAAGAAGAAGAGGAGGAGGAAAGTCTTGAAGCTGCTGTCACTACAGCAGCTAAAGGAAAAGAAAAAGCAGTAATTGATCCCCAACAGCAGAAAGCAGCAGAAATTAAATTTCACAAAGCCAGGGCTAAAGAAATGGGTCTTCCCATGCACAAATACTTTGAGTTCAGAGAAGAACAACTTCAAGACCTGGAAGCTCTAAGGAAAGAAGAAGAATCTGCCAAAGCTGCTAAGTCTTTTGCACTTCAAGAGGCAAGGAAAATTAAAATGTCCTCTCTGGAAGTGCAAAAGAAATTAATGGAAGCTGCTAAGGGATCAGCAGGAGAGAAGGAAGCAGAAAAAGAAAAGGGTGCTCAGGTTTCTGTGATCAAAACACAAGTACCCTCTGCAAGAGCTCAGTTCCACTTTGACAACTTGGCTAGAAGAAAATTTCAGGATGTTGCTGATAGAAGGCTTGCCAAGGAAGCAATTGTCAAAGCTGTTCCCATATCAAGAAAAGGCAGTCAGTGGAAGTTGAAAATAACCAGAATGGGTGCAACAGGCCCAGAACTAGAAACGTATGACTACACTGATGTTGCACAGATGGGGTACAGGGAATGGATTGAGTTGGCAGTTGCTCTGAGTGAATCTAAGTCAGAAACGGCAAAGACAATCAGGGCATATGTCAAAAAGTTGATGGAGAGAGTAAAGAATCTTGGCCTGATCACAAAAGAAGTCAGTGAGCGTGTCTATGTGACACAACCCAAACTAAAGGTCAGGAGGACAAGGAAAGACACCGAGCTTGAAGAACTCCTTATCTTAATTGAACAGGGTGACTATGCTGTTGAGATGAAGGGAGTTGACTACAGCCTGCCTAGTGGAGTAGAGTTTGAAGAAGGCAAGATAATTGAAGAGCCTGATATTGGGGCATTTTTTGTAGATCCCTTAACTCAGAAGAAATGCTTTCAAAGAGTATGAGATTTATACAAGGTGGATCTGAGACAACTTGTAGCCTTCAGACTTGCAGCTTCATTTAGGCAGTCAAGCAGGTGGAGAGCAGCCGTCTGGGATCAGCTCAGAGGCTTTTATGAGAGAGGTGAACATGAAGATCCCAAGTTTATGATCATCAGAAGTGAAATTGAAGAACTTGAGGATACAAGGGAGGAACTTGAAAAGATGTTTGAAGGTCCTCCTCCACTATAGTGAAGTCCATCTACCATCTGGGTAGGTGAAGAATGGAAGCTGTCCATCAGTTGGACAGGCTTACCATTATCTGCTCCCAACACAAACAGTCCAAAATCTGCTGTACATTAGTTGTACTTTAATTACATAAGTTGTAATTTTTCTTTTGCATCAGTTGTAATATACATCAGTACATCAGTTGTACTTTTGTAAAAACATGTGTTGTTTTATGTAATCAAGAATCAGTGTATATATAAACTGATCTTTTACTTTTCTTTGTTGTTGTAATTTTATTTCAGCAAGTGTACTGTAAAAATATATAATGATTTTTTATAAGGCCAGATTGGACTGGTTATTGCAAATAGGGGGAGATTGTTAGGCACAAAAAGGCCTCAATCAAACCTGTTCTGCATCTGAGGGGGAGATTCTTAATCAAACCTGTTGATGCATTTGAAGGGTGAAATTAAGGCCTTCTATATGCCTTATTGAAACCTGAAAATGATTTGCAATATCAGCCCAAAGCTGTTCTATATGTTGCATGTGTTGCAACAAAGACAGTTTGTCCAAGCTGTTCAGTCTGCTGAACAGGCTGGACATAAACTGTCTACGCTGCTCTACACTGGTGAGCAGCTTGGGCAGATTACAAGTGTTCTGTACTTTGTGAACAGAACCTGTTCTTTGTGAACAGGCTAAACACTTTATGGAATATGTTTCCAAGTCCTCATGTATTGTATTTGGCTAGAAGATCAGTTTACAAAGTCGAAGACAAAGTGGAAAACAGAACTGCTCAGCCTGCCCACGCTGTTCTGTCACATGAAGACAAAATGATATTTGAAAAAGGGTGACAGACCTTTTTCTTATATCAAAATAGGCCTTGACAAAGGAAGAAAGACGCAAAGTTGACATTCCTTATTTAGTTAAAGCTTATGCAACAGTAGACAAAGTGAAAAGACAAAAGTTCTGCAACATGAAGACATGTCTGCTTTTCAGAATGTGCAGAAAAGTTATATTGTATTTTCAACAATACTTTCCACTTTTCCTTTCCTCCTATAAAGAAACTTATCTTAGATTGAGAGAGTATAAAAGGAAACTTCCAAGAATTGAAAGGGAAGCCAAAAAGCTAAGTACTGAAGCCAAGAGTGAACGTGCATTCAAGTGTGTCTTACATGCATGCAAGTCTGCTTGAATAAAACAGTGCTTGGTGTCTAAGTTGTTCTTATTCAAGCTGTTTCTCTGAGTCTTGTAAACACAATGAGTAATTCCTAGTGAGTGTATTCATTGTAACTAGTTTAAGTCTGTCTTAGATTAGTTAACATACTGTTGTATCTGTCATCTCAGCTTGAACCTTTCCGCATTCAAGCTTGTTTGTAATTAACTTTTGTTCATAATACATACAAACATTGAGAAAAGAGTGTGTAGTTTTTAAATTGCTGTATTCACCCCCCCTCTACAGCTTAAGACTATATACTTGGGAAACCTTTCGGGACCTACACAAACATTGCGTGAAAATCTTGTGCTTAGTGATAAATTTTGCATAGTTTGTTCCGTTACACGAAAAAGTTGAAAAAATTGGAAAAGTTGAAAAAGTTGAATTTTATTCAAAGATTTTCAAAATTTTCATTTAAATTCGAATTTAAGACAAAGTCGAATTGACATTCGAAACTGTCATTAATTTTCGAATTTAATGCAAGTTCGAAGGTGGTTAGTATATATAGGTCAACAATGAACATTCATTGTCACCTACCTTCGAGTTTAACCCTTCGAATTTAACCTCTGTGCGATTTCAATCTTAGCTTTCGAATTTACCGTTTCGAATTTTCATCTATTTATCGAAGTTTTGTTCCTTTGGGTTCGATTCTACAACCAAATCTAGGTATAAACATCATTATTATACAAGATTTAGGTAGTTTAGGACTCAATTTTAGCAAAAATCGAATAATTTTGAGGTTTTAAGGGTTTTGAACTTTGTGATTCAAAATCACAAAGTTTAACCGGTGAAACTTCAAATAAGTTACAAATATCTTCGATTAGAACCTGCTAGGACTAGTGAATACTATTTTCTAAGTCTAATATGGTTTAAATCATGGATTTGTGTTCGAAAGTGACCGAATTCGAGTTTGTTCATCATGTTCGAATTTGTCAGTAAATTCGAACTTGTTAGCAAACTTGAATTCAAGTCAAATTCGAACATGTCATTCGAGTTTATTATTAAAATCGAAATGTTTACATAATTTTAACGTCAAACTTGAAGAAATTCATATGTGTTAGATTTTGAACTTACATAAGTTCAAAATAAAACAAATTTGGATTTAATCAGGTTTTATGTTTGTTTTTGCACTTCTAATATATTTTATTCATTAATGTGCAGATATGGGTGAAAGAGCCTTCTTTCAGAAGCATAATATGGTAGTATCGCCAGATCGCGATCTTCCTGAAGCTCAGGCGTTTCGACCAATGGTAGATTTTTGTGCCCACTCCAGGGTGTCATATGCCCTGTCACATAATGTGCAAATCGTATTGTCGTATGTTAGGCAATTCTGGGAACATTTGCAAGTGGATTGCACAGTGACGCCGACGGTGTTGAGGACAAGGGTTGGCGGGCAGCCCCTAGTGTTTTCTGCAGATATGCTGCGTAGAGTTTTGCAGCTTGGGACAGTAGAACAGGAAGCTGGGCCGATCGACTTCACGTTGGATATAAGGCAATCAGCCTTTTTAAGAATTGGGTATGGACTGGATATAGCTAAAGCCTCATATATGAAGAGCAGTCTGATAGGCCAATGGAGGTACTTAGCACACATCATTATGGTGTGCTTTGCACCTAAAAAGGCTGGTTTTGATTATATAGTGTCAAAGATGCAGTCGACGATGATTGCATTGGTGTACAATAAGAACTTCAGCTTCTCTGAAATGTTCTTTGCGGAGTTTGTTCATCAAATAACTGCTCCTGCGCGGGAAAGATTTCTGATGTATCCGCGGTTTGTAATGATGCTGATTCGACACTTTTTGCCGAACTTGGCATAGCTAGCAGATATTCAGAGTGTGGCAGTGATTGATAAGAGAATTTTTGCAGATTTCCAATCACATAACGCCTGTAGGGCTGACGTGGTTAGACCACTGGATGCACCTCTTTTTGGTGCCGTGGTAAATACAGATTTTGTAGCCCCAGAGGGTGAAAACTGGGCTGGGGAAGGGCCGCAGCCGCAGCAAGTACATCCACAGCAGCAACAACAACAGCACCGCCCTCCAGCACAACAAAGAAGGAGGCCAAGAGCTCAAGATAGATCTATTCAGGCTTCAAGGCCAAGCTCCAGCAGGGTACAAGAGTCAATGGAAACAGGTCCGTCATCGGACGCTGCGGGTCCTTCTGGTGTGGCACCAGTAATTGATCCTCGGGTGGAAACTTTGAAGGAAATCTGGGCTCAAGGGACTCAGGCACAAGAAGAAATTACTGCTGAGCTAGTTGATACAATCTTAGAGCCTCCAGCTAGTTTTGATGATCTTATGCGTGACATAGATGAATATCAGCGTGAGGTAGAGGGTCAAGCAGTGACCACCTCAGAGTCGTCATCAGAAGAAGCTGAAGAGATCGAAGTTGAAGGAGCAGCTGTTGAATCTGTTAATCCGTCTGTTAATCTGTCTGTTCGGATAGGCAGATACGGATCAAGGGTTGTGGTAATTGAAAGGGACACAGAAAAGAGAGCAACTAGAGATTCAGATGAAGATGACTCTGATTTTGAGGCTGAAGATACTACTCCTTTAGTGCCTAGGCAAAGGGCCAAAAGACACAGGTTTATGCAGGGAGCTTCGTCTGCTTCTGCTTCAGAGCCTGAGATTCCATCCACTCAACCATCTGCTCCACCATCAATCACGCCATCACCAATCACATCTATTCCATCCACATCATCCACATTCACAGACAACCAGCGTTTTTCATAGCTTTGAAGCAAAGTAGACTTCCCGACAGTCCAAATCTTCCAACTCACAAAAGCAGTCAGCGAGCTTCAAGAGCATAATGCAAAGATTGATCAAGAAAACATTGAGTTGAAGACATTTGTCGTTGATCAAGCTGTTGAGATCAAAACCATGAAGTCCCTCCTCGAGCAGCTAATGAAACATCTTCAGGCTCAGAGGGAGACCATCTGCAGAGATGCTCAAGAGATTAGAAGAGAAGATGACGATGGCAATGATCCCGAAGGGAGAAAAGAAATTGAGCCAGAAAATTTTCCATCTACTCAGCATTCATCAGTTCAAGGGGAGCCTAGTCAATATGGAGTCAGAGAATGTGAAGCTGGTTCTTCAAAGGCCATTAAGAGCGAGATGATTGATGCTCTGATGGATATTGAAGAGGAAGAAATAGAATTTGATTTTGAAGATGCTATTGAAGAATTGGAAGAACGAGAGTTTGTTCCAAAAGAAATGGTGGATTGGAAGTCTGATGATGAGGTGATAGAAGATGAAGACGATAATGTTGATGAGGTGATCGTAAATTCACAACCTATCACAGAGTTATACGTGCAGACTGAGCACAATGTGATTGATATCGATGAGATCAAGTTGGCCTCAGTAGAAGACTCTGAACTAGAGGAAGCTGCGAGAGAACCATCTAGGGCTGAACTGTTAAATTTATGGTTCCTAAAGGAAGAGAAGAGAGCAGCGCCTAAGATGAAGAGGACAATGAGGGTTCCTGGATCTGAAAATCTATCTGGTGGAATTATAAGCTGGTTCTTCGACAGAGAACTGCAACTATTCATTCTAAAGAGAAGAGATGGACTTCAATACCTTAGGCGGACACTTAGAGTGTTTAACACATTGCCGATGGTAGAAGTAAAAGAATTAGCCTGGAAAGAATTGATTAATATCGGAGAGGACCCGTATGTTGAGGTTATAGCCAAGATAATCAGAAAGGAGGTTCGGTCCGGAAAGTTTGAAAGGCTGAATCCAAGATCAGGAAAGAGAGTAGAAGATGAATCAAGGATAGATCCACATACAGGAAGGCCATGGGCTAGAATGGTGTATAAGCCTGTAAAGTGTTTAAAGAAGGTGCCTATGAAATCGATGACACAAGATGTTCTAAGTAACATGAAGAGGTGGTATGTAGATAACGATACTGCAGAAGCTGTTATGGAAGACACAAAACACAAAGTTATTTTGCGAGTGTATGATCAATTACATCTAATAAACCTATCCAAGGATGACCTAAAGAAGCTACACGATCAGCCTATCTTCTTTCACGAAGGATGGAGATCTGAAGCTAGGAAATTCCAGAAGATAGTTAGAGTATGTATAGATAGAGGTTTATATGCAAGTAGTTGTCTATATGGTTCAAGTAATTAGACAAAATGTAAAAAGTTAGAAGCTATCGTCAAGGGGGAGTCTGTTAGTACATCTTGTGTGACGATAGCGGTCTAAGTTTAGATAGCATTTTGTGTAAGTCTATTTACTTGATATTAGATATTGACAAGTGTTTGATATATGTTTGTTTATGTGTGTTTGATATTGATTGTTTGTATGTTTGAACTTGGTGTAATGTATTACAAGAAGTTCAAACATAAAGTTCAAAGATAAATTCAAACATAATTAAAAAATAAGTTCAAACATAAATTTGAATGATGAGGTTCGACTTTAGGTACAGATTCGAATTTGTCTAGGAGGACAAGTTCGAATAAGGAATTGGGCCAGATTCGACTTTGTCCTAGACAAACTCGAATCTGTCAGTATAATTAAGGGTTAATTCAATTAATTATGAGACTTTTTGCAGAATTTGTTAGACGAGTAGCAGAAGGAGATCTCGAACTTGATTGCAATCAGAGAGTTTCGTGAGGAGAGAATCATTGTGTTGGGGCGTTCTAAGTTGTTCGTCTATCACCGTGGTAGTCTCCGTGCTTCGGTGTGGGTGATATACCCGTCAAGCCACTAACGAGGATTCCGCACTCGTTGGACGGTGTCGCGTCAAGATAGATCCGTAGAGTCAGTAGACCTTACATCGCGACATGGGATTCCGAAGTTGATTACTTCCGACAGGGATGCTCGGTTTGCTTCACGTTTTTGGTAGAGCTTTCAGAGGGAATTGGGAAACAGGTTTCAGTTTAGTACGGCGTACAGATCGCAAACTGTCGGGCAGACAGAGCGCACTAATCAGACCCTTGAGGATATGTTGCGAGCGTGTGCGATCGACTTCAGTGGTAGTTGGGATGTGCATTTTCCGTTAGTCGAATTTGCGTATAATAAGCTATCATGCCACCATCAAGATGGCTCCATTTGAGGCACTGTATGGGCGCAATTGGCTAATCCCAGTGTGTTGGGGTGAGATCGGTGAACGACCAATTAGTGGGCCTGAGTTGCTGCAAGAGACTAGCGATAAGGTGGCAGTGATTCGTGAGAATATGAGGATCGCCCATAGTCGTCAGAAAAGCTATGCCAATCGTTGTTTGACAGAGCTTGAATTCAGGGTCGGGGGCCGGGTTCTGTTGAAATTGTCGCCATAGAAAGGTGTACTCAGATTCAGACATCGTCGGAAGCTATGTCCGTGATATATAGGGCCATTCGAGAGTGTTGCTGAAGTTCGGGATCAGGACTATCGACTGAAATTGCCTCCAGAGTTAGTCGGCGTGCATCATACCTTCCACGTAAGCCATCTCCGGAAGTGTCTAGCAAAAGACGAACAGTACGTGCCGCTATATGTGATTACAGTCGAGGACCAATTGCGATATGCTGAGCTGCCCGAAGCCATTACTGATAGGAAGGTGAAAAAGTTGAGAAATAAAGAGATTGCCTTGGTACTCGTCCAGTAGAAACATCATAAGGGTACGAACGCCACCTGGGAGCCTGAGTCAGAAATGAGAAGCCGCTATCTGTGGTTATTCTAAAGCTTGAGTTAGATTCCGTGACGGAATCTTTTTAAGAGTGGAGGAATTGTAACATCCCGTTTTCAGATCTGGTACGTGGATTTATTTTAGTGGATTATTATTTTAATAATACTGTGTTGGCCCAATTATATCCGGATTAGTGGATTTATTGTTGGGTTTTCTATACCCTTGCTAGGTTAATTTTAAATATTTGCGGAAAATTAAATAACCTAACCATGCAAGAATGTAAAACCTTAAAGGGTCTAACCAAACAAGCTAAGCAACAAATTATAAAATAAAGAGATGGACAATGAAAACTAACCTTGAGAAAATTCGCAATTTTCTCCACGAAGAACGTTTCCACGAACATCCTCTGAACCGGATGCCAAGCGTCTAAAGCAAGAACGCCTCTAGTTGTTCACACCCACTGAACAAAAGAGAAAATAACTATAACTTTTCTAAGCTCAGATCTCAGAGTCCAAAAACTGGTATCCCTTGTGATCGTCAGATAACTTAGAATTGAATGAGCGAGGAATGAAGCAGGCAGAGGCTCCCTATTTATAGGGTTTGAGAAACCCTAGAAATTCACCCCTAAACCCATGTGGGATGGGTTCAAGGGCCGGCCCCCTTAACGAGGGTTAAGGGGTGCCCTGTTGACTATCAACTAATTGCAGTCTGGCCCTTGTAATTCCTCAATTAATTCAATTAGCTTCCAGTTAATTTATTAATTATTAATAAATTAACAAACTAATCCATTAATCAATTATAATCAATTATTTAGTTTCCCAATTAATTTATTAAACATAATAAATTAACAAAGTAATTAACATTATATCTTTAAGTTAATTACCTTCTCTATACTATTCATTGCATGCACCCAAAAAAGGATCCAACCTGATAACAATATATTTACAAATTAGTTGTGACTTGGACACTAATTCCAACAGTCTCGCACTTGGACAAGTTGGCAACTATTTGTCTAAACACACTCTATTAGCAGCCTTCCTAGCCACCCGTTACAGCTGCCGAACTCTGAGTCACATTAGAGCCAATCCTTTAGAGAAGGATCAACTATTCCTTCGTTCTCAGATATCATAAGAAACTAAGACATGGATTATAATCAATCTTTAGTTTCAAAATTATGTTTCTGATCTCCGATTATCTTGACTATATGAGACTGACTAATTGAACACATCAATTTCATCTCGGTCGGGCCCGACACTCTAGAATCAACGTTTAATCATCAGAGGCCCACAGATATAACTTTTCCACTAAGGCAAAAGGAATGAATACATTTTGCATACACAGCGCTAGCTAACTAATAATATCATAACTAGATACACCCGTTATAACTGACAGTTACGCACAGTGTTTGAATGCACTAAGGTACGACAGACTAAAAAACCGGACCTTCAATGTATGTCCGTTTGAAGAATAGAGGATATTATCATCTTGGAAATACTTATGATTTAATCCATGAAGTATATTTCCAAGTGCGAGTGCCCTATACTTAAATCTCCATTAAGTACCCATGAATGTTGCAGCAATCTCTATGTTATGTCAAACCCTTGACAATCTACTAACATTCCATGACAGTCTTAATTCAATACTAACTCCCGGTAGTACGAACGACTGAGGAATTTGAATAAAATTAATTACTCTGGAAGTTGGTTCTAAAGATGCAAAAGAAAAAACACAACGATAAACTAATAGAAGATGGAGCACTTTGCAAATACATAAATCTCCATTATTTAATCACCAAATCTATTACAATTTCAAATCATTGTCACAATGTTTCAAATTCAAACTAACTACTAAACTTTACATTATCTCCTAATCATATGATAACAGCATGACTACAATGTTTCGGTTGAGAAAGTGGCTTTGTGAACGGATCAGCTAGATTCTCCTCTGATCACACTCTCTTCACAATCACATGTCCTTCTTCAACCTTGCTATGGACAAAATGGTACTTCCGATCAATGTTCTTGGACTTTCCATGATCTTTGGGTTCTTTAGTCAACGAAACAGCACTTTCGTTGTCACAGAATATTTGAATGGGGTCTTGAACCGTAGGGACAACTCCAAGATCACCAATGAAATTCCTCAACCAGTTGGCTTCCTTTGAGGCTTCTAAGTGTGCAATATACTCTGACTCGCAAGTACAGTCGTCCACGGTTTCCTACTTCAAACTCTTCCACGTCACGGCTCCCCCGTTCAATAACAATACCCAACCAGACTGTGACCGATAGTCATCTCTATCTGTTTGGAAACTCGCATCGCAATAATTGGTTACTTTGAGTACATCCTGTCCACCATAGACCAAAAACTTGTCCTTAGTATTTCTTAAGTACTTTAAAATGTTCTTGACTGCCGTCCAATGACTTTCACTAGGGTCCTGCTAATGTCGACTCACCATGCTCAGAGCAAATGAGACATCAGGCCTTGTACATGTTATGGCATACATTATAGATCCTATGGCCAAAGCATATGGAACTCGACTCATTCTGTCTCGTTTCTCCTGTGTCTTCGGACTCATGTCTTTACTAATATTTATGCCATGAGCAAAGGGAAGGTTCCCTTTCTTAGACTTTTCCATACTGAACCTTTTCAATATTTTATCCAAGTACGTATCCTGGATCAGTCCTATTAGACATCTCGTTCTATCTCTATATATCTTTATACCCAGAATAAAAGCTGCATCTCCTAGATCCTTAATAGCGAAACATCTTCCCAACTAATCTTTTACACTTTGTAATGTTGGGATGTCGTTTCCTATGAGTAATATGTCATCGACATACCATACTAGGAAGACTACAGTGCTCCCACTGACCTTGACATATATGCAGGACTCATCTTCGCTTCTAGAAAATCCAAACTCTATGATTTTCTCATGAAAGAAAAGATTCCAGCTTCGAAAAGCTTGCTTAAGTCCATAAATGGACTTCTGAAGCTTACACACTTTCTTAGGATACTTTGCGTCTACAAAACCTTCGGGTTGTGGCATAAACACATCCTCTGTCAGTTTCATAGTCATGAAATGCAGCTATAGCTAGCCCTTTGCCACCAGTCCGGCTTTGTAAGCATGCACTTTCCCGTTCATATCCATTTTCTTATTGAATATCCACTTACAACCCACCGTCTTCAGACCGGGTGTGGGATCAACCAAGTTTCAGACTTGGTTACCATACATGGATTCAATCTCACTATCCATAGCGTCCTTCCACTTGGCTGCCTCAGGGCCTGCCATCGCTTCCCAGTAGTTAGCTGGTTCGTCTAAGTCGACTAGTGTAATGTCACTAATCATATCATCCTGTTCAATATGGAAACCATAGTACAACTCAGGAGGATTGCTAACTCTACCGGATCTGCACAATGGTAAGGATATGTCATTAGGTTCAACAGGCATGTCAGCCTCACCTTGATGGTCAGCGTTTGCAGTTGGTTCTTCATCGGTAGAATCTTGAATCTCATCAAGATCGATCTTACTCCCATTGTCCTCTTTAGACATTATTTCACTCTCGAGGAACACTCCTCTTCGAGATACAAACACTACATTTTCATGTGGTCTGTAAAACAAATATCCAAAAGAGTCATGTGGGTAACCGACGAACAGACACTTGTCAGGAGTTTCTCGTCTAATGAAAACCTCACAACCCCATATTTTGATGTGAGTAAGGGATGGACGTTTTCCCTTCCACATCTCGTACTTTGTCTTTGAAACCTTCTTGGTGGGTACTAGATTTAGGATATGTGCCGCTGTTTCTACTGCATAACCCCAAAACTTACCGGAAGTGTTGCTCGACTCATCATAGATTGGACCATGTCTAACAAGTTCCTGTTTCTCCTCTCCGCAACTCCATTGAGTTGTGGTGTTCTAGGGGGAGTTAACTGGGAAACTATTCCGTAGCTTCTAAGATGATCGAGAAACTCGATACTAAGGTACTCTCCTACCCTGTCGGAGCGGAGAACCTTTATCTTTCTTCCCAGTTGATTCTCCACTTCACTTTGATATCTTTTGAATGTCTGGAAAGTGTCGGACTTATGTTTAATCAGATAAACATATCCAAATATAGTATAGTCATCTGTAAAAGTGACATAGTACCAATTTTCCTCTTTTGTAGCACATCGGAATGGCCCACATACATCTGTGTGGACCAAGTTCAATAGTCCTTCTCCTCTTTCACACGTTCCTGTGAATGGTGATTTTGTCATCTTTCCCAGTAAACAAGATTCGCATACATCATCCGATTTTAGGTCGAATGATTCCAACACTCCATCCTTTTGGAGTTGGGCGATACGTTTCTTGTTAATGTGCCCAAGACGACAGTGCCACAATTTGGACTTATTAATTTCGTTTTAATCAACATTAAATAATAAATTGTTATCACACTCAACAGTTTCATATATGCCTGTAGAATATGAAATCCTGTATGTTTCAGCACCTTTGATGATTCTTTATCATATCCCAAGAAGAAACAATGCTCAATAATTGGAAAATGATGAAGAAGACAATATGAATGTTAAAGAGAATGAAAGTGGCGGCTGCAAGAGTATTCAATATATTCAACCGTGTGTTTCACAAAAGTAACCCTAGGAGCTTTATAGCTCCATTTAATTAACTATGGGGCATTGACACAATTGCCCCCTAGACTTTTACATAGAAAGTAAATTACAAGGAAATAAATACAAAGCTAAATCCTAAGTAAATAATTATTACAAAACAACTCCATATGATCGAAATTAAATGTCTAACAATCTCCGCCTTTTCGATCATTTAGGAGGTCCTGGAACTCTGGCATGATCTGTCGTTTCTCGGAGTCCAAGGATGACGTCAAAGCGTCTGATCACTTGTCTCATATGTAGCCGTTTGTTCAGGAGGTCAATGCCGCTGAGGGTATCCTGTATCTCCTTTGGTGAGCATCTTTGTTCAGGATCTGGTTGAGCATCAAAATCTTGAACTTTCAGTGTTAGCTCTGCTCTAACCGATCTGAGTGTACCATCGGAGTAACATGGAAGATCCTCAAAGCGCGTGAACCTTTTGTAGCCCTTGTAATTGACAAAAATGACACCCGGGTCTCCAGAGAGTAGAATTCTGTAAGCCGGATGATGGGCTAGAAGGAAGCTATCCTGTTCCGGTGCTCGTAGGCCCAATTTAACCAACGGCTCTCGATCGCCATTTGAAAGTCTGTGAGGCACATAATGATCGAGCGGCGGTTCATGATTCGATCTAGGGCACCTACTGCAGTCATGTGCGACAGACGTTTTTTGATGCGATGTTTCAAGTAGTTGTGTAAAAACTCGACGTCGTCCGCACTTATGAAGTCTAGGTCATTCTCGAAGATGTCATCAGCCGTGCCATCTTCTCTTTCTACTTGAAAGGAGGGATAGTAGACTTTGGCCCTTTTGCACATGGTTATGGTTCGGAGTTTCTTTATCTTTGACTTTGAGACTTTTGACCTTCTTTCCCGGAGCATCAGTTGATAGTATTCTGCCTGTTCAGCTTTAGAGATTACAGACATCCTATCTCTAGTAACAAATTCATTTGGCATTATAGCCTTCTTCACAAAAAAACTCGTAAAATCCAGCATGGTGGTTTTTGGAACTCTTCTTATATGATCTATAGGAACAAAACGATTAGAGTCAGTAAGCATGGAAGATTTAGACTTGAGAGAATTATCTTTTTGTTGGTGAGTGGGTTTCTTAAAAGACTTGGATTTGATCTGAGTCTTTTTAGAAACCTCATTTTTAAAAGGTTTTGAACACTCACCTTTATAAATGCAGAAGAAGTTTCAGCTTTGGCCTTACCTTTATTTGATGACACATATGGAATTTTTGTGGAATGGGTAATTGTTTGTTCTTTTGAAAAATCTTTCAATTTTTGTGAAACCATTTCAAAATTTTCTCTGTAGATAGTTACTTCCACAGATTGTTGAAAAGTTTGATTTACCAATTCTTCTTCGCTCTTAAGAAGAGCATCTTGAAGATCAAGAGCTTTCTTTTGAGACGACTTCAATTCCTTTTCTAAAACAGTGATTTGTTGTTGAAGAACTTTTGCAGGAATATAAAGTTGAGGAGTTGATTTTACGGTTTCTGTTTTCAATTCAGCTTCTGAATAAGTTGACAATAAGTCTTCCTCTAACGTGGGTACTCTAGAAGGATAACTCTCGTTAAGTTCTTCATATTGAAAAGAAATTTCTTTTTCTTTATGAGCAACATGTTTCTCATTTTCTTGGTTTAAAACTTCTTTAGATGACTCAAAAAAGAAAGATTTAAGACCAGCTCCCATATAATACATGTCATAAAATAAAGGTAAAACATTTTGTGCTTTTTCCAAATATTTAGGATTTTTAAAACCGATTCGTTGTTTAGAATGGTAAAACCTAGATTCTTTGGGCTGATTTAAGTGGATAGTTTGTTCTGTTTGACCCCTTTTTAAAAATGCATCGTCAAGGGTCTTTATTCGTGAGTACAAACTTATCATTTCTTCTTCAATCATTTTATATTTTTCTAAACTGTCTATATTCTCCATATTTACCGCATCAAACTATTTTGTAAGTACAAAAATATCTTCTTTTAATGAGAGTTTTTCTTTTGATAGTGTGTCCATGCAAGATTCAAGATATATATTCCTGTCCTGAACATCTACTTTTTCGATTAACATCTGTTTTATAACATTGTGATTAGTTAACCACTTTGAATGATATAATTCAGACGACTCTTTTAAAGTTTGAGCTTGATGTTCAGCCTGTACACACTTTGCAGTTTCAGCATATAATCTAGCTTGTAGATCAAGAATATGTGTGTGCAGTGTACATTCATTATCTACAAATAAATTAGTTACATGTGCAGGAATGTAACAGGAATATACCTCACTTGTCTCAGAACCGGATGTAGAGCATTCGGGATCATCGGTTGTGGTCATCAGACATGATGGTGGATTTTTCAATGTCTCCCACTCAGCAGCATGATCTGAGCTCTCAGCAGTGGAAATGGCACAATGCTCCAACCCAATACGATCAACCATGTAACAGTTCTTGCCCTTGTCATCCTCCTCGTCAGTGTCTTCAGCATCCCAATAGTCTTCCTTGGCGACGAGGGCCAACGCATCGGTTCTTTTCTTTCAGGCCTCCAGCTTTTGTTCATAATAGCCGACGTCTCTGTCAAAATTGTTCTTACACTCCCGAGAAAAGTGGCCCGGTTAACACACTGTTAACAGAGACGTTCGTCTGCGGCTTTCGGTTCTTCAGCTCTCGGCCGTTCATCTCTCCTCTCGGCCGGCCTTTTGTCGGCGCGGCGATGTTCTCTGCTGTCATCTCTCCGTCTATCTCATCTGTCATGCTCTCGCCTGTCATCTCGGCGGTCGTCCCGACGATCATCCCGATGATCGTCCCGCCTCTCATAGACCCGCCTATCATCCCTGCGATCCTCGTGCCTATCGTCTCGCCTTTCATAACGGCGATCATCTCGATAGTCGCGTCTATCGTCATACCTCCGGTCATCCCGATCATCCCTTCGGTAGTCGTCCCTGCGATAATCATCGCGTCGTTCATCCCTACGGTCAACTGAGTACCTCCGTGGACCGGTGTCATAACGGAGTTGATTGTTAGTCTTGTTGGAGAACCGTTGTTGTTGGAGAAGATTGGTCCACAAGGCTATTTGTTCCTGTATAGAAGGTTCTTCCTCATCAAATACCTCACGTGGAGGAGAAGCATACTGCACTGCGATGACGATGAACCTGAAGCAAAGGCTGGTATTTAAATATTCGTGTTGGTAATCAAGGCGAGTGAATCATTCGGTTTCATCCCAGTATTGGCTGATAACAACAAAGATGCCAATTGATTCACCATCAGTTTTTGTTGATCCACATCCCCTTGATACTTCTTTAGCTCCTTAAAGACGACGTTGATTGATACCTCAGGAATGTTCATGACTCGTTTCGTGGCCCGACATGCAATCTGCCACTCGGGGGCTAAGGCGGCAAAGAACTGGATGTTGATGTCATCCCTGTCCTTCTTGATGTGCAGTTTGTTAAATTTATTTAGGACCGCACAAAACCTGGTAAACGTAGCTTGCAGAGATTCCCCGTCTTTGGCTCGGAATTCTGTAAAC
Organism: Centrapalus pauciflorus; assembly: GCA_020465985.1. Taxonomy (NCBI): domain Eukaryota; kingdom Viridiplantae; phylum Streptophyta; class Magnoliopsida; order Asterales; family Asteraceae; genus Centrapalus; species Centrapalus pauciflorus. The sequence continues at coordinate 58,589 of JAANYP010004404.1, forward strand.
TTAGCTTTCGCCTCCTCAATCTTGGCACGATCATCGAGATCTGCCCCCAGCATTTGGACTTCCAATTCGTCCCACATTTCCTTGGCAGACATTTTGCTGTCGACGCCAACCAGAATATCAATGGGGAGGGCCTGATAGATTAAATATTCCACCCTCTTATCGGCATGCTGCCTGTCTCTCTCGGCGTCATTGGACGGTTCTCGTTCAACTTTGGAGGCTAAGACAGGGGGGTCAGCCTCAGGTCGGGCTGCTATTTCCCGATAATAGATGACGGGAGTCTCGGAGATGAACTGAAGCATTAAATTTCCAAGCGGTTGCATCCCAACGAATTTGAGGAACCGAGATTTTCATTGTTCATATTCATCGGGATAGAGAACAGGTGGTCTGTTCTCAGATCCGAGTACGAGAGCTTCGCGAGACATGATATTTGGTGCTGATGAAAGAGATAAGATCTTAAAGGTGGAAACTTGACACGTATGAGCTGGACTCTGGAAGAATAGCACTGTGGTTGGTGCTAATTCGGATAAGACACTGATTTCGGATGGAATAGTAATTCGGATGCACTGGTTTCGGATGAACAGTGTTTCGGATGGTCAGAATCGAATTTGGATGAAATGGGTTTCGGATGGAAAGCCTAATTCGGATGAACTTTGAATTCGGATGGAGGATGTAATTCGGATGAGGTCTGATTCGGATGGACAACGTATTTCGGATGGTTCGGATGAGGTCTGATTCGGATGGACAACCTAATTCGGATGGGGGTCTAGTTCGGATGCTTAGAAGAGTGATGGACCATACGGATGAACCGGATTCGGATGAACAGTGATGACTTCGGATAGGGAACTTCGGATGAACAGTTTGTAGTTCGGATGAAATGAGGGAACCGAATTCGGATGGTCCGAATTCGGGTGAACAGTGGACAGGGCTAAGGAAAATGTCCAGGTAGGGGACCGAATTCGGATGGTCCGAGTTCGGGTGGTCCGAAATGGATGTGGTCCGAATTTAAAATTTAAAAATTTAAGCACAAGTCCAAAATGGTAAAATGGGAATGCCTGATCTGAACTTCGGATGGGACCGAAGTAGGGTCCGAAATGGGCATTGGGAGGTCTGAAATTCACCTAAGGTTGGTCCGAATTGGACCGAAGTGAGGTCCGAACTAGGATGATATTTGGTCCGAATTGGGATCTTAAATGGTCCGTATTGCTACAGTAACAGGTCCGAATTACAGCAAGTTTTTGCAGGTTTTCTAAGGCAGAACAGAGCAGAATACTATTTTATCAGTTTTAAAGCCTAAAAAAGTTTCTAAATGATTTGTAAACTATTTTAAACACTTTTGATGATTTAGAATAACCCAAAACACTTCAAATCAGTAAAGAACAAGCTAAAAACCCACTAAAAACCCATATTTTTAATTTTTTCACAGCTCCGATTCTTGATGATTTTTATGGAAATATGGAAGTGAATGAACTCGAAATTAGTATATGGGGATATTGTGATGATTATAAGACTATAAGAACACAATAAACAAGAAAAAAACAGAGAAAAAAATGATCTAACCGAATGAAGAATGAAGAACACAAGAAAAAACCCAGCAGAATCCGAGAAGAACAAGTTGAAATCCACCTTTTGTGCTCTGATACCAATTGTAGAATTTGAAATCCCGTATGTTTCAGCACCTTTGATGATTCTTTATCATATCCCAAGAAGAAACAGTGCTCAATAATTGGAAAATGATGAAGAAGACAATATGAATGTTAGAGAGAATGAAAGTGGCGGCTGCAAGAGTATTCAATATATTCAACCGTGTGTTTCACAAAAGTAACCCTAGGAGCTTTATAGCTCCATTTAATTAACTATGGGGCATTGACACAATTGCCCCCTAGACTTTTACATAGAAAGTAAATTACAAGGAAATAAATACAAAGCTAAATCTAAGTAAATAATTATTACAAAACAACTCCATATGATCGAAATTAAATGTCTAACAACGCCATTATAAGGACAAGATTTGAATATAAAAACATCTTTCAAATAAACCAAAATACTTCCATTATTTTTATCAAAGCTTAAAGTGTATCCATCCTTATACAAGGCAAACAGAGAATTGATGTTCCGATTCATATCGGTGAATAACACTACTTATTTAAACTAATCTCTAATCCTGATCTAAGCACGAGCTGGAACCTTCCGACTTTCTTCACAGGCGTGATCTTTCAATTCATCATGATTAGGTTCAGCTCCCCATGCTTCAGACTTCTACTATCCCTTAGTCCCTGCAATATAGAGCAAATGTGAGTACCACATCCTGTATCAAGAACCAATGAATTAGAGATAGAAGTATTATGGAGTTCGATCATGAACATACATGAAGTGCTATCCTTTTCAACCTTACCATCCTTAAGGTCCTTCGGATATGATGGGCAACTTCGCTTCCAGTGCCCCTTGCCATTGTAGTAAAAGCATACTGCTTCCTTCGGGTCTTTTACATGCACAATTACGGACTCTGTTTTCCCTTGAGACCCTTTCTTGGACTTTCTTTTTGGGGCCTTCCAGGACGACTTCTGTTTCTTTGAAGCCTTACCGACAGTCAGCACAGGGGCCACAGGGTCTCATCTTTCTTGATGCCTTGTTCAGCGGTTCGGAGCTAATTATGCGATTCCATAATGGACGTCTCCTTCTAATTCATATTCATTTCATAGGAGAGTACGAACTTATAATAGATAGCAAGTAATCCAGAAAGAATGATATTGGTCGAAAGTTCAGAGTCGAACACCATATTGAGTGCCTCCAGCCTATCGAGGTACCCCTTTATCTCAAGGACGAAAGTACAGATAGAAGCTCCAGGTTTCGGCTTGAAATGATATTAATATTGAAAATATGGTATCGTGTTCGGGTTATTGGGTTTGGATCTTTCCATAAATGGAAAGAATATATATAGGCATCCTTTTTGAAACCTTGTTTCGTCTTCCTTGCAAAATACAAAAAATGTGTGTGTATTTTGTGTGTGTTCTGGAGATATCAACAGCAAGAAAAAGAGGCAAGAAACATAGATTGATCAGAGACTTTTCCTACCGCTGTGATCTAGAGTTATCAAGGTAACAAATTATTGAATTTGGTGTTTGAAATTCGAGTTATGTGTTGTTAAATTTTGTAACTGGCTACTGAGCCTGTAGGGTATAGATACATGTTGATTTTTTGTGTTGATTCTGCTGGAATTGAGTTTTGGGGTGGAACTTACCCCTGGGCAGCCATTTTCGATGAACAGAGCAGACCTGCACGTCCTTCGATGAGGGCAGTGCGGGCGGGGTGGAGCGGCCAACGATTGTGAACGCGGCCAAGTTCATGAGGGTGGCCGCGATAGTCTGAGCACGACCGCGATAGGGTGAATGTGGGCCGCGATCAGTGGGTTTTGGGCTGGGTTTTGTTGGGGATGGTGGTCTGTTTGGGGATGCTTGTTGGGTCTAGTTCAGTATGTGGGTCTTTTATATGTATTTGTTAAGTCTGAATTAACAGTCTGGGATTTGTGTATTGTTACAGGGACGAGTAATCAACGTGTCAGGCTGAAACAGTGATCCGAGGGTTCAGTGATTAAGACAGGTGGTGTAATAATCAGGTGAGTACTCGAGGGTTTAGTGATTTAGCTGTGTAGCTATTGGTGTCTTATGTATTGTGTATGAGACAGGGACATGAACCTAAGGTATGCTTCTATTCTTGTTATGTGTGTTATATTGTGCATGAGATGAGATCCAATCCAGGGTGTCCGTGATGAGTCCCATACGGGCAGTGACTCGCGATGGGTGATCGTGCGGGATGACTGTCCCTAATCAGCCTTCAGAGTGTTTATACACGGCAGGGCCTATAGCTGGGTCGCTCCTGAGTTACAGGTTTTGCTAACCACTGTTACGTGTGGTTTGTTGGCCGGGGAAGTTTCCCCACAGGGATTGTGCATAGGGCTTCGGATCTCATGCTTTCTTATGACTATACCTGAGATGTGTTGTTGATTTCCAGGGATAGAGATAGCGATTACCATGCATGTTTTGTGCTATGTGTTGTGTTATGTGTTTATTCTGTAGAGTCTAATCCTCGCGTACTCACGAGCTTTCGAACTTACGTCTTCAACTCTAACATGTTCAGGGAATTAGAAAGTGGCTCAGCAGCAGCAGTCGCCGAAATAGGACTCGGATTACTTGATGACTCTTGTATCTCCTTTTGTGTAATGATCGTATTAGTACTGCATGTGATAGTATCTTTTGGGATTTTTGTAGATCGGTATTTTGTGTATGTATTTAGTATGTATATGTGAGAGCCAGTTGTAGTCTGCTAGCTTAATCAACGTTGTTAATTATACCAAACGTTCGATTAGGTTGTTAAACCTTTATATGAAAGTTTAAATTGTCAGTGATTTCCGTTGCCTTTGACACGTGTAATACCGATTCCATGCGTTATTGCCACTTATGATATTGTGTTAACGTGACATTTATGTGAATTGGGAGGGTGTTACATAAACAAACAGAATCGCGATGCATCATAAATAAAAGTGACAAAATACTTTTTTATTCCAAGTGGTGGTGTTGAGTGAAAATCACAAACATCACTATGAATTAAATCAGGAACAACATAATTTCTATCAACATTCTGAAAAGCTTTTCTAGTAATATTTGTCAACATACGAATCTTACACTTTTCAGAAGTAGCATCAACCGTAGGAATTAATCCATCCATAGACATTTCATGCATTCTTTTATAATTAACATGTCCAAGTCTAGCATGCCATAGAGATGAATTATTAACTTTTGAATTACTTAAAAAAGTAGATTCATCAACAATATTACCAGCAAGCTTATCCGTCACATTTAATCTAAACATGTCATTAGTCAATTAACCAAAACCAAGAAAAGAGCCATGCTTAGACAAAATAAACTTATAAGATTCATATACTTGTTTATAACAAAATTTATTCAATATACTACCAGAAACTAAGTTCTTTCAAATACTAAAAACATGTAGTACATTATTGAGAGAAACAAGTTTTCCAGAACTAAAAACTAAATCAACACTTCCTCTTCCAAAAATGGTAGCACTTGACTCATTGCCCATGTGTAGGATAGATCCATCTTGAACCAGTTCATATGTTTTGAACCAATGAGGATGTTTACAAATATGACTTATAGCACCGAGTCAATCCACCAGGTCAAGTCATCATCCTACACATAATATGTCTCAGAAATTAGTGGTACATAATTTTGAACCGAATTAAAACCTTGAACTAAAATTTGACCTTGGTTTGAGTTTTGGTTCTTAGACCTCTTTCTCGCACCACTTGAACCAGCACCATTCTTTTTAGATACACCAACCCCGCAGTCCCTTTTCAAATGACCAACCAAACCACTTTTCCCACAAGTCTTAACAAGATTTTTGTTTGAAAAATTGGTGTTATCATTCACCTTCCTTTTTTTATTTTTGGAAGCCTGAAAGTTTTGATTGTTTCAATTCTCTTCCAGCCTTTTCACAGATGGTGTTCCAGGAGTTGTGACCATGACATCCTTGGATTTACCACCATTATTTTCCTGTGCACGAAAAGAATCTTCAATATGCATATGACTGCCAAGTTGTACCAGAGACAATTCCTCCCTCTTGGGTTTCAACATGTGTTTAAAATCCTTCCACGAGGGTGGCAATTTATCAATGATGCTGAATACCGAGATAGACTCATCCATTTCATATCATGTTGAGTAAATTGCCTAAGGTTTCTCAGTAGTTCATTGTGCTGCTCCATTAAAGCTCTTGAATCGACCATTTTGTAATATATAAAATTACTCACCAAGAACTTATTACTACAAGCGTCCTCAGCCATGTACTTGGATTCAAGAGAATCCCAAAGTTCTTTAGCGGACTCAACAATTTTGTAAATATCAATTAGAGAATTAGCCATACCATTAAGAATGTGACTATAAAGTAATACATTCTGTATTGAAACTGATAAATAATACATAATATATCATGTCCTATATATACAGAATTTGTATATAACGAAATACAAGTATAAAGGAAAGGAAATACAAGAATAAAGGAAAGTGAATTAAGTATTTACAGCTAAGACCCTATAATTCTAACACTCCCCCTCAAGTTGGAGCGTATATATCATATGCTCCAAGCTTGTTATATATATATATATATATATATATATATATATATATATATATATATATTCAATTCGAGGTCCTCGGAGAGATTTAGGAAAAACATCCGCCAGCTGATCACTGGAATTAACGAACTCAGTGCAAATCAAAACATCAATGATTTTGTCACGGGTAAAGTGACAGTCAATCTCGATGTGCTTCGTTCTTTCATTGAAAATAGGATTAGAGGCAATATGAAGAGCTGCTTGGTTGTCACAGATAAGCTTTATTGGTGACACTTTGCAGAATTTTAATTCCTCTAGAAGTTGCTTGATCCAGATAAGTTCATATGCTGCATTGGCCATCACCCGATACTCGGCTTCTGCACTTGATCTTGGAACCGCACTTTGCTTTTTTGCTTTTCCAAGAGACTAACTTCCCTCCAAAGAGAACACAATACCCTGAGGTCGATCTCCTACTAAAGGGACACCCACCATAGTCTGCATCAGTGTAACACTACCTCTAAATTCCCTTTGTTCTCATACAATAGACCTTTCCCTGGAGCTCCCTTAATGTATTTCAGAATTCGCAGAGCTGCCTCCCAATGAGATTCACATGGGTTATTTAGAATTTGACTTAGAATACTCACAACAAATGAGATATCTGGATGAGTTACTGCGAGATAGTTAAGTCGACCAATCAATCTCCGATACTTACCTTGGTCAATTAGAGGCTCCCCCTGATCTAGAAGGAGTTTGACGTTAGGTTCCATTGGTGATTCAACCGGTCTACAATCTGTCAAATGAGCTTCCTCCAGAATGTCCAGGGAATATTTTCTTTGTGATATTGAGATTCCATCCTTAGACTTTGCCACTTCAATTCCTAGGAAATACCTGAGGTTACGGATGTCCTTTGTTTGAAAGTGCTTGAATAGGTGATTTTTCAATTCTTGTATCCCTTCATGATCATTTCCAGTGATGACTATGTCGTCTACATACACAATCAAGTAGATGCATCGTGTCTCTGATACAGAATAGAACACTGAATAATCTTTTGCACTTCTTTTCATTCCAAACATTTTGACCACTGAACTGAATATTTCAAACCAAGCTCTAGGCGATTGCTTCAGTCCATAGAGAGACTTCTTTAATTTGCAAACCAATCCAGACTCCCCCTGAGCAACAAACCCCGGAGGTTGTTCCATACAGACTTCCTCTTTTAGATCACCATAGAGAAAAGCATTTTTAATATCAAGTTGATGTAATGGCTAATCACACATAGCTGCCATTGACAAGAGTACTCTCATACTTGTCATCTTGGTGACAGGAGAGAAAGTGTCACTGTAGTCCAGGCCATAGATCTGAGTATATCCCGTTGCGACCAAGCGGGCTTTAAGACGGTCAAGTTTACCATCGGGTCCGATTTTTGGAGTGAACAACCATCGGCATCCTACTGTCAATTTTCATGGTGGTAGAGGCACCAACTCCCAAGTCCCATTATTATGTAACGCTGTCATTTCATCAATCATTTCCTGATGCCACCCTAGATGAGAAAAAGCCTCCCCTGCAGTTTTAGTGATCGAAACAGAGGCAATACTCGCAAGGCAAGCAGAATACCCAACGGATAACTGATCATATTGCACATAATTATATATAGGATATGGATTAGTAGTAGATCGTTTACCTTTTCGTTAGGCAATGGGGACAATAACTGGAGGAAGGACCTGAGGCAGGGGATCGCTTGGTTGACGAATTAAATCAGTCGGTGCAATCTTCTCAGGTGGATATGTGGGTATAGGAGAAGGACGTCGGTGATAGGTTTGTAACGGAGGGTTAGCTAGAGAGGTTGATGGTGGCTCGGTGACAGGTGATGAATAAAATGGAATGGGAAGAACCTGATTGACAGTCGATGGATCATGAGAAACCTCATGGGGAGGATCTAAGAAGTAAATTTGGTGATCAAAAAATGTTACATCCGCAACCATATAATATTTGTGGAGACTGGGAGAATAACATATTTTTGGAGACGAGAATAGCCAAGAAAGACACATTTTATAGATTTTGGAGCAAGTTTGTCTTTACCTGGATCGAGGCAATGAACAAAACATGCTGAGCCAACTGGGTGTAGGTTGAGGTGATATGGTGGTTTGTCTAGGAACAGAACAGAAAAAGGAGTTTGATTTTGTAAGACCAATGAGGGCATGTGGTTGATTAGGTAACAGACAGTCATAACCACATCAGCCCAAAAGTGAAACGGGAGCTTAGCATGTGCCAGTAAGGTACGGGTAGTTTCAATGAGACGTCGATTCTTTCGTTCTGCTACCTCATTCTGTTGTGGGGTTCTAGGACACGAGGAGTCGTGTAATATGCCGTGAGTATGCATAAATTCTGCGAAGGGTGCAGAGAAATATTCCAGGGCATTGCACTTCGTAGTGTATGAATGGTTATACCAAATTGAGTTTTTATTTCAGCACAAAATTTCTTTGAAAATCGTAAACAACTCATAGCGATGTTTCATTAAAAATAAGCATGTTGTACAGGAGTAATCATCAATGAACGTGACAAAATATTGAAAACCCAATATTGAACAAACACGACTAAGACCCCACACATCAGTGTGTACAAGAGAAAAAGGAGAATCAACTCTATTATTGACCCGTTTAGGAAACACAGTACGTGTGTTTTCCTAACTGACATGACTCACATTGCAAAGAAGATAAAGATGACATACTAGGTACTAATTTCTTTAACTTGGACAGTGATGGATGGCCGTAGAGGTGATGGAGATAGTGTGGTGACACGGTACTGGCAGCAGTGGGAACATGTGATCCACCCAAGTAATAGTGCCCCTGTTACTCATGCCCTTCGCCAATCATCCGTCCTGTGCTCAGGTCCAGCAAAATCACATAATCATGAGTAAATGTTATGGAACAGGAGTGGGTTTTTGTGATACAACTAACGGATAACAGATTAAAAGGACTTTTAGCTACGAATAAAACAGAATCCAAAGACAGTGATGGAATAGGTTGAGTATTTCCTATTCGTTTTACCGTTGTTTTGTTTCCATCAGCCACAATTATAGGAGGTAAATGATATGAGTATGTAAGAGTGGAGAACAAATCTTTGTTACTGCACAGATGATCGGTAGCACCAGAGTAAACAATCCAAGGGCCCATGACCTTGGGTGGCAAAGATGGACGGCGTACCCAAGTTACTAGTAGTAGGAGCTACCTGCTGAGTAGTTCGATATTTTAAGAATGCCTCATGCTCAGTAGGTGACATGTGTACCACTTGGGACTCTGATTCAAAGACATGAGCTGCTGACTGAGTGGATTGGGATCGGGGGGCTGCAACTCTGCCATGTTTCTCCCAACACTTCTCTTCCACATTGCCAGGTCTCTTACAAAACTCACAATAAGGTCGTTTGTTGGTTGTTCCCCGCTTTGTTCATGTAGCAAAAACAGATGGGTTGGAACTAGGGTTTGGTGTAGTAGTAGTAGTACTACCTGTCATATTAAGGATCCTCCTAAAAGTGTCCTTCATAGTAGGAGCAGTGGAGCTTGTCAAAATCTGATGTCGGGCTGGTTCATACTCAGACTTTAAACCAGAGAGGGAAACAAGCATGAAGAATTTTTCTCATTGAGCACTTTGTTCAGCACGAGAGGTAACAAATGGCATAAGGGCTTCAAATTCTTGCATGAGTGCTCGAACTTGTCCCAGATAAGTTTCCATACTCCCTTCTTGCTTAAGATTCTGAATATGATTGACCACAATGTACAACCTCTGGATATCATTAGTGTAGCATTCAGAGGCCTCTTTCCACACCTCATAACAGGTTTCAAAAGGTCTAAAAAGCTGAATGATAGATGTATCAATTGCTTGCCATAACATATTACAGAGTTGTGCATCAATCTACTCCCACTTAGCCTGATTAGTCAGTGCAATATCAGTGACCTGTTTCTTCAATTGTTTCTCTCAACCTTGCCCCTTAAACCACATCTTGATAGAAGTAGCCCATGAAACATAATTGCTTGACCCTACTAATTTTTCAGTCATTATGGATTGATTCCAGATAGATAAAAAGGTTGGGCCATTGGAGGATTTACCATCACCACCCGACATCCTTGGGAACAAAATAAAAACAGCAACAGATTAAGGATCATAGAATAGGGTTGGCGTTACAGCGGAAGCAAAATAGGGCAGTAACAGCGGAAGCAAAATAGGGCGGCGGCATAAACCAAATACACAGCGGCACACACTATCCAGACGAAGAATAGGGCTGGCGGCGCTGGACAGCAAATGGCAGCGCTGTGATAGAAGGACAACAGGTGCGGTGGTGGCAGCGCTGAAATAGGAGGACCACAGATGCGGCGGCAGCACATGATAGGGAGGTAACCAGGATGATCAATGGAAGTAGCAGGGAGACCATGTAGATAGGTCACTGATACGTGGCTGCCATTGATTAGGGTTACGTATTCTAGAAAATTAAGGTTTTGCCTAACCAGACTGTGATACCATATAACGTAATACTTTCTGTATTGAAACTGATAATTAATACATAATACATCATGTCCTATTTATACAGTATTTGTCTATAAGGAAATACAAGTATAAAGGAAATGAAATACAAGAATAAAGGTAAGGAAATACAAGAATAAAGGAGAGTTGGAATTTAGTATTTACAGCTAAGATCCTATAATTTTAACAGTGACCACAATAGATGTAGTCATTGTTCTCCCATTTGTTTTTACGTCTAGCAGCCTCCAACGTCTCATTTTCCACAACCTCCGGCATGTGGGTGCTTAGAACATACAACTGTTTTAGAGTGGTAAGCAGAACATGCTTCTTTCTCTGTCAGCTTCTAAAATCCACACCTTTAAACTTTCAAGATTCACAAACTTTATAGTCATATCACGAATACTATCAGTACCAGACATGATTATAACAATAGAAATTACTTATCATGACTGTTGGGGAAATTAGGGTGTTTGCTATAATGAAGAACCTGGATATTCACTTGTATCGTGTATACCTCACTTTTCGTGATACGTATTTCGACCTATAAATAGCCTAGGGTAACACGAAATCCTATCCGACATATACGTGATCAAATAACACCTTTGAATTAGGCTATATTCAAAAGTCACAGTTTGAGAGTTCGTAAATGTACTATCTTTTTCACCTTGCTAAAATTGAAACCAATCATATGTTAGTTTTAACATATTAATCCATAACCATCCAAATTAATAGACCATTAATCTTGGTATTAAAGGGGTCATAATTATTGCTGAAACAAATTTAGCATTAACTAGTTATAACTATTTATTAAGACAACAGTTACAAGCTTAGGGTGTGTTTGTTTGTAACTTGATTGACTGAATGGGAAAAAGAAGTCTGAATCGGTCAGTTCATGATGGTGTTTGATAATGACCTTTTAATTAAGTCTCACATGCTCGGTCAGCCAAACTTTTCAGCCAAGAAATCATACTCCTCCACATTCAGATTCGTATCAAGAAAACATACACATCTGTATCAGGTTCTTCCACCTCTCCACCCCAACCTCTCTCTCCAGAAGAAGCCACCGCCGTCAATCAACCAGACGGCAACACCGCCGGACTATTATCACCAACTCCTTGAGGCGTCAATCTCCTAGTTAACCCAGTAGACAACCAAGTTGAGTAAACTGCAGCCCAACTCGTCCGACTCACACTCGTATCTTCATGAGTCGGCACATATACCAACAAATCACCAACCAAACTCGGCCTATCTTTCATCGAAATCCGTTCACCGGCGCCACCAACAAGCCGGTGTTGCGAACGAGTTACTCCACCTTCTTCTTGAAGTACGGAAGGTTTTCTTGTACGGTGGTCGACTAAACCACGATGAAAGATTACATCGAGAAAGATTGAACATGATCCTTTACGTTCCGTAACGTAAACGAGATGAGTGGAAGGTGAGTTTGAATAATTTGTCAAAGGATTTGTAATAATGCTTCTTCTTTTTGCCAAATTAACAAGACCCGAAACCCTTTGCTGCTGACAATTTCTTATGATTTCTCAAAGAAAACAATTAATCAATTCAAAGTTAATTTGCTTTTTGATTATTCCTTTTTTATCCAATTTTGGTGCAGACGGAATGAGATTATGATGTTACTCAAGCTTTGTTGTAAACCCTGTAACTACCATTTATTTTCTTTTTAATTTGATTTTTGATTCTCCGTTATGCACGCAAGGTGTTTGTTTATATTCCTAAACCAAACTATTTTCATAGAACACCATACTATCTCCTTAATCAAGATCTGGGAATAACTGAAAATGAAGATGATGTTTTATAGCAATCCAAAACAACATGGTGTGGCATATAAATCTATTGTTTCAGTAACAATGTTGCTATTATTGTTCTTGAATGCTATGGTGCCTTGAACTAGAGATGTGCTAAACAAATGATTAAATAGTTAATTAAGTTTTAATTAAAGTCTTTTTTGCCTTTCAAAATAGTTTAATGTTTATTTTTGTTCTAATATATAATTCTATTTTTATTGTTAAAAGTTATAAATTGGTAATTTTGTTTAATCAGACGTTTCATTAAGTACATAAAACAAACAATTACTATCTTTATCCAAAGAGTCAACTTAATCCAGATAGACATCTTAATCTGGACAGAACTTAATGAAAAAAGAAAACAAACAGCCCCTTAGCTTAACATTTTTGGCCTAAGCTTAACAGTACCAAACCTAGCTTAACATCTACAGCCTTAGCTTATCAGCTTTAGGCATTATCTTAACAACATCAACCTTAGCTTAACAACTGCAACGATAGTTTGACAGCTCTAAGCATGAGCTTAACAACATCAGCCTTAGCTTTTTAGCTTTGTCCCCTTCGACCTCCACATAGATACGAGTCTAGACCCAAATTAGCTTACACAAGTGTGCACTCCACACCTTCAATACCTGTGTGTTGATAAATTTATGATCCCATTGGTTTCTAGATAAAATCCAACGATACTAAAATAACATGATGATATAAGTCACCAACGTATCCCTCCTCTCATTTTTTATCACCTAGGGTTTTATCATCTCTCATTTTCTCTTAAGAATATGAGCAGCCCCACCTGCATATCCCTCCTCTTATTTTCTCTCATCAAGGGTTTTAGCAACTCCCCTTTTTCACTCAAGAATATGAGCCACCGTCACTACCACCACCAACCACAACTAGCACACTCTCTTCCTTCTCTCCTTCTTTATCTCTTTCTCGCGATTTAGAAGATACAATGGCGAAAAATGAATTCTAGAAGCCATAGAGGTTGTTTGTAAGATCTAGATGTGTTATGTTTTCATTTTTTTACTCAAATTTGAAGGTTTTCACTATTTATAATGTGTTTTTCGTGAATTTTTGTATAAGTTGCAGACCAAGTGTTTAATGAAATGTCTAGTAGTTTCAGTTCGTCTACGATATTATATGTAGATAATGTGATACTCTACATAGAATACATGATACTCTACATAAAATACATGATACTCTACAGAGAATACTTTCATCTATTCGTCGAGATTTCTGGTTCCTAAAGAGTTTTGTGTTTTGATGGTTATGCATTTGTATGTATTTCTAGATATAGTTGGATTGTAATTTTATGGGAAAATCATGTAAAAACGAACGTACTTTCAGTATTTTGTGAATAAGTCATTGCACCAAAACGTTTCCATAAAAGTCCCTCAACTTAAAAATGTTTTCGTATAAATCACTGCACATAAAATGTTTCCATAAAAGTCTTTTAAATTAACGAAATTTTATAAAAAACGTCTGAAAAATGCTTAAAAAATATCATAAAACAACACAATTCGTAATAAATTTCAAGTTTAATAGCTTTTATGGAAACGTTTTTTGTACAATAACTTAATCAAACAATATCAAAAGTGTGTTCGTTTTTTCTCTAATTTTCCCTAATTTTATATAGAATATATAATACGTCATGTTGGATAAATAGTATTTATATAAAATTGGTTGTAGGTAGTTTGTATCTATATATATTATATGGCATTCTATATAGAATGCATAACTAACTATGTATATTGTTGTTAATGTTGTACAAGTTAATTTATTTTTATATAGATCATATGAAATGTATAATGAAAAATATATGGATGAAAGAACTAGTTTGTATATTTTGGTTTATGATTGATGACAACCTAAATAAGAATATATAGAATACACGTGATACTCTACATAGGATACAAAAAATCATATACGCGATACTCTACGTTGTTAACATAAATGATTGTAGGTAGTTTGTATCTATACTTTATATATGACTTTCTATATAGAATACATAATATTCTATATACAATATTGTTGTTGTACCAGTTAATTTATTATTATACAGAATATATGAAATGTATAGGGTACATAACATTCTACGTAGATTATGAATAGTGATGTTGATCTACATAAAAATATATTGGAAACAGAAAATTCCAATAGATTTCATAACATTCTATATAGATCATGTTAAACGTTTAACAGTATTATACACAGAAAAAATCATATTTCTATAAAAAAAATCATTTCTCATACATAGATACATACATACATGCACACACACACACACACACACTCACACACACACACACACACACTCACTCACACACACACACACACACAAATATATATATATATATATATATATATATATATATATATATATATATATATATATATATAAAGAGAGAGAGTGTGTGTGTGTGGATCAAATGAGGACCGTGCTTAGTATGAGGTCGGTAAGAACCAATGAAAAATAGCAACATAAATAATATTATTCTCTCACCTTGAAGGGCATTATGAACATTTAATTCATTACTATATATGGTAACATGATTAAGTTTATTAATTTTAAAAAAAACAATGAATTTCTACAAATCCCTTCAAAATCTCGGTCAAATATATGTTGAAATTTTCTTCAAATCTCCAACCTAATCATCGGTCAACATAATAGTATTAATTTCAAAATTAAATATATCTCTTTCTTATTATTTTGTAAGATTTTCAACACAATCTCAATAAAAAATTAAAAAATTGTATTTTTATTAAATTACTTGTATTTATTTATAAATATCATAATTTGTTTCATTTATCAAGATTCCGCAATTGAAGATACTCGAGTTTTACAAAGAACATGAACAATCATGAATGAAGATGAACGCAAGTCATTTTTTTCCACGCTTCAAATCTTTTATTTGTTAAAGAAATAAATGAGATGCTTTGTTGCTTTATATGTATGCCTACTATTTACAATGTGCATCATTCCATATGTCGTTACCCATGAATGGTTCACAATTTTTCTTGGACTCCAAACTCAAGGTGAACCACTCCACAATCTAAAAAAAATCTAATATGAACCGCCGTGAACCACCTTCGAATCTAAAAAATGTGCATCATCCAATATTTTTAGTCGTGAACCACCTTCGAATCTAAAAACAAAATCCCACCGTGAACCAACACTTTGGACTCCAAACTCACGGTGAACCATTCCACAATCCCCTCTCTGACTGTATACTCTACTACACACAGTGCATCGCCGTAAACCGCCGTTTACAACTAACAAAAGCCCTCTGTCGTCTAATCATCATCTACCATGAACCACCTGCCGTTAACCGACGTGAACCAATCAGAAAAATCCTAAACCGGGCACACTTCTCACTTGCTGCGATGTGAACCACACACACACCTACTCAATGCATGTCGACGTGAACCACACCACTGCTCCTCACTCTCTGCCGCCGTGAACCACCAAGATGATGCAGATGAAGCCGAAGACGAACAAGATGATGCAAACGATGTAGATGAACATGCAAACGATGAAGATGCAAAAGATGAAGATGAAGATGCATCGTGTTTGAAGATGAATCTGATTAAGATGCATCGTGTTTGAAGATAAATCCAATGAAATGCACCGTGTTTGAAGATAAATCCGATGAAATGCATCATGTTTGAAAATGAATCGGATGAATCCGATGAAGATGCATCGTGTTTTAAAATGGATCATTTGAAGATGCATTGTGTGTTGGGAATAGATTTAGTTTATAAATGCTATAAGTCTAGGGGTCATTTTGTAATATTTCAATAGTTTTGTTTTGTATATAAATACATATTTTCGGTATTGTAACAATACAGATTGTACATTCATTGCACGAAATTATTGTGTCTTGTACGGCTAGGGTTTTGGGAATTGTGCATTCAAGTCTACGCATTGTAATTCTCTTATTGTGCTATCAATCATTCGGTTAGTTTTTGATCTAATCTTGTTCTCATTGTTTGATTCTTAATTATGGTTGATTAATTACTGAATATCAATTAGTATCAGAGCCAAATATGGTAAATATGTTTGTATGGGTAGCAAAGAACAATGTTCCCATTTTTTAACAGTAAAGGGATCCAAAGAAACATGTTTCAAAAAGAACTGTACAAAAATAGATACCCAATAAGACTGTTAAAAAGTGGGTTCTAAAGACAAAGAAATTATCTATTGTTCTACCTGAAGAAATACCACATGATTTACCGAAATCCAAAGTACCCAACTATAAGTGGGTACCTCACGTTTTACTTCGTCTTGTAGGTAAATCATGAATGGTACCTTGACTCCGAATGTTCCAAGCACATGACCGGAGAGTGGGACACCCTAACGAATTTTGTGGACAAATTCTGTTGGACGGTCAGATTTGGAAACGATCAGTTCTGTCCGATCAATGGCTATGGAAGTCTGGATTACAAAAAGATTACAATTCAGAAGGTATTCTATGTAGATGGTCTTGACCACAATCTGTTCAGCATTGGCCAACTGTGTGACAAAGGGTTGGAAGTCAATTTTAAGGCAAATAGGTGTAGCATAGGATCTGGAGAAGGGAAGGAAATCTTAGCTGGAACTAGGAAAACAAACTTGTACTCAATAGACTTAGCAAATATTAATCTGAAGAAGGATGTCTGTTTACTGTCAAAGGCAACTTCAAAAGAATCCTGGTTGTGGCATCGCCGTCTGCCTCATCTGAACTTCAAAGAACTAACAAACCTTGCAAAAGGTGGTTTAGTAAAAGGTCTTCCGACTCTCCGGTTTCAAAAGGAGCAGTTATGTGCAGCATGTGAAAATAGGGAAGATGGTGAGGGCTTCACACAAAATAAAAGTTGAACATTCTTCAACTAGGCTGTTGGAGCTACTTCATATGGATTTATGCGGGCCTATACGAGTACAAAGCGTCAATAAGAAGAAATATGTGTTGGTGATAGTTGATGATTATTCAAGATACACATGGGTGTTCTTCCTGAGAACCAAGTCTGAAGCTACTAAGATAATAATTGACTTCATACGCAAGATACAAGTTAAGTTGCATCTTTTTGTCTAGACCATTAGATCTGACAATGGAACAGAGTTTAAGAACAAGTCCCTCGAGACATTTCTTAGTTCTGTTGGGATAACGCATCAATTTTCGGCACCTTGTACCCCACAACAAAATGGCGTAGTTGAGAGACGAAACCGAACGCTTGTGGAATCTGCAAGGACGATGCTCACATATTCAAATCTGTCGTTGTTCCTCTGGGCTGAAGTTGTGGCAACTGCGTGTTTCACCCAGAACAGATCTATAATCAATAATATATTCGGAAAAACACTATATGAGCTGATAAATAGAAGAGTTCCTAATATAAAATTTTTCCATGTCTACTCAAAAGAATTGGTGGCATTCCGAGTCTATAAAAAACTCACAAAGACCGTCAATGAAAGCGTCAATGTTAAATTCGATGAAGGCATCGTGATGGCTCCTAGACATACCAGTTTAGGACTCGAGTCTAAACAGTCGACTTTTGTGAAGTCATCGGAGCTAAAATTTGATATGAATGATTTAAATAAATTGTTTGAAAACTTTCATGAAGACTACTTTGATAACCCTTGAATACTGAAAATTCTGAATCCCCTACCTCAGTTGAAATACCATCAACATTAGAACCTATTCCCCGTATTCCCTACCTGGACTTGAATCCCAATCAAGACCAACTTCAACCTTATCCTCATTCTTTCAAATGGACAAGGGACCACCCACCTGAAAACATAATTAGTGATCCATCTGCTTCTGTACAAACCCGGAGAGCTACCATAAATGAATGTCCTTTTTCAAAAATATTTTGAGCAAGATAGAACCAATAACGGTGAAGGAAGCTCTTCAGGATGCAGACTTGATTGTAGCTGTAGGTCCCAAAAGATATACCAAGTATATAGCCTTAAGTTGTAGAGGGGGGGGGGGGTGAATACAGCAATTTAAAAACACATACAATTTTCTCAATGTTTGTATGTATTATCAACAAATGTTAATTACAAACGAGCTTGAATGCGGAAAGGTTGAAACTGAGATGACAGATACAACAATATGTTCAACTAGCCTAAGACAGACTTAAACTAGTTACAATGAATACACTCACTAAGAATCACTCACTGTGTTTACAAGACTCACAGGAACAGCTTGAACAAGAACAACTTAGACATTGAGCACTGTTTTATTCAAGCAGACTTGCATTCATGAACGACACACTTTAATGCACGTTCGCTCTTGGTTTCAGCACTTAGCTTTTTTTGGCTTAATCTTTCAATCCTTGGAAATTTCTTTTTATACTCACTCAGAGGATCTAAGTGAAGCTTCTTCATTGGATAGAATGAAAAAGGTAAAGTCTTGTTGAAAAGACAACATAACATTTGCTGCACAATCTGAAAAGCAGACTTGTCTTCATGTGAGCAGAACTTTTGTCTTTTCACTTTGTCTACTTTTGCATTGCCTTTAACTAAATAAGAAATGTCAACTTTGTGTTTTACTTCATTTGTAAAGGCCTATTTTGATATAAGAAAAAGGTCTGACACCCTTTTTCAAATATCCTTTTGTCTTCATGTAACAGAACAGCTTGGGCAGGCTGAGCAGTTCTGATTTCCACATTGTCTTCGACTTTGTAAACTGATCTTGTAGTAAAAAAAAAATACATGAGGACTAGGAAACATATTCCATAAAGTGTTTAGCCTGTTCACAGAGAACAGGTTCTGTTCACAAAGAACAGAACACTTGTAAATTGCCCAAGCTGCTCACCAGTGTAGAGCAGCGTAGACAGTTTATGTCCAGCCTGTTCAGCAGACTGAACAGCTTGGGCAAAACTGCCTTTGTTGCAACACATGCAACACATAGAACAGCTTCAGGCTGATATTGTAAATCATTTTCAGGTTTCAATAAGGCATATAATAGGCCTTAAATTCAACCATCAAAAGCATCAACAGGTTTGATTAATAATCTCCCCCTCAGATGCAGAACAGGTTTGACTGAGCCCTTTTTGTGCCTAACAATCTCCCCCTATTTGCAATAACCAGTCTAAGCTGGCCTTATCAAAAATCACTATATATTTTTACAGTACATGTGTTGAACTAAGATTACAACATCAACATAAAGTAAAAGATCAGTTTATATATACACTGATTTTTGATTACATAGAACAACACATGTTCTTACAAAAGTGCAACTGATGTACTGATGTATATTACAACTAATGCAAAATAGAAAATTACAACATATGTAAATAAAGTACAACTAATGTATATCAGATTTTGGACTGTTTTTGTTGGGAGCAGGTAATGGTAAGCCTGTCCAACTGATGGACAACTTCCATTCTTCACCTACCCAGATGGTAGATGGACTTCATCACAATGGAGGGGGACCTTCAAACATCTTCTCAAGTTCCTCTCTAGTATCCTCAATTTCTTCAATCTCACTTCTTATGATCATAAACTTGGGATCTTCAAGCTCACCTCTCTCATAACAGCCTCTGAGTTGATCCCAGATAGCTGCTCTCCACCTGCTTGACTGCTTGAATGAAACTGCAAGTCTGAAGGCTACAAGTTGTCTCAGATCCACCTTGTATAGATATGATGCTCTCTGAAAGCATTTCTTCTGATTTAGGGGATCCACAAAGAACGCCCCCAGCTCAGGCTCTTCAATGATCTTGCCATCTTCAAACTCTATTTCACTAGGCAGGCTGTGATCAACTCCCTTCATCTCAATAGCATAGTCACCTTGTTCTATCAGGATGAGGAGTTATTCCATCTCAGTGTCCTTCCTTGTTCTCCTGGCCTTTATTTTTGGTTGTGTCACATAGACACCTTCACTAACCTCTTTGGAGATTAGGCCAAGATTCTTCACTCTCTCCATCTGACATATGCTCTGACAGTCTTAGCAGTTTCTGATTTAGACTCACTCAGAGGAACTGCCAGCTCAATCCATTCTCTGTACCCCATTTGTGCAACGTCAGTGTAGTCATATGTTTCTAGTTCTGGGGCTGTTGCACTCATTCTGGTTATTTTCAACTTCCACTGACTGCCTTTTCTTGATATGGGCACAGCTTTGACAATTGCTTCCTTGGCAAGCCTTCTATCATCAACATCTTGAAATTTTCTTCTCGCCAGGTTGTCAAAGTGAAACTGAGCTCATGCAGAGGGCACTGAAGTTTTGGCCACTGAGACCAGAGCACCCTTTTCTTTGGCCCTGGCTTTGTGAAATTTGATTTCTGCTGCTTTCTGCTGTAGGGGATCAACTGCTGCTTTTTCTTTTCCTTTAGCTGCTGTAGTAACAGCAGCTTCAGTAGTTTCCTCCTCCTCCTCTTCTTCTTCTTGTAAGATCAGATGCCTCCTTCTGCTGCTTGGCCTGTCCTCAGGAATAAGTTCCTCCCCCTTAGACTGAGCAGGGTTTGGAGTTTCAGCCTGAGTAGGCTGAGCAGTTTGGGAAGCACCTTCCATTGTACCTGTTGCATATGGTCCTGCTGGTTGACCAGTGTGTATTGCAGGCACTGATTTCTCCTTAGGAGAAGAAGTTTTCTCCCCCTTAGACTTAGTCTTCGAGGCAGATGACTTCTCCCCCTTTGAAGGAGATGTACCAGCACCTTCAACACCCGGTCTGCCTGAAGACACAAAGTCATCAGGCTTGCTAGTAGTTTTGGCAGCAGGCCTGGGGCCAACAAGGCTGTTCACTAAGAATGCCAAGTTGTCCTTCACCTCTGCAAGCTGTGAAAGACAAGTTTGAAGAGAAGAGGATTGGGTATCAGCAAGGGAGGTCAGCTTAACAATGTTTTCCCTATCAGAAGCCGTGAACAGCAAACTTTGAAGCTGTGCAAGATGGAGTTCAACAGAATCTTGCACATGAGCAAGGTTTAATGACACAGAATTGGATAGGGAGCCAATGAGTGTGTTCAAGCTGGCCAGAGTGGCAGGAAGTGTAGAATTGCAAGAAGTGTGGAGAGATGACAGCTATTGAGAAATAGTTGTCATTGAGGACACAGACTCCTGTTGTAGTGAAAGAATTGAGGAGAGGGAGGTAGACACAGTTTGCAGCTGTGCAGTGAGTGCAAGCAGCTGTGGAGAATTATTAGTTTGTGGAGTGGTAGGGAAGGAATCCTTGAACAAATCAAAGAACCCATTAAGCTGTTCAGACACAGAGTCTGAGATAAGAGAGGGTAGAGAGGACAGAGATGTTTCTAAAGAACCAACTTTGTTGGTCAGCAGGGAAAGCTGATCCTTCAAAGGCAGGTCTTTAGGAGATGGAGGTGTATGGGTAGACTGTTTAGATTGGATTGATGGAAAAGAAAATGATGAGGCTGGTGTATGAGGATGTGATGGAGAGGGAAGAGGAACAGTTGAGGGAAGCTCCATAGCCTGGGCAAATGTAACGTGGCCCAGCTTGGAGGGGTCAAAGGGTCCCTCAGCAGCGGCTGTAGCTGCATCATCAGGAGAAAGGGTTTATGTTGGGGGCCTTTCAGATGCTGCTTGTGTGGCAACACCTTCATGAAGGCAAGTGGGTGTTCCCTCTGCAGTGCCTTGGTGTAAAAGCACCTCATCATGGGGAAATGGAATATGCATTTCAACATCAGCAGTAGTGAAACCTGCTGATGGAATTTGCATAGGAGCAGCATCACCAAAGGGATGGTATGTTCCCTGAGGTTCATCAGCCTGGGTTGTTGGTCCCTCAGCAGCTGTTTGGTGTAGAACAGCTATATCATGGGGAGTAGAAGTTTGAGGCTGAGCTGCTGATTGGTCTATATCAGCAGTGTGGGCACCTCGTGCAGACTCAGGGTGTAAAGAAGTTTGAGTAGGGGACAGTGTGGACTCAGTATGGAGTGGAGAGGGCTCCTGTCTTTCAATATCCTCAGCCTGTTGGGAGGCTGGAATAGTTGAGGTGGTTATCTCCTTTTGTACAACTAGTTCCTGTTGGGAGGAACCAGAGGGTTTAGGCTGACTCTGGGTGGACTCAGGTTGGAGTGAAGCAGGCTCCAATTGTGCTGAACCTTCTCCCAAAACAGGAGAGGCAGCAGGGGTGGCTTCTCTTACAACTGAACCCTGCTGAGAGGGAACAGAGGAGCTGGTTGTTTGGGCTGATTTTCTTTTGCGGTGGTATAGTATGGATGAAGTGGGTGATTGAGGAGAGGAGATGAGAGGTTCAGACTGGACAGGTTTAGAGACTGGGTCAGAAACAGGTGGGTGGGCCTGTTCCATGGTCTCAGGTGCCACAGAGGCACCAGCCACAAAGGCTTCAGGGTCAACAGATGACCCAGGGTGAGGAGTCTGCTCCCCCTCAGCCACAGAGGCTAAGGGTGCAGACTCAGACTGAGCTGTTTTGGCCTTCTTTTACACAGGCCCAGCTTCAGTGGTTGCCAAGGTCCTTTTAATATGCTTGGACCTGACTTTGGATTTTGCCTTGGGAGCAGCTTCTGGATCCACCCTCACAGCAGAGGGTCCTTCCACCAATCCTAACAACCTCCTCACTGGTGTTGATAGAGGAGGTTCATTTGGAAGAACAGCAGTATAGAAAACTCTATTCCCTATTACAGGGAAGGCAGCAGTATGAAGTAGGGGCTGAGAGTTATACAGATGCTCACCACAAATGTGTCTGAATATGAGGCTCAGAAACCTTGGGTATCGAACAGCAGCTGCTCTTGTCTCCTGCTGCACCAAGTTCCTCAAATTTAGAAAGATCCACTTAGCCATGTCATATTGTAGTCCCATCCACCAGCTGTAGGACTATTGGGATTTCATCATGGCTCAGTTGGTCAAATGAACCAACTTTGCTGCTGAAGCTCATCATGACTGAGGCAAACAGGAAACTGTAGGTAGGAGACAGATCCTTCCTGAACAGCGTAGCACCAATTTTGGGTTCTGCTACACCACAGAAGCGTAGCAGATTGCCCATTTGTTCATTCTCAGGCTGAGGCATGTCATATGAATCAGCAACGGGCAGATGAAGAACTTCCCTGAGAAGATCAATAATGATCTCAATGGTCTGAGTCCCATTGAGAATAGTCCCTTTGATGACTTTGGTGTTAAGGTTGTAGGAACAAGTGTACCAAAACTCGTACACCAACTCCTGGTACAGGACACCAGGAATAGCAGTCATGGCATAGTTCAACGGATGAACTGTCAAAAACTCCACCATTTGGTCATAACCTTTCCCCACTTAATTTTTGGGGATTGTGAGGTTGGCAATGTAGTTAGTGGGTTTGAGGGTTAGCATTGTGGTGACTGATGAATGTTTCTGCACATCATCACCAACAAATACTGGTAGGAAGGGGTTGTTTCTGGGAGCCATTTTGAGAGTAGTGAGAGTAGCAGAAGCACAAGACACTTAGTCGATTTTTAGGGTTCTTAGGAGATTTATGATAGTAGTGAGGAAGAAGAAGATGAAACAGTATGAGGTATTTATAGGATTTTAATATGAGAGGGTATGAGAGAGAAACATTTGGGCGGTTTGATTTGAAAAAGTCGTTAACGGAAAACGGAACGGTTGTCCATGTCAGACCGTTTGTCAGACCACTTGAGCCCTTTTTAATCACTAACACACGTAACCCACATTATCCCCAGTAATTAAGTTAAATAAAAACAGAAATTAAGTAACTTAATTTTGAAGAAAGGTAATAAAAAACTGTTGGTCTAGCTGTTGGTCAAACTTGTGATGAGCAGGATCATCACAAGCTGTTCATTCTTCAAGCTGTTCCCTCAACCTGTTCAGCCATGTAGGAACAGGTTGTGTCCAATAGCTGATCAGGTTACAAGACAATGTCTTGTAAATCAGTGTGAGGGAATGAGCAGAGTGAAGAATGGACCATCAAAGCAGGCTGGACAAATAAACAGTTTTTGTTCAGCCTGTTGTATATTCAATCTGTTCAAGGATTTCAGAAAAATGGATAAGTACAAAACATGCATAGCATGATCTATCTAAGCTGTTTTGAGAAACTTGAGCAGAGTGAAACATACAAAGTCTTAGACCTTTAAGGACACTTAGTCACTTTTGTTTAACATGCCCAGCTTGCTGACAAGGTAATTAAACCTGGTTTCATCAAGAGGTTTGATGAAAATGTCTGCAAGCTGTTCATTTGTGGAAACAAAACTTACCTCCACATTACCTTTCTGAATGTGATCCCTGATGAAGTGATGTCTGACTTCAATATGCTTTGTTCTTGAATGAAATACTGGATTGTTGGAGATTGCTATGGCACTTGTGTTGTCACACAGAATAGGAGTTTTCCTATACACAAGCCCATAGTCTTCAAGCTGATGCTGCATCCACAAAATCTGCCCACAGCAGCTTCCAGCAGCAATATACTCAGCTTCAGCAGTAGAAGTAGACACTGAGTTCTACTTCTTGCTACACCAACTTATCAACTTACCACCAAGGAGTTGACACCCACCTGTTGTGCTTTTCCTATCTAGCTGCAGCCTGCAAAATCAGAATCTGAATAACCTGTTAGTTCAAGGCTTGAGTCTTTGGGATACCAAAGACCCAAACCTGGTGTACCCTTCAGGTATCTGAAGATTCTTTTAACAGCAGCAAGATGAGATTCCATTGGATCAGCTTGGAACCTAGCACACAAACAGGTGGCAAACATAATATCAGGTCTACTAGCAGTTAGATATAGCAAGCTCCCAATCATACCTCTGTAAGCTGTTACTGAAACAGCTTTGCCACAGGCATTAGCATCCAATTTTACATTGGTTGCCATTGGGGTTTTAATAGGAGAACTTTGATCAAAATTAAACTTTTTCAAGAGATCTAAGGTATACTTTCTTTGATTTATAAAAATTCCAATTGAGGTTTGTTTAACCTGTAATCCTAAAAAGAAAGTAAGTTCTCCCATCATACTCATTTCATATTTGGATTTCATGAGTAATGAAAAATTCTTGCATAACTGCTCATTGGTAGAACCAAATATTATATCATCCACATAAATTTGAACAAGCATAATATCAGATTTCACCTTCTTTATGAACAGTGTGGTATCCACTTTACCTCTGGAATACCCATTGCTCATAAGAAATTCAGTAAGAGTGTCATACCAGGCTCTAGGGGCTTGTTTGAGACCATAGAGTGCTTTGTCCAACTTATAGACAAAACCTGGATGTTGTTCATTTTCAAAACCTGGAGGCTGCTTGACATAAACTTCTTCTTGCAGCTTCCCATTCAAAAATGCACTCTTCACATCCATTTGAAATACCTTAATGCTCTTATGAGCAGCGTAGGCTAGATACAAACGAATTGCTTCTAGCCTGGCCACAGGAGCAAATGTCTCATCATAGTCAATTCATTCCTCCTGTCTATAACCCTGAGCATCCAGTCTTGCCTTATTTCTTATGACATGACCTTGCTCATCCATTTTATTCCTGAAAACCCATTTAGTACCAATTATAGTTTTACCTTTAGGAGCAGGGACCAGCTTCCATACCTTGTTTCTCTCAAACTGATTGAGTTCTTCTTGCATGGCAGTGATCCAATTGGCATCTTTTAATGCTTCATCCACTTTCTTTAGCTCCATTAGTGAAACAAAACTAGAGAACATACAGAAGTTCCCTAAGCTGTCCCACCTTGTTTGTACCCCTTTGTTGATGTCACCAATTATTTGTTCATTGGGGTGACATCTGATCCACTTAGGATCATTCTTCAATGACAATTCTTTTGAGTTATCAGCAGCTTCAGCAGGTCCTGTTGAACAGCTCTCAAGATTTTCAGACACACTGTTGTCTTGAGCCTGTTCACTTGTTGAACATGACTGACCACTGTTGAACATATCAGCAGAGGAACTAGGAAAATCAGCATTGATAGGTTCAGGACATGCAGTTGTGATTAAGTCAGTACACTTATTCACACAGGATGTATTGACATAGTCATCATCATGCCCATCATGATTTACAGGTTCCATACTTGGTGTAGTGGAAGCTTTTGAGTCCTCTTCATTGTTTGAATGAATAAGATCATCAAAGTTTAGTTCTCCTGGAACTGATTCAGGAACAGCTTTGGTGGAAGCTTTCTTGGACTCTTCAAAGGTGACATTGATAGATTCATCTATCACCTTTCTTTTGTTGTTGTACACTCTGTAGGCTTTGGAGATAGTAGAGTAGCCAACAAACACACCTTCATCAG
This sequence comes from Centrapalus pauciflorus, assembly GCA_020465985.1. Taxonomy (NCBI): domain Eukaryota; kingdom Viridiplantae; phylum Streptophyta; class Magnoliopsida; order Asterales; family Asteraceae; genus Centrapalus; species Centrapalus pauciflorus. Next base: position 85,177 of record JAANYP010004404.1, read on the forward strand.
CTTTTGGTTCAAACGTTGCCAGTTGGTCCCTTTGATTCAGAATGAAGTAGGGACAACCAAACTCATGGAAGTAACTGACATTTGGCTTCCTCCCTTTCAGAAGCTCATAGGGGGTCTTGTTGAACCTTTTTACCACTAAGGATCTGTTTTGGGTGAAGCAGGCAGTGTTAACAGCTTCAGCCCAGAATGATGAAGGTAAACCAGATGCACACAGCATGGTTCTAGCAGCTTCAATGAGAGTTCTGTTTCTCCTTTCAGCAACTCCATTTTGTTGTGGAGTTCTTACAGCTGAAAAATATTGAGTGATTCGTTTCTCTTCACAGAAGTCCTCAAGAGTACTGTTTCTGAATTCAGTACCATGATCACTTCTAAGCTGCTTCACTTGGGCAGAGTTCAGCATTTCCATCTTTTTCACAAATCCAATAATTTCTCTAGCAGCCTCTCCTTTGATCTTCAAGAAGATAACCCATGTGTACTTGGAGAACTCATCAACCATTACTAGAGTATATCTTCTTCCTCCTAGAATTGGGACATTAACAGGTCCAAACAAGTCCATATGGATTAAGAAGAGAGGAGTATCAATAGAGAAGTTATGTTTGGATTTAAATGATGATTTCCTCTGCTTGCCTTTCTCACAAGCTGTGCAGAGTTTATCTTTAACAAAGGTCATAGAGGGAAAACCTGTCACCAACTCTTTCTTACAGAGTTTGTTGATGTTCTTGAAGTTCAAGAGTGACAGCCTTTTATGCCATAACCAGTTTAAGTCTGCATTTGTTCTTGTGAGAAAACAGGTTTCAGTTGTGGGATCAGCAGATTGCATGTCCACAACATATACACCTTTCTTTGGTTGAGCACATAGCACAACTTTGCCTTGGGGATCCAATATGTAACCCAGGTGCTCCTCAAAGTTAACCTTATAGCCAGCATCACACTGTTGACTTATGCTAACAAGGTTATGTTTTATTCCAACCACATAGGCTACTCTTTTGAACACTGCAGCACCAGCTTTAAGAGTTCCATATCCCTCAGTGGATCCCTGTACATTGTCACAAAATGTGACTTTCGGCCCTTTTTCAGGCCTGAGATCACTCAGCAGATCCTTACAACCTGTCATGTGCTCTGAGCAGCCACTCTCCAAGTACCAAACCTGGGATGGTTGTTTTTCCAGCAGAGTGACAAGAAGAATATTAGTCATTTTTAGGGGAACTCATCACAGAAATGAGTTTTCCTACTTCATCAACATTTGTTGATGGACTTGTGATATCCACACTAATATTCCCTATTTGAATGGTATCAGTTTGGATACCACTTTCATTGACTGAGATGTTTCCAACACTGATTCTGTTAGTTGTGAAGGAACCATCAGAGTCAGCAGGCCTTATGTCCTCAGTTTCAGGACAATCTTTGGCCAGATGTGTCTTCATTCCACATTTATAACATTTTCTCCTTTTAGCATTTTTGGAAGAAGACCTTTCAGAAACACATCTGAGTTATTTCTGTTGATTCCATCAGCAGGTTTAGCAAACTTATTACTTTTTGATGAACCAACAGCTTGAGTGGAAAATTCAGTAGCCACAGCTTTGCCTGTCTTTTCTTTCCTCTTTTTAGGAGGACAGATGTCAAAGATAGGAAGCTTAATTGGCTTTTGAACTTCCACGGGTTTAGGAAACTTATTCCCATCTCTCTCAGGCTTAGCAATGGTTTTGCCTTTGCCTTTCCTGAGATGTGATTGATGTTGCCTATCAACATAATCATTATTTTTGGTTTTGAAAAACTTATTTTCATTTAAAACCATCTTACTACTATGATTAGAAAACTTATTTCAAATCACAGCAGGTTTGCCTTCAACATGAGACTTACCCTTGTTAAAGACAGACTGCTTACCTTTTGAAAACTTCTTTTCAAAATGTTCAGCATTAAAAGGATTAGTATGCCTTTTTACATCAGCTTTAGGTCCAAAGCCTGTCTTGTCAACAGGCTTGGTGTCCATAGCTGCAGTTTTGACATGCTTTCCTTTCTTTTGCTTGTGTGAATCAGCAGAACACTTAGCAAGCTGACTTGATGGAAAACTTATTTCATCAGCAGTTTTTGTGCTAGGTTCACACGAGCTGTCAGTGTTTTGAGGCCTGACAAACCTGTTTGTTGAGATTAATTTACCATTCACTTTTTGAATAAAAGTGTTTGGAAGCTCACCAAGAGTGGACAAGTCTTCTTTTAAATTATTAACCTCAACAATGAAAGCTGTTGTGTCAAGATCCCCTCCAAGATAGGCTTGGATTTGTGCAGGAATCTGCTAACTTATGCAGTGGCTGACTTTTTGTGCAGACTGGCACCAAGAGTCAACTATCTTTTGAAGCTTAGCATGTTTTATATCTGTTTCTCTCTTTTCTTCAAGTAAAATGGAATTGATCTGTTTTAATTCATCAAGCTCAGCTTCCAACTTATGCAAACTGTCCAGTTTACTAGATAGTTTCAATATCAGTTTTAAGCTTAGAGATTCAGATAATAAAACAGCATGCTTCTCAACAGCAGCTTTCAGATCAACAAGCATATATTCAAACATTTTAACTTTTTATTCAGAACTGTAATCCATTAAATTTTGTACCTTATACATCATTGTAGGATTCCAGTTCTCCAAGCTGCTAAAAGCTTCAGCTTTAGCCAGATCCTGTTTGAAGTTGCTTGTTGATGGGACATCAGTGTTGGCCATCAGACAGTTATTGTCTTCTTCATCAGATGATGATTCAGACTCCTCCCAGTCACAAGTCTCTGCATAAGTCCCTTTTGCCGGTTGGAAACCATTGAGTTTTCCAACTTTCTCAGCTTAGCCATAGCCATAAGGTACTTAACCTTATAGCCATCATCCCTGTTTGTCTTGTGTGGTTTGGATGACTGACCAACAGCTTTTGACACACAGTCAACTGCTATATGGTCAGTTTTGCCACATTTGAAGCACTCAGCTTTGGTTTTGTCAAATGCCTTCTTTTTAACAGCATTTGAACTTCCCTGTAGCATGTTTCTTCCAAACTTTTTCTTGTTGAACCTTTTGACAAGCATGGCTATCATTTGCTCATCATCCAGTTTAGCAATATCTGCATTGTCTTCCTCATCAGACATTTCCTCCTTATCATCAGCCTGTTGATCAGGTTGAGTCAACACATCACTCACCTGATTTACAGGTTGTCTCACACTGGCCACAAAGGCTGTACCTTTCTTAGATATTTCCAAGGCATTTCTCTTCTGTTGCCTTGACTGCTCATCATTCAGTAAGGATCCATATAAGTTTACAAGATCCATACTTCTGATGGTACCTGAATTCCTTAAAATTGTAGAAAAATAATTCCATTATTCAGGCAGGACATCTAAGAACTTTTTTTACCAATGTCAGGCTGTCCTTGGTGATCCCAATAGCTTTGAGATCATTTACAAGAGCAGTAAACCTGGTATAGGTTTCAGTGAGAGTCTCCTTTGGTTTTGCAAAGAAGAGTTCATACTGTCTAACAAGATTATTAATCCTGTTGTCCTGTGTGATTGTGGGTCCATGATAGACAGTGCACAAAGTATCCCACATCTCCTTTGCAGTCTTCATCTTCTCAACCTGTTTGAACACATCATCAGGTAGAGAGATGACCAGGTTATTTCTGGCCTTTGCATCAAGAGCCACCAGTCTTTTGTCTTCATCAGATCATTGAGCTTTTGCTTTCTCAAATGTTCTGATTTCAGGAGCAGCTCCTTCAACAGCAGGAGTTATGGTTGTAACAGAGGTTGGCACATAGGGACCCTCCATTAAAATTTCTGGTAGTTGCACATCCAGATTCTCTAAGTAGAGCATCATTCTGCACTTCCAACCAGAAAAGTTCTGATGATTGAACTTTGGAGGTTTGCCCATTGAGCCATTGTCATAGTATGAGGAACTTGCAGCACTGTTGTCCATGGAAACTTTGGGAGAATGAGAGATCTAGAATGACACACACTCTAGCCTGCTCTGATACCAGTTGTAGGTCCCAAAAGATATCCCAAGTATATAGCCTTAAGCTGTAGAGGGGGGGTGAATACAGCAATTTAAAAACTACATACAATTTTCTCAATGTTTGTATGTATTATCAACAAATGCTAATTACAAACGAGCTTGAATGCGGAAAGGTTCAAGCTGAGATGACAGATACAACAGTATGTTCAACTAGCCTAAGACAGACTTAAACTAGTTACAATGAATACACTCACTAAGAATCACTCACTGTGTTTACAAGACTCAGAGGAACAGCTTGAACAAGAACAACTTAGACACTGAGCACTGTTTTATTCAAGCAGACTTGCATGCATGAAAGACACACTTGAATGCACGTTCACTCTTGGTTTCAGCACTTAGCTTTTTTTGGCTTAATCTTTCAATCCTTGGAAGTTTCTTTTTATACTCACTAAGAGGATCTAAGTGAAGCTTCTTCATTGGATGGAATGAAAAAGGTAAAGTCTTGTTGAAAAGACAACATAACCTTTTAGCTTTGTCCCCTTCGACCTCCACATAGATACGAGTCTAGACCCAAATTAGCTTACACAAGTGTGCACTCCACACCTTCAATACCTGTGTGTTGATAAATTTATGATCCCATTGGTTTCTAGATAAAATCCAACGATACTAAAATAACATGATGATATAAGTCACCAACGTATCCCTCCTCTCATTTTTTATCACCTAGGGTTTTATCATCTCTCATTTTCTCTTAAGAATATGAGCAGCCCCACCTGCATATCCCTCCTCTTATTTTCTCTCATCAAGGGTTTTAGCAACTCCCCTTTTTCTCTCAAGAATATGAGCCACCGTCACTACCACCACCAACCACAACTAGCACACTCTCTTCCTTCTCTCCTTCTTTATCTCTTTCTCGCGATTTAGAAGATACAATGGCGAAAAATGAATTCTAGAAGCCATAGAGGTTGTTTGTAAGATCTAGATGTGTTATGTTTTCATTTTTTTACTCAAATTTGAAGGTTTTCACTATTTATAATGTGTTTTTCGTGAATTTTTGTATAAGTTGCAGACCAAGTGTTTAATGAAATGTCTAGTAGTTTCAGTTCGTCTACGATATTATATGTAGATAATGTGATACTCTACATAGAATACATGATACTCTACATAAAATACATGATACTCTACAGAGAATACTTTCATCTATTCGTCGAGATTTCTGGATCCTAAAGAGTTTTGTGTTTTGATGGTTATGCATTTGTATGTATTTCTAGATATAGTTGGATTGTAATTTTATGGGAAAATCATGTAAAAACGAACGTACATTCAGTATTTTTCGAATAAGTCATTGCACCAAAAACGTTTCGATAAAAGTCCCTCAACTTAAAAATGTTTTCGTATAAATCGCTGAACATAAAATGTTTCCATAAAAGTCTTTTAAATTAACGAAATTTTATAAAAAGCGTCTGAAAAATTCTTAAAAAGTATCATAAAACAACACAATTCGTAATAAATTTCAAGTTTAAGACCTTTTATGGAAACGTTTTTGGTACAGTAACTTAATCAAACAATATCAAAAGTGTGTTCGTTTTTTCTATAATTTTCCCTAATTTTATATAGAATATATAATACGTCATGTTGGATAAATAGTATTTATATAAAATTGGTTGTAGGTAGTTTGTATCTATATATAATATATGGCATTCTATATAGAATGCATAACTAACTATGTAGATTGTTGTTAATGTTGTACCAGTTAATTTATTTTTATATAGATCATATGAAATGTATAATGAAAAATATATGGATGAAAGAACTAGTTTGTATATTTTGGTTTATGATTGATGTCAACCTAAATAAGAATATATAGAATACACGTGATACTCTACATAGGATACAAAAAATCATATACGCGATACTCTACATTGTTAACATAATTGATTGTAGGTAGTTTGTATCTATACTTTATATATGACTTTCTATATAGAATACATAATATTCTATATACAATATTGTTGTTGTACCAGTTAATTTATTATTACACAGAATATATGAAATGTATAGGGTACATAACATTCTACGTAGATTATGAGTAGTGATGTTGATCTACATAAAAATATATTGGAAACAGAAAATTCCAATAGATTTCATAACATTCTATATAGATCATGTTAAACGTTTAACTGTATTATACACAGAAAATATCATATTTCTATAAAAAAAATCATTTCTCATGAAAGAGAGAGAAAAAGAGGAAAAATAAAAAAAGGATGTGAGAGAAAAGAGAAAAAATAAATTTTTTCTTCCTAAAATACCATTTATACATCTTTTCAATATTTTTAACTATCAAAAGTCCAAAAAAATTACAACAATGTCATTGTCTATTTTCAGTCATAGATCATATTGATCTAAAGGCTACAAATGGTTCATAAGTTCTCATGAGATTTAAGGATCTCAATAGAGACTCATCCTATATACATATACATACATACATACATACACACACACACACACTCACACACACACACACACACACACACACACACACACACACACATATATATATATATATATATATATATATATATATATATATATATATATATATATATATATATATATATATATATATAAAGAGAGAGAGTGTGTGTGTGTGGATCAAATGAGGACCGTGCTTAGTATGAGGTCGATAAGAACCAATGAAAAATTGCCACATAAATAATATTATTCTCTCACCTTGAAGGCCATTATGAACATTTAATTCATTATTATATATGGTAACATGATTAAGTTTATTAATTTTAATAAAAATAATGAATTTCTACAAATCCCTTCAAAATCTCGGTCAAATATATGTTGAAAATTTCTTCAAATCTCCAACCTAATCATCGGTCAACATAATAGTATTAATTTCAAAATTAAATATATCTCTATCTTATTATTTTGTAAGATTTTCAACACAATCTCAATAAAAATTTAAAAAATTGTATTTTTATTAAATTACTTGTATTTATTTATAAATATCATAATTTGTTTCATTTATCAAGATTCCGCAATTGAAGATACTCGAGTTTTACAAAGTACATGAACAATCATGAATGAAGATGAACGTAAGTCATTTTTTTCCACGCTTCAAATCTTTTATTTGTTAAAGAAATAAACGAGATGCTTTGTTGCTTTATATGTATGCCTACTATTTACAATGTGCATCATTCCATATGTCGTTACCCATGAATGGTTCACAATTTTTCTTGGACTCCAAACTCAGGGTGAACCACTCCACAATCTAAAATAAATCTAATATGAACCGCCGTGAACCACCTCCGAATAAAAAAAAATGTGCATCATCCAATATTTTTAGTCGTGAACCACCTTCGAATCTAAAAAAAAAAAAAATCCCACCGTGAACCAACACTTTGGACTCCAAACTCACGGTGAACCATTCCACAATCCCCTCTCTGACTGTATACTCTACTACACACTGAGCATCGCCGTGAACCGCCGTTTACAACTAACAAAAGCCCTCTGTCGTCTAATGATCATCTACCATGAACCACCTGCCGTTAACCGACGTGAACCAATCAGAAAAACCCTAAACCGGGCACACTTCTCACTTGCTGCGACGTGAACCACACACACACCTACTCAATGCATGTCGCCGTGAACCACACCACTGCTCCTCACTCTCTGCCGCCGTGAACCACCAAGATGATGCAGATGAAGCCGAAGACGAACAAGATGATGCAAACGATGTAGATGAACATGCAAACGATGAAGATGCAAAAGAAGAAGATGAAGATGCATCGTGTTTCAAGATGAATCTGATTAAGATGCATCGTGTTTGAAGATAAATCCAATGAAATGCACCATGTTTGAAGATAAATCCGATGAAATGCATCATGTTTGAAAATGAATCGGATGAATCCGATGAAGATGCATCGTGTTTTAAAATGGATCATATGAAGATGCATTGTGTGTTGGGAATAGATTTAGTTTATAAATGCTATAAGTCTAGGGGTCATTTTGTAATATTTCAATAGTTTTGTTTTGTATATAAATACATATTTTCGGTATTGTAACAGTACAGATTGTACATTCATTGCACGAAATTATTGTGTCTTGTACGGGTAGGGTTTTGGGAATTGTGCATTCAAGTCTACGCATTGTAATTCTCTTATTGTGCTATCAATCATTCGGTTAGTTTTTGATCTAATCTTGTTCTTATTGTTTGATTCTTAATTATGGTTGGTTAATTACTGAATATCAATTGGTATCAGAGCCAAATATGGTGAATATGTTTGTATGGGTAGCAAAGAACAATGTTCCCATTTTTTAACAGTAAAGGGATCCAAAGAAACATGTAACAACCCAGCTTTTATCCAAGTCTTTTATTTCGTTTTGATTCAAATAATGTAAATTTAATTACATTATTAATTATGTAATTTAATTAAGTTGAAGACTATTTAAATTAAATATATATTTATGTTGTAAATTATTAAAGATGATTAAATTAAAAGAAATATAAAATACAAAAGTTTAGTGGGTTAAAATTACAAATATGATCAAATGGATATTTAAAAATCAAATTAATGACCATTAAGATCATTAACTCAAATTTCACTCTCTCTCTCTCTACTCTCTCTCTCTACAATCATACGGCTACTTCAAATTCTCACCAAAAATCTCACAAATCTTGTAATAAATTCGGATATTGAAGTCAAGGAGTTACAAAACATCATCAATTTACATATCTTTGAGGTAATTATTCCTTTAATTTCAAAATATATGTATGTTTTGGTACGGTTTTGTGTAAAACCGAAAACAAGAATTCAAAACATGAATTTTTAGGTTGCATGTTTAAAATTTCTAAAGATTAAGATGAATTTAAGTTAATAGATGCTAAAGAAACAAAGATTTTGGTTTGATGAAAATATGTTCTTGGCAAAAATATCATATTTTGGATGATCTTGGTCATAATAGTGTGTTTTTGATAGGGAAATTAGTATAAAAACAACCCAATTATGATAATATATCAAAATAATACATTGCATGTTGATTATAAATAAGTTTTGTAAAAATTCGTATGAACAATATGAAGAACACCAAGAACAAATCCGGGAAAAAGCTATGTATGGGATCCGAATTCGGGTAGGACCGAATTCGGATGGTGCCCATTTCGGATCTTTAATCCGGATGAATTTATTTCGGATGCTACAAGTTCGGATCCCATTTGGTATTAATTTCGGATTTAATTTATATGATGTGCCATTTCGGATAAGATGCTAATTCGGATATATCCCAGATCCGAATTAGAATTGATTTCGGATGCCTCCATTTCGGATGCTTCATTTCGGTTGGGTCTAGTTCGGATCATTCCGGTCCGAATCCGGATACCCGATCCGGATAGGTCCGAACCCGGATGAGCCGAACCCGGGGAATCCGAACTTGATTATTTTATTTTGAACATTTTTAATTATAAATAAATGATATTGTATAATTATAATATCTAAAGATTATGAGGAAAGATTGATTAAAGAATATGAGATGTATTCACATTTATATCTCATTAAGATTATAAAGAGATAAAGAGAATGCAAAGCGATTAATGAATTATCAATTATCAGAATCAGATAATATAAAGATTATGAAGCTAAAAGCTGAAGAAATAATGATAGACATAAATGATTTTGGACAGGTTCAGTAAAATTCTGAACATAGAGACAAATATTTAAAGACTTAAAAGCGGGTCAAAGATTTGATTTGATAGAGAACAGAATTGACAAAGATAGAATCCTGAGATAACTCAGGTGGCAGATTTTTATATCTGTTTGATAAAGACCCAGACCAGTGAGTTATAGATATTCAGATTGAACATGTTTAAATTCCGGTTGAGATATATTGTTGATGTTAGATTTATTGACATTCATTTCATCAGCTGGATTGAGACCTGTGCACACCATGGTTCGGTGTTGCCCAGAGGATCATGATAGCTATTTGATTATCATTTCATATTGCATTTAAGACTTCTTCAGATATTGCTTATTGATTCATTGCTATCATGACTTCTATGACTTAAGCTTTCACTATTGATCAGACATTTGACATATATCTTGATTCAGCTTGACTAGCCTTGATGGTCTATTGTTCTAGACCTGGCTATTTCACCAGTTCTTATGGACTTGGTAATGACCTCCGATGTTCCGCCATATTGACTTACTGGTAGCTAGCACAGTATGTGGCTGATCCCCACGATTTAAGCGTGAGTGTGGCCTGAACATCATCAAATTATATGATTCTATGTCTCAATCATGAGGGCTGTAGCGGCAGCCAAGACATATCATGCTAAGACTGATGATCCGCTTGACACGCATGTTGATATTGAAAATCTATAAACTCACTAAGCATTGCTTACAGATGTTGCATATAATTTTACAGGTAAAAGCAAAGGAAAATCACCTGCAGGACCTAGTACTTAGGTCATTCAAGATCCAAGTTTTGAAGCTTTCTTAGACCACTACTCAACAAACTTTCTGGTACTAATTGGAAGACAGCGAATGTGGTGGTTCTGGGTAGACTCGATGTGATGTATAATGTTATGACTAGATTAGATGTTACCCTTTTATAACTTTATTCTGAAATATGTAACTTAAATCCTAATCTGTAACGTACATGTAATTTTATTATTCCGCAATTTAATTACCCTATCTTAGTATGATTGATATTGTATTGTATGAATTGGGACCTAGACTCTGAGGACTGCCCGTAAGGGGAGGTCTTCACAGGATGGTATCAGAGCACTAGTTTGAGTGAATCAAGTATTACGTAAGTATACTTGTTCTCAAACTGATGCAATACATATGTATCAATCATTTAGGTGGATTGAACTGAGATAGGATGTAAAGACTGTTAGGATCGGAAAAAGGGTACATAGATCTAAGTCTATAAACTAATAGTTGATTTATCTTAATTTTCAGTAGAAGATGTCAGGATTAGGTGATATTCCCAGCAACATGAACCCACAACAAATGTTTGAAATGATGCAACAACTTCTAGCCCAACACTCAGAGCAACAGAACAAAATAATGCAAGAACAGTTTCAGGCCAGAGATGAGGCCGAAGCTAAAAGACGTGAAGATAAAAAGAATAAGAGAAAAGAAAAGCAAGTCCAGACTAATGAATCTGATTCTGATAACTCTAATCCAGAAACCCAAACTGCTCAGCCAAAAGGCTGCAAATTTAAAGATTTCAAGGCAAGCGGTGCCCTGAACTTTGAGGGTACAGTGGATCCAATTCAGGCGATGGATTGGATCAGTCATACAGAAGAAATCTTTAGAATCTCTGACTGTTTAGATTCTAAGAAAGTGAGTTATGCGTCTGCACTATTTGTGGGAGCTGCCCGTGCCTGGTGGAAAACTCAGAGGAGTATCTATGGTGAAGAAATAATTCAGACTCTAGAGTGGAACCAGTTTCTTGATATGTTCAATGCGAAGTACTGCCCGATCGACCAACAAGATAAGATGGAAGTACAACTGATGCAGCTGACTCAGGGAACGAAGACAGTTGATGAATACGAACACGAGTTTTCACGACTATGCGGTTACTCCTCATACCAAGTAGCTACCGAAGAAAGAAAGATGAATAGATTCCGTGTAGGACTCAATCCTAGATACCGGCATCCGATGAGCGCTATCAAATACAAGAGTCATCTGGAAATGGTAGAAGCAGCAAGACAGATTGAGAGAGGATATCTAGAGTACGGCGATCAGCTATACGCTCCAACAACTAACCCAATGAATCCGTCTCCTCCGAAGAAACAGCGATTTGGCAGATTCTTTAAACCAAATAAGTCACAATCTCAGCACTCTCACCAACATAGTCCGCAACAAAAAGCACAAGTCTATTCCGTAACGAATGAGCCACGGTTTTGTAAACGATGCAGAAAGTCTCACATGGGATTGTGCAATCCAGATGACGTAACTTGTTTTGCGTGCAACATGATCGGTCACAGCAGTGAGGAATGTCCACAGCAGGGACGAGGATGTGCGAAATGTGGTAAGAGAGGACACTTCATGTACCAGTGTCGAAGCGGGCAACGTTATCAGTCTCAATCATCAGCAGGAGGTTCTACAGGGAAAAGTTCTGCTGCAACGACGACTGCACGGACTCGAGCTTTCCAAATCACAGCCGAGGAAGCAAAAGAAACACCTGACGTAGTTACCGGTATGTTCATGCTTAACTCGATTCCGGCTCGTGTATTATTTGATTCTGGCGCAAGTCGTTCTTTCATATCAACCTCTTTTGCACGACAATTATGTAAGTCTCCATCAAAGCTTCCCGTGATACTAGATATTGAGACAGCCAGTAACAATTTTTCTATGGCTGATTCTGTTTATCGAAACTGCACACTACTTGTTGATAATATCGTAATCAATCTCGACCTCATCCCGATTCCGTTGAAAGAGTTTGACGTCATCATCGGCATGGATTGGCTAATGAATAACGAGGCTACAATTATATGCAACCGGCGAGTCATTAGAATCAAGTCTTCAGACGGCCGAGTATTGGAGATCAAGGGCGAGAAAAGGAAAGGTGCACATTGTTTCATATCTATAGAAAAAAGCTCAGAAATACTTGTCTAGAGGTCACGACTCCTATCTTTGTTATGCTCTATCTGAGTCCAGCTCTGAAAAGAAATCTTTGTCCGATATTCCTATCGTCTGTGAGTTCCCAGACGTATTTCCTGATGACATTTCCGGAGTGCCACCGGAACGTCAAGTCGAGTTCAGTATTGACTTGGTTCCTGGTGCGGCTCCTATCGCAAAAGCTCCATACAGACTTGCACCTGCAGAAATGCAAGAAATGTCTAAGCAACTGCAAGAGCTGTTAGAGAAGGGGTTTATCCGACCGAGTTCTTCTCCGTGGGGTGCACCTGTCCTATTTGTTAAAAAGAAAGACGGAGCTTCCGTATGTGCATCGACTACCGCGAGTTGAACAAGGTTACCATAAAGAATAAATATCCTCTACCCAGGATCGATGATCTGTTTGATCAGCTACAAGGAGCCAGTTACTTCTCGAAAATAGATCTCTGTTCTGGGTATCATCAGTTGAAAGTTAGAGATGAGGATGTTCCAAAGACAGCCTTCCGTACAAGATACGGTCATTACGAATTTCTCGTGATGCCGTTCGGCTTAACAAATGCACCAGCGGCGTTCATGGACCTCATGAATCGCGTGTGCAGACCAATGTTGGATAAATCAGTTATCGTATTCATAGACGATATTTTGATTTACTCCAAAACGGAGGCTGATCATACTATTCATTTGCGGCAATTGCTAGAGTTACTAATAAAAGAAAGACTCTACGCAAAGTTTTCTAAATGCGAATTTTGGCTCAGACAGGTATAATTTCTATTATATATGTCTTGAGTTATTTTCTAAGTATTCCCTGATTTACATCAAAACTTGAACTTCTATTTTTGATTCTTATAGATTCAATTCCTTGGCCATGTTGTTTCTGGCGAAGGGATTTCCGTTGATCCGTCTAAAGTCGAGGCCGTTCAGAAATGGCAAACGCCTCGCAATGCCTCTAAAATAAGAAGTTTCCTCGGATTGGCTGGTTACTACCGGTGATTCATAAAGGACTTCTCAAAGATTGTTGTACCTCTAACGATGCTAACACGAAAGAATACTCCTTTCGTTTGGTCTAATAAACAGCAAGAGGCATTTGACATTCTGAAACAGAAGCTTATTCAAGCGCCGATCCTAGCCTTACCAGAAGGCAATGATGATTTCGTTGTCTATAGTGATGCCTCTGGTACTGGCTTAGGATGTGTTCTAATGCAAAGGGGGAAAGTAATTGCCTACGCTTCAAGGCAATTAAAAGATTTCGAGAAAAGTGCATCGACTCATGATCTTGAGTTGGCTGCCGTTACCTTTGCTCTGAAGATCTGGCGTCACTATTTATATGGGACTCGGTGTTAGCTCTACACCGATCACAAGAGTCTCAAACATCTTTTTACTCAAAAGGATTTAAATATGAAACAGTGTCGGTCCTTGGAGCTTATTAAGGACTACGATTGCGAGATCCTATATCATCCCGGCAAAGCTAATGTTGTCGCGGATGCTTTGAGTAGGAAAGTCTATCCAGAAAAGTGTTGTTATGCCTTAACTCCGGTTATATTCTCTTCTGATCTTATTGAAGATATCCGAGTTGCTCAACTTGAAGCACTGAAAGAAGAGAATATCAATTCTGAAAATCTTAAAGGGCAGCTACAATTTCTAACTCTGAATCATTTGGGTCTTCACTGTCTCAAGGGAAACCGAATCTGGGTTCCTAAATATGGTTCTATTCGCAGCACTCTTCTATCTGAAGCCCATCAGTCTAAGTTATCTGTTCATCCTGGCAGCTCAAAGATGTACTTTGATTTGAAAGCTGACTATTGGTGGCCAGGAATGAAGAAAGATATCGGTAAATGTGTTGAAAACTACAGAGTATGTCAGATGGTTAAGGCAGAACACCAGAAACCCTTTGGGGATATGCAACCACTACCAGTTCCTGAGTGGAAGTGGGAGCATATAACAATGGATTTTTGTCACGAAACTGCCTAAGACCAAGAGACAACACGACTCCATCTGGGTAGTCGTTGACCGTTTAACGAAGTCAGCACATTTCATACCGATGAAAGAAACTTATTCTCTCGATAGATTGGCGCAGTTGTACATCACAGAAATTATTACACGTCACGGTGTGCCAAAGTCTATCGTTTCTGATCGTGATAGTCGTTTCACATCCAGATTCTGGCAAGCACTACAAGACGGGATGGGTACTCGGATCTCTATGAGTACTGCTTATCATCCTAATGCAGATGGCTAGAGTGAGCGTACTATCCTAACTCTAGAAGATATGCTTCGTGCCTGCATTCTTGATCTAGGTGGTAACTGGGATGACCACTTGTCTCTGGTCGAATTCTCATACAATAACAGTTATCATTCAACGATCAAGATGGCTCCTTTTGAAGCTTTGTACGGTCGAAAATGCAGAACTCCCACCTGTTGGCGCGAAACAGGTGAATCGCCAATAGCAGGACCTGCCCTTCTACAGTTGACTCACGAAAAGATTCAGCTAGTTAGAAGAAATATTCTTGAAGCTCAGAGCAGGCAGAAGTCATACTATGATAACCGGCACAGATCAATCAGTTTTGCAGTTAACGATTGGGTGATGCTAAAAGTATCCCCAATGAAGAATGTGGTGCGGTTTATTAAAAGAAACAAGCTAGCTCCAAGATTCATCGGTCCGTTCAAGATTATTGAAAAGATAGGAAATCAATCTTATCGTCTTGAACTGCCGGCGGACTTAGCTGGAATACATCCTGTATTCCATGTCAGTCACTTGAGAAAGAGCTTAGCTGATGAAAGAGAAGTGCAGATACCACACGTTAACTTGCAAATAGATGAGAAGCTTAGAGTGGTTGAAGAGCCAGAACGCATTCTGGACTCGAAGACTAAGAAGCTTAGAAATAAAGAGATACAGATGGTGCTCGTCCAGTGGAAACACCACAAAGGTTCGCATCAGTCTTGGGAATCGAGAGATGTTATGAAAGCAACATATCCCAGTCTGTTCGAACATAGCTAACTTCGGGGACGAAGTTTGTGCGTGGTGGAGCCCATTCTGTAACAACCTAGCTTTTATCCAAGTCTTTTATTTCGTTTTGATTCAAATAATGTAAAGTTAATTACATTATTAATTATGTAATTTAATTAAGTTGAAGACTATTTAATTTATATATATTTATGTTGTAAATTATTAAAGATGATTAAATTAAAAGAAATATAAAATACAAAAGTTTAGTGGGTTAAAATTACAAATATGATCAAATGGATATATAAAAATCAAATTAATGACCATTAAGATCATTAACTCAAATTTCACTCTCTCTCTCTACAATCATACGGCTACTTCAAATTCTCACCAAAAATCTCACAAATCTTGTAATAAATTCGGATATTGAAGTCAATGAGATACAAAACATCATCAATTTACATATCTTTGAGGTAGTTATTCCTTTAATTTCAAAATATATGTATGTTTTGGTACGGTTTTGTGTAAAACCGAAAACAAGAATTCAAAACATGAATTTTTAGGTTGCATGTTTAAAATTTCTAAAGATTAAGATGAATTTAAGTTAATAGATGCTAAAGAAACAAAGATTTTGGTTTGAATCATCCAAAATATGATGAAATCGGAATTTTTGATGAAAATGTGTTCTTGGCAAAAATATCATATTTTGGATGATCTTGGTTATACTAGTCTGTTTTTTATAGGGAAATTAGTATAAAAACAACCCAATTATGATAATATATCAAAATAATACATTGCATGTTGATTATAAATAAGTTTTGTAAAAATTCGTATGAACAATATGAAGAACACCAAGAACAAATCTGGGAAAAAGCTAAGTATGGGATCCGAATTCGGGTAGGACCGAATTCGGATGTTGCTCATTTCGGATCTTTAATCCGGATGAATTTATTTCGGATGCTACAAGTTCGGATCCCATTTGGTATTAATTTCGGATTTAATTTATATGATGTGCCATTCGGATAAGATGCTAATTCGGATATATCCCAGATCTGAATTAGAATTGATTTCGGATGCCTCCATTTCGGATGCTTCATTTCGGTTGGGTCTAGTTCGGATCATTCCGGTCCGAATCCGGATACCCGATCCGGATAGGTCCGAACCCGGATGAGCCGAACCCGGGGAATCCGAAATTGATTATTTTATTTTGAACATTTTTAATTATAAATAAATGATATTGTATAATTATAATATCTAAAGATTATGAGGAAAGATTGATTAAAGCAATATGAGATGTATTCACATTTATATCTCATTAAGATTATAAAGAGATAAAGAGAATGCAAAGCGATTAATGAATTATCAGTTTTCAGAATCAGATAAAATAAAGATTATGAAGCTAAAAGCTGAAGAAATAATGATAGACATAAATGATTTTGGACAGGTTCAGTAAAATTCTGAACATAGAGACAAATATTTAAAGACTTAAAAGCGGGTCAAAGATTTGATTTGACAGAGAACAGAATTGACAAAGATAAAATCCTGAGATAACTCAGGTGGCAGATTTTTATATCTGTTTGATAAAGACCCAGACCAGTGAGTTATAGATATTCAGATTGAACATGTTTAAATTCCGGTTGAGATATATTGTTGATGTTAGATTTATTGACATTCATTTCATCAGCTGGATTGAGACCTGTGCACACCATGGTTCGGTGTTGCCCAGAGGATCATGATAGCTATTTGATTATCATTTCATATTGCATTTAAGACTTCTTCAGATATTGCTTATTGATTCATTGCTATCATGACTTCTATGACTTAAGCTTTCACTATTGATCAGACATTGGACATATATCTTGATTTAGCTTGACTAGCCTTGATGGTCTATTGTTCTAGACCTGGCTATTTCACCAGTTCTTATGGACTTGGTAATGACCTCCGATGTTCCGCCATATTGACTTACTGGTAGCTAGCCCAGTATGTGGCTGATCCCCACGATTTAAGCGTGAGTGTGGCCTGAACATCATCCAATTCTATGTCTCAATCATGAGGGATGTAGCGGCAGCCAAGACATATCACGCTAAGACTGATGATCCGCTTGACACGCATGTTGATATTGAAAATCTATAAACTCACTAAGCATTGCTTACAGATGTTGCATATAATTTTACAGGTAAAAGCAAAGGAAAATCACCTGCAGGACCTAGTACTTAGGTCATTCAAGATCCAAGTTTTGAAGCTTTCATAGACCACTACTCAACAAACTTTCGGGTACTAATTGGAAGACAGCGAATGTGGTGGTTCTGGGTAGACTCGATGTGATGTATAATGTTATGACTAGATTAGATGTTACCCTTTTATAACTTTATTCTGAAATATGTAACTTAAATCCTAATCTGTAACGTACATGTAATTTTATTATTCCGCAATTTAATTACCGTATCTTAGTATGATTGATATTGTATTGTATGAATTGGGACCTAGACTCTGAGGACTGCCCGTAAGGGGAGGTCTTCACAAAACAAGTTTCAAAAAGAACTGTACAAAAATGGATACCCAATAAGACTGTTAAAAAGTGGGTTCTAAAGACAAAGAAATTATCTATTATTCCACCTGAAAAAATACCACATGATTTACCGAAATCCAAAGTACCCAACTATAAGTGGGTACCTCACGTTTTACTTTGTCTTGTAGGTAAATCATGAATGGTACCTTGACTCCGAATGTTCCAAGCACATGACCGGAGAGTGGGACACCCTAACGAATTTTGTGGACAAATTCTGTTGGACGGTCAGATTTGGAAACGATCAGTTCTGTCCGATCAAAGGCTATGGAAGTCTGGATTACAAAAAGATTACCATTCAGAAGGTATTCTATGTAGATGGTCTTGACCACAATCTGTTCAGCATTGGCCAACTGTGTGACAAAGGGTTGGAAGTCAATTTTAAGGCAAATAGGTGTAGCATAGGATCTGGAGAAGGGAAGGAAATCTTAGCTGGAACTAGGAAAACAAACTTGTACTCAATAGACTTAGCAAATATTAATCTGAAGAAGGATGTCTGTTTACTGTCAAAGGCAACTTCAAAAGAATCCTGGTTGTGGCATCGCCATCTGCCTCATCTGAACTTCAAAGAACTAACAAACCTTGCAAAAGGTGGTTTAGTAAAAGGTCTACCGACTCTCCGGTTTCAAAAGAAGCAGTTATGTGCAGCATGTGAAAATAGGGAAGATGGTGAGGGCTTCACACAAAATAAAAGTTGAACATTCTTCAACTAGGCTGTTGGAGCTACTTCATATGGATTTATGCGGGCCTATACAAGTACAAAGCGTCAATAAGAAGAAATATGTGTTGGTTATAGTTGATGATTATTCAAGATACACATGGGTGTTCTTCCTGAGAACCAAGTCTGAAGCTACTAAGATAATAATTGACTTCATACGCAAGATACAAGTTAAGTTGCATCTTTTTGTCTAGACCATTAAATCTTACAATGGAACAGAGTTTAAGAACAAGTCCCTCGAGACATTTCTTAGTTCTGTTGGGATAACGCATCAATTTTCGGCACCTTGTACCCCACAACAAAACGGCGTAGTTGAGAGACGAAACCGAACGCTTGTGGAATCTGCAAGGACGATGCTCACATATTCAAATCTGTCGTTGTTCCTCTGGGCTGAAGTTGTGGCAACTGCGTGTTTCACCCAGAACAGATCTATAATCAATAAAATATTCGGAAAAACACTATATGAGCTGATAAATAGAAGAGTTCCTAATATAAAATTTTTCCATGTCTTTGGTTGCAGGTGTTTTATCTTGAACGATAAAGACAACTTGGGAAATTTTAATCAGAAAGCTGATGAAGGAATATTCTTTGGATACTCAAAAGAATTGGTGGCATTCCGAGTCTATAAAAAATTCCCAAAGACCGTCAATGAAAGAGTCAATGAAAGCGTCAATGTTAAATTTGATGAAGGCATCGTGATGGCTCCTAGACATACCAGTTTAGGACTCGAATCTAAACAGTCGACTTCTGTGAAGTCATCGGAGCTAAAATTTAGATATGAATGATTTAAATAAATTGTTTGAAAACTTTCATGAAGACTACTTTGATAACCCTTGAATACTGAAAATTCTGAATCCCCTACCTCAGTTGAAATACCATCAACATTAGAACCTATTCCCCGTATTCCCTACCTGGACTTGAATCCCAATCAAGACCAACTTCAACCTTGTCCTCATTCTTTCAAATGGACAAGGGACCACCCACCTGAAAACATAATTAGTGATCCATCTGCTTCTGTACAAACCCGGAGAGCTACCATAAATGTATGTCCTTTTTCAAAAATATTTTGAGCAAGATAGAACCAATAACGGTGAAGGAAGCTCTTCAGGATGCAGACTTGATTGTAGTTGTAGGTCCCAAAAGATATACCAAGTATATAGCCTTAAGTTGTAGAGGGGGGGTGAATGCAGCGATTTAGAAACTACATACAATTTTCTCAATGTTTGTATGTATTATCAACAAATGTTAATTACAAACGAGCTTGAATGCGGAAAGGTTCAAACTAAGATGACAGATACAACAATATGTTCAACTAGCCTAAGATAGACTTAAACTAGTTACAATGAATACACTCACTAAGAATCACTCACTGTGTTTACAAGACTCAGAGGAACAGCTTGAACAAGAACAACTTAGACACTGAGCACTGTTTTATTCAAGCAGACTTGCATGCATGAACGACACACTTGAATGCACGTTCGCTCTTGGTTTCAGCACTTAGCTTTTTTTGGCTTAATCTTTCAATCCTTAGAAGTTTCTTTTTATACTCACTCAGAGGATCTAAGTGAAGCTTCTTCATTGGACGGAATGAAAAAGGTAATGTCTTGTTGAAAAGACAACATAACCTTTTCTGCACAATCTGAGAAGCAGACTTTTCTTCATGTGAGCAGAACTTTTGTCTTTTCAATTTGTCTACTGTTGCATTTCCTTTAACTAAATAAGGAATGTCAACTTTGTGTTTTTCTTCATTTGTAAATGCCTATTTTGATATAAGAAAAAGGTCTGTCACCCTTTTTCAAATATCCTTTTGTCTTCATGTAACATAACAGCTTGGGCAGGCTGAGCAGTTCTGATTTCCACATTGTCTTCGACTTTGTAAACTGATCTTGTAGTCAAAAACAATACATGAGGACTTGGAAACATATTCCATAAAGTGTTTAGCCTGTTCACAGAGAACAGGTTCTGTTCACAAAGAACAGAACACTTCTAAACTGCCCAAGCTGCTCACCAGTATAGAGCAGCGTAGACAGTTTATGTCCAGCCTGTTCAACAGACTGAACAGCTTGGGCAAAACTGCCTTTGTTGCAACACATGCAACACATAGAACAGCTTCAGGCTAATATTGTAAATCATTTTCAGGTTTCAATAAGGCATATAATAGGCCTTAAATTCAACCATCAAAAGCATCAACAGGTTTGATTAATAATCTCCCCCTCAGATGCAGAACAGGTTTGGTGAAAATGTCTGCAAGCTGTTCATTTGTGGAAACAAAACTTACCTCCACATTACCTTTCTGAATGTGATCCCTGATGAAGTGATGTCTGACTTCAATATGCTTTGTTCTTGAATGAAATACTGGATTGTTGGAGATTGCTATGGCACTTGTGTTGTCACACAGAATAGGAGTTTTCCTATACACAAGCCCATAGTCTTCAAGCTGATGCTGCATCCACAGAATCTGCCCACAGCAGCTTCCAGCAGCAATATACTCAGCTTCAGCAGTAGAAGTAGACACTGAGTTCTGCTTCTTGCTACACCAACTTATCAACTTACCACCAAGGAGTTGACACCCACCTGTTGTGCTTTTCCTATCTAGCCTGGAGCCTGCAAAATCAGAATCTGAATAACCTATTAGTTCAAGGCTTGAGTCTTTGGGATACCAAAGACCCAAACCTGGTGTACCCTTCAGGTATCTGAAGATTCTTTTAACAGCAGCTAGATGAGATTCCTTTGGATCAGCTTGGAACCTAGCACACAAACAGGTGGCAAACATAATATCAGGTCTACTAGCAGTTAGATATAGCAAGCTCCCAATCATACCTCTGTAAGCTGTTACTGAAACAGCTTTGCCACTGGCATCAGCATCCAATTTTACATTGGTTGCCATTGGGGTTTTAATAGGAGAACTTTGATCAAAATTAAACTTTTTCAAGAGATCTAAGGTATACTTTCTTTGATTTATAAAAATTCCAGTTGAGGTTTGTTTAACCTGTAATCCTAAAAAGAAAGTAAGTTCTCCCATCATACTCATTTCATATTTGGATTTCATGAGTAATGAAAAATTCTTGCATAACTGCTCATTGGTAGAACCAAATATTATATCATCCACATAAATTTGAACAAGCATAATATCAGATTTCACCTTCTTTATGAACAGTGTGGTATCCACTTTACCTCTGGAATACCCATTGCTCATAAGAAATTCAGTAAGAGTGTCATACCAGGCTCTAGGGGCTTGTTTGAGACCATAGAGTGCTTTGTCCAACTTATAGACAAAACCTGGATGTTGTTCATTTTCAAAACCTGGAGGCTACTTGACATAAACTTCTTCTTGCAGCTTCCCATTCAAAAATGCACTCTTCACATCCATTTGAAATACCTTAATGCTCTTATGAGCAGCGTAGGCTAGATACAAACGAATTGCTTCTAGCCTGGCCACAAGAGCAAATGTCTCATCATAGTCAATTCATTCCTCCTGTCTATAACCCAGGGCAACCAGTCTTGCCTTATTTCTTATGACATGACCTTGCTCATCCATTTTATTCCTGAAAACCCATTTAGTGCCAATTATAGTTTTACCTTTAGGAGCAGGGACCAGCTTCCATACCTTGTTTCTCTCAAACTGATTGAGTTCTTCTTGCATGGCAGTGATCCAATTGGCATCTTTTAATGCTTCATCCACTTTCTTTGGCTCCATTAGTGAAACAAAACTAGAGAACATACAGAAGTTCCCTAAGCTGTCCCACCTTGTTTGTACCCCTTTATTGATGTCACCAATTATTTGTTCATTGGGGTGACATCTGATCCACTTAGGATCATTCTTCAATGATAATTCTCCTGAGTTATCAGCAGCTTCAGCAGGTCCTGTTGAACAGCTCTCAATATTTTCAGACACACTGTTGTCTTGAGCCTGTTCACTTGTTGAACATGACTGACCACTGTTGAACATATCAGCAGAGGAACTAGGAAAATCAGCATTGATAGGATCAAGACATGCAGTTGTGATTAAGTCAGTACACTTATTCACACAGGATGTATTGACATAGTCATCATCATGCCCATCATGATTTACAGGTTCCACACTTGGTGTAGTGGAAGCTTTTGAGTCCTCTTCATCGTTTGAATGCGTAAGATCATCAAAGTTTAGTTCTCCTGGAACTGATTCAGGAACAGCTTTGGTGGAAGCATTCTGGACTCTTCAAAGGTGACATTGATAGGTTCATCTATCACATTTCTTTTGTTGTTGTACACTCTGTAGGCTTTGGAGATAGTAGAGTAGCCAACAAACACACCTTCATCAGCTTTTGGTTCAAACGTTGTCAGTTGGTCCCTTTGATTCAGAATGAAGCAGGGACAACCAAACACATGGAAGTAACTGACATTTGGCTTCCTCCCTTTCAGCAGCTCATAGGGGGTCTTGTTGAACCTTTTTACCACTAAGGATCTGTTTTGGGTGAAGCAGGCAGTGTTAACAGCTTTAGCCCAGAATGATGAAGGTAAACCAGATGCACACAGCACGGTTCTAGCAGCTTCAATGAGAGTTCTGTTTCTCCTTTCAGCAACTCCATTTTGTTGTGGAGTTCTTACAGCTGAAAAATTTTGAGTGATTCGTTTCTCTTCACAGAAGTCCTCAAGAGTACTGTTTCTGAATTCAGTACCATGATCACTTCTAAGCTGCTTCACTTGGGCAGAGTTCAGCATTTCCATCTTTTTCACAAATCCAATAATTTCTCTAGCAGCCTCTCCTTTGCTCTTCAAGAAGATAACCCATGTGTACCTGGAGAACTCATCAACCATTACTAGAGTATATCTTCTTCCTCCTAGAATTGGGACATTAACAGGTCCAAACAAGTCCATATGGATTAAAAAGAGAGGAGTATCAATAGAGAAGTTATGTTTGGATTTAAATGATGATTTCCTCTGCTTGCCTTTCTCACAAGCTGTGCAGAGTTTATCTTCAACAAAGGTCATAGAGGGCAAACCTGTCAGCAACTCTTTCTTACAGAGTTTGTTGATGTTCTTGAAGTTCAGGAGTGACAGCCTTTTGTGCCATAACCAGTTTAAGTCTGCATTTGTTCTTGTGAGAAAACAGGTTTCAGTTGTGGGATCAGCAGATTGCATGTCCACAACATATACACCTTTCTTTCGTTGAGCACATAGCACAACTTTGCCTTGGGGATCCAATATGTAACCCAGGTGCTCATCAAAGTTAACCTTATAGCCAGCATCACACAGTTGACTTATGCTAACAAGGTTATGTTTTAATCCAACCACATAGGCTACTCTTTTGAACACTGCAGCATTAGCTTTAAGAGTTCCATATCCCTCAGTGGATCCCTGTACATTGTCACAAAATATGACTTTCGGCCCTTTTTCAGGCCTGAGATCACTCAGCAGATCCTTACAACCTGTCATGTGCCTGAGCAGCCACTGTCCAAGTACCAAACCTGGGATGGTTGTTTTTCCAGCAGAGTGACAAGTAGAATATTAGTCATTTTTAGGGGAACTCATCACAGAAATGAGTTCTCCTACTTCATCAACATTTGTTGATGGACTTGTGATCAACACTAATATTCCCTATTTGAATGGTATCAGTTTGGATACCACTTTCATTGACTGAGATGTTTCCAACACTGTTTCTGTTAGCTGTGAAGGAACCATCAGAGTCAGCAGGCCTTATGTCCTCAGTTTCAGGACAATCTTTGGCCAGATGTGTCTTCATTCCACATTTATAACATTTTCTCCTTTTAGCATTTTTGGAAGAAGACCTTTCAGAAACACATCTGAGCTATTTCTGTTGATTCCATCAGCAGGTTTAGCAAACTTATTACTTTTTGATGAATCAACAGCTTGAGTGGAAAATTCAGTAGCCACAGCTTTGCCTGTCTCTTCTTTCCTCTTTTTAGGAGGACAGATGTCAAAGATAGGAAGCTTAATTGGCTTTTGAACTTCCACAGGTTTAGGAAACTTATTCCCATCTCTCTCAGGCTTAGCAATGGTTTTGCCTTTGCCTTTCCTGAGATGTGATTGATGTTGCCTATCAACATAATCATTATTTTTGGTTTTGAAAAACTTATTTTCATTTAAAACCAGCTTACTACTATGATTAGAAAACTTATTTGAAATCACAGCAGGTTTGCCTTCAACATGAGACTTACCCTTGTTAAAGAAAGACTGCTTACCTTTTGAAAACTTCTTTTCAAAATGTTCAGCATTAAAAGGATTAGTATGCCTTTTTACATCAGCTTTAGGT
Source organism: Centrapalus pauciflorus (assembly GCA_020465985.1). Lineage (NCBI taxonomy): Eukaryota > Viridiplantae > Streptophyta > Magnoliopsida > Asterales > Asteraceae > Centrapalus > Centrapalus pauciflorus. Next base: position 110,258 of record JAANYP010004404.1, read on the forward strand.
CCAAAGCCTGTCTTGTCAACAGGCTTGGTGTCCATAGCTGCAGTTTTGACATGCTTTCCTTTCTTTTGCTTGTGTGAATCAGCAGAACACTTAGCAAGCTGACTTGATGGAAAACTTATTTCATCAGCAGTTTTTGTGCTAGGTTCACACGAGCTGTCAGTGTTTTAAGGCCTGACAAACCTGTTTGTTGAGATTAATTTACCATTCACTTTTTGAATAAAAGTGTTTGGAAGCTCACCAAGAGTGGACAAGTCTTCTTTTAAATTATTAACCTCAACAATGGAAGCTGTTGTGTCAAGATCCCCTCCAAGATAGGCTTGGATTTGTGCAGGAATCTGCTGACTTATGCAGTGGCTGACTTTTTGTGGAGACTGGCACCAAGAGTCAACTATCTTTTGAAGCTTAGCATGTTTTATATCTGTTTTTCTCTTTTCTTCAAGTAAAATGGAATTGATGTGTTTTAATTCATCAAGCTCAGCTTCCAACTTATGGAAACTGTCCAGTTTACTAGATTTAGTTTCAATATCAGTTTTAAGCTTATAGATTTCAGATAATAAAACAGCATGCTTCTCAACAGCAGCTTTCAGATCAACAAGCATATATTCAAACATTTTAACTTTTTCTTCAGAACTGTAATCCATAAAATTTTGTACCTTATACATCATTGTAGGATTCCAGTTCTCCAAGCTGCTAAAAGCTTCAGCTTTAGCCAGATCCTGTTTGAAGTTGCTTGTTGATAAGACATCAGTGTTGGCTATCAGACAGTTATTGTCTTCTTCATCAGATGATGATTCAGACTCCTCCCAGTCACAAGTCTCTGCCATAAGTCCCTTTTGCCGGTTGGAAACCACTGAGTTTTCCAACTTTCTCAGCTTAGCCATAGCCATAAGGTACTTAACCCTATAGCCATCATCCCTGTTTGTCTTGTGTGGTTTGGATGACTGACCAACAGCTTTTGACACACAGTCAGCTGCTATATGGTCAGTTTTGCCACATTTGAAGCACTCAGCTTTGGTTTTGTCAAATGCCTTCTTTTTAACAGCATTTGAACTTCCCTGTAGCATGTTTCTTCCAAACTTTTTCTTGTTGAACCTTTTGACGAGCATGGCTATCATTTGCTCATCATCCAGTTCAGCAATATCTGCATTGTCTTCCTCATCAGACATTTCCTCCTTATCATCAGCCTGTTGATCAGGTTGAGTCAACACATCACTCACCTGATTTACAGGTTGTCTCACACTGGCCACAAAGGCTGTACCTTTCTTAGATATTTCCAAGGCATTTCTCTTTTGTTGCCTTGACTGCTCATCATTCAGTAAGGATCAATATAAGTTTACAAGATCCATACTTCTTATGGTACCTGAATTCCTTAAAATTGTAGAAAAATAATTCCATTATTTAGGCAGGACATCTAAGAACTTTTTTACCAAAATCAGGTTGTCCTTGGTGATCCCAACAACTTTGAGATCATTTACAAGAGTAGTAAACCTGGTATAGGTTTCAGTGAGAGTCTCCTTTGGTTTTGCAATGAAGAGTTCATACTGTCTAACAAGATTATTAATCCTGTTGTACTGTGTGATTGTGGGTCCATCATAGACAGTGCACAAAGTATCCCACATCTCCTTTGCAGTCTTCATCTTCTCAACCTGTTTGAACACATCATCAGGTAGGGAGATGACCAGGTTATTTCTGGCCTTTGCATCAAGAGCCACCAGTCTTTTGTCTTCTTCAGACCATTGAGCTTTTGCTTTCTCAAATGAATAGATTTCAGGAGCAGCTCCTTCAACAGCAGGAGTTATGGTTGTAACAGAGGTTGGCACATAGGGACCCTCCATTAAAATTTCTGGTAGTTGCACATCCAGATTCTCTAAGTAGAGCATCATTCTGCACTTCCAACCAGAAAAGTTCTGATGATTGAACTTTGGAGGTTTGCCCATTGAGCCATTGTCATAGTATGAGGAACTTGCAGCACTGTTGTCCATGGAAACTTTGGGAGAATGAGAGATCTAGAATGACACACACTCTAGCCTGCTCTAATACCAGTTGTAGGTCCCAAAAGATATCCCAAGTATATAGCCTTAAGCTGTAGAGGGGGGATGAATACACTCACTAGCCTAAGACAGACTTAAATTAGTTACAATGAATACACTCACTAAGAATCACTCACTGTGTTTACAAGACTCAGAGGAACAGCTTGAACAAGAACAACTTAGACACTGAGCACTGTTTTATTCAAGCAGACTTGCATGCATGAAAGACACCCTTGAATGCACGTTCACTCTTGGTTTCAGCACTTATTTTGGCTTAATCTTTCAATCCTTAGAAGTTTCTTTTTATACTCACTCAGAGGATCTAAGTGAAGCTTCTTCATTGGACGGAATGAAAAAGGTAAAGTCTTGTTGAAAAGACAACATAACCTTTTCTGCACATTCTGAAAAGCAGACTTGTCTTCATGTGAGCAGAACTTTTGTCTTTTCACTTTGTCTACTGTTACATTGCCTTTAACTAAATAAGGAATGTCAACTTTTTGTTTTTTTTTCCTTTGTAAAGGCCTATTTTGATATAAGAAAAAGGTCTGTCACCCGTTTTCAAATATCCTTTTGTCTTCATGTAACAGAACAGCTTGGGCAGGCTGAGCAGTTCTGATTTCCACTTTGTCTTCGACTTTGAAAACTGATCTTGTAGTCAAAAACAATACATGAGGACTTGGAAACATATTACATAAAGTGTTTAGCCTGTTCACAGAGAACAGGTTCTGTTCACAAAGAACAGAACACTTGTAAACTGCCCAAGCTGCTCACCAGTGTAGAGCAGCGTAGACAGTTTATGTCCAGCCTGTTCAGCAGACTGAACAGCTTGGGCAAAACTACCTTTGTTGCAACACATGCAACACATAGAACAGCTTCAGGCTGATATTGCAAATCATCTTCAGGTTTCAATAAGGCATATAATATGTAACACCCTACTTTTTCGACTAATGCCACATAGGACTCACAGTCCACGTCATCAAATCATAAGCAATGTCCTCAAGGGTTAAACAGCTAATTACTACTAAATATCAATATCGGGCATAAGTAGCACAGGACGGGAACCAACCCCCGTCAACAAAGTCCGACAACCACGACATAAGTAAAGGTTACAGTCATCCATAAGTCACTGGCTAATAAGCCAAACCACAAAACGTCAAGACTACCTACGAAAGTAGTCGCTAACTACTGTCCACGCGGCGGGTCTCGGCTACTGCCCGCTGTATCCCTAGCCTCAGTCCTCGTACCTGAGATCCACAGTTTAAAACAACAGTCAGCGGAATGCCGGTGAGTTACTATAAACAACGTTAAAACAGTTTATAAAATAGTTAGCACAACGTAACAACTGGTAAACAACTCTACATGCGGCCGGCATCAACGGCCCGACGCCTCATCGGGAGCGACCCGGCACAGCCTGCATAGCCCACTCCACAAAGTAGTGGGTTGTCAGGTCCACTGAGTTGGGAATGACCCAACAGGCCTCTCTACTCTGCGTATCAACGACTATACGCGTGATCCACGAACTCTGCTCTGTGCTAACAAATATCAACGTATAAAAGGATCCACATCGGACCCGGATAATAAACAACAAGTAAGTAACTCACCTGAAGCACGACTACAGTCCCGCTATCAACGACAGTATCTACAAGTCCCAGGTCTAGCTACGAACCCTGGCAACAATAAATACAACTACACTGTAACGACTAGCTACGGAACTCATAACGACTACACTACTAGACTCCCTAGCTCAACATGAATCAACAAGCCAAGACACACGAGCGCGGCCAGGAGCGCGGCCGGGATCGTGGTCGCGGGCTCCTCGTCGCGGCCAGTCATCTCGGACGCGATGACTCCGCGCTGCCCCTCTCGTCGCGGCCGGGCTCATCTGAGCACGCCCGTGCTCGTCCGACCCGCGACTAACGTCTCGGTCGCGTTCCACTACCAGCGACCACCCTTAACCGCCTCACCCTGATCGCGGGCGCGACCAGGGGAGTTCGGCCGCGATGCGGCGACGAACAGAGCAGTTCATGCTCTGTTTTTCATACAGCTACGGGAATCATAATTTAACCCGTTTTTACACTTCTGAGGGGTTATAATTCAACCCCAACACCTACTAATTACTTAACACATCGTTCTAACTGAATTGAACGTGAATTACTAACCTTAACACGTTCTTTCCTTCTCGAATTTGAGCTCCAAGTTGAAAGGGATGATGATGGTGATGCTGCTCCTTACTTTGGTTGCTTCTGAACTTCTTCAATCTGATCCCCTCTCTGTTTCTCAGCTGGATACAAGCACACACACTCACACAATCTGAGTTTTTGGTGAAGAATGGAAGAAGGAAACTAATAACGTGATATATATACGTTTCCGGTCCCGAACTCAATTAAAACGGGTACGATACTCATTAATCACTAGGTAAACACCCGTTAACCCAATTAATCTCAAATTAACAACTTGGGTTTAGAATGTCAATTAACTCATTAAAACAACCCCAAATTCTCAATTACTACTAGACCGGTTATTATCTCAACCGATTAAAATTACACGTAATAGCAATCTACTTTACTGACTCACGTGCAATTTATCAATCAAAATTTACCAACTCATTGAGGCGACTCTTAAAAGCCAATAAATAAATTACACGTACCTGCTGCTAGATTCCGGATGTTACAAATCCTCCCCTCTAGAACTGATCCCGTCCTCGGGATCTCAACTCAGGTGAATAGATGCGGATACCGCTGTCGCATGTCCGCCTCGGGTTCCCAGGTAGCGCTGGAACCCTTATGATACCGCCACTGTACTAACACTAGCGGGATTTCCTTCTTCCGCAACTTTTTCACCTTGCGATCTAGAATCGACTCGGGGTGTTCAACGTACCTCAGCTGCTCGTCCACCTCGATCTCGGATATGGGAACTGTTTTCTAATGTGGGGCCAAACATCGCCGCAGGTAACTAACATGGAAAGTAGGATGTACTCCACGCAACTCTGGAGGCAACTCTAATCGGTAGGCCTGCGTGCCCACCCGCTCGACTATACAGAACGGCCCAATGAATCTCGGACTGAGCTTACCTCGCTTCCGGAATCGAATCACGCCTTTCCACGGGGATACCTTCAGTAGTACCCACTCACCCACATCAAATTCTAACTCTTTGGTCCTCTTATCGGCATAGCACTTCTGTCGACTCTGAGCTACCTGTAATCTCTCTCTGACCACTGCTATCTTCTCACTAGTCTGCTGAATGATCTCGGGACCTATAATCTCTTTCTCTCCCACCTCGGTCCAACATACCGGAGTACGACATTTACGACCATATAACGCTTCGAACGGAGGCATCTTAATACTGGAGTGGTAGCTGTTATTATAAGCAAATTCAACTAACGGCAAATGCGAATCCCAACTACCACTAAAATCCACCACACAAGCTCGTAACATATCCTCCATCGTCTGGATCGTACGCTCAGACTGGCCGTCCGACTGGGGATGATAAGCAGTACTCATCTGCACTCGAGTACCCAACGCTCGCTGTAAGCTTTGCCAGAAGGTGGACGTGAATCGGGCATCTCTATCGGAAACTATCGAGGCTGGAACTCCATGTCGGGAGACAATCTCATACAAATAAACTCGGGCAAGCTGCTCCAACGTATAAGTCTCCCGGATCGGCAGAAAATGCGCTGTCTTCGTAAGCCGGTCTACTATTACCCATATCGCATCATATCCACGTGGAGTCCGCGGTAGCTTCGTAACGAAGTCCATCGTGATATGCTCCCAACTCCACTGAGGAATCTCTAACGGTTGTAAGCGGCCATGGGGCTTCTGGTGCTCGGCCTTCACCTGCAGGCAAGTCAGACAACGCTCGACGAACTCAGCTATATCCCGTTTCATGCCGGGCCACCAATATAACGTACGGAGATCCTGATACATCTTCGTACTACCAGGATGAATAGCAAGGCGAGACTTATGAGAATCCTCTAAGATCAACTGTCGTGCATCACCGGCCCTAGGAACCCAAACTCGACCCTGTCTCACATACAACCCTCGAGAGTCAGTCTCGAACTCCTGTGACTGACCCAAAATGTGCTCCCTCCGGTGGTTCTCTGCACGCATCCCAATGGCCTGCGCCTCTCGAAGCCTCTCTATCAGGGTAGATGTCACCTCGACCCTGTAATTACGGGCTCGGCTCGAAGATTCGCGCCCCTTTCGACTGAGCGCGTCCGCCACCACATTCGCCTTACCCGGGTGGTACTGAATGTCGCAATCGTAATCCTTGATCAACTCTAGTCCCCGCCTCTGCCGCATATTCAGATCACGCTGACTGAATAAATACTGGAGACTCTTATGATCGGTAAACAAGGTAAACGGGACTCCGTACAGATAATGGCGCCAAATCTTTAGTGCAAACACAATGGCTGTCAACTCTAAATCATGGGTCGAATAATTCTTCTCATAATCCTTCAGCTGACGAGAAGCATACGCAATCACTCGGCCCCTCTGCATTAATACACATCCTAACCCTGTCCCCGAAGCATCAGTATACACAACAGAATCACTGGTGCCTTCCGGCAGGGCTAACACTGGAGCCTGACATAATCGCCGTTTCAGCTCCTCGAACACGAACTCCTGATCTTCAGTCCACTCAAACGGAACTGACTGGCGAGTCGAACGAGTCAACGGTACTGCGATCAGCGCAAAGTCCTGGATGAATCGTCGATAATATCCTGCTAACCCCAGAAAGCTGCGAATCTCTGCTACACTCCGGGGTCTCTCCCAGCTCATAATGGCCTCTATCTTGGCTGGGTCTACAGAAACGCCCTTGCCGCTAACGACGTGGCCTAGGAACTGGACTTCTCGAAGCCAGAACTCACACTTCGAGAACTTCGCATACAGCTTCTCTCGCTGCAACACACTTAGAATCTCTCGCAGGTGCGTCGCATGCTCCTCTACTGATCGGGAATATATCAGGATGTCATCTATGAACACTATGACAAACTGATCAAGAT
>JAANYP010004405.1:0-90844 GCA_020465985.1 Centrapalus pauciflorus
CCATATTTTGAGAGCAAACACCACTGCTCCAAGCTCCAAGTCATGAGTCGTATAATTCACCTCGTGAATTTTGAGCTGCCGTGATGCGTAAGCAATGACTCTATCCCTTTGCATGAGCACACAACCTAATCCCTTGTGTGAGGCATCACAGTAGACCACAAAATTTTCAGTCCCTTCAGGTAAGGACAGAATTGGTGCACTACACAACCTTTGCTTTAACTGCTGAAACGCCTTTTCTTGCTCTTCACCCCAGATATACTTCACATCCTTTCGAGTCAATTCCCTTAAGGAACCCGCTATCTTTGAGAAGCTTTCGATAAATCGCCTATAATAACCGGCAAGTCCTAGAAATTGGCGGATTTCTGTGGGGGTTCTAGGAGTCGCCCAGTTCTTTATGGCCTCGATTTTTGATGGATCAACTTGGATTCCCTGGCTGTTGATCACATGTCCAAGGAATTTAACTTCTCGCAACCAAAATTCACATTTTGAAAATTTCGCGTATAACTGTTCCTTTTCTAGCAACTCCAAGATCAACTTGAGATGCTGTTCATGTTCTTCCTTATTTTTGGAATAGATGAGAATATTGTCTATGAACACTATCACAAATTTGTCCAGATACGGTTTACACACACGATTCATGAGGTCCATGAATACGGCTGGTGCGTTAGTCAAACCGAATGGCATTACCTGGAATTCGTAATGTCCATAACGAGTTCTGAATGCTGTCTTGGGTATGTCTTCTTCCCGAACCTTTACTTGATGATAACCGGATCGCAGATCAATATTAGAGTAGAAACTAGATCCTTGCAGTTGGTCAAACAGGTCATCAATTCTGGGGAGAGGGTAGCGGTTCTTTACCGTTAACTTGTTTAGCTCTCGGTAGTCTATGCACATTCTGAAGGATCCGTCTTTCTTTTTCACGAACAAGACCGGAGCTCCCCAAGGTGAGGAACTTGGTCGAATGAATCCTTTATCCATCAACTCTTGTAATTGATTGGATAGCTCTTGCATCTCAGAAGGGGCGAGTCTATATGGGGCTTTTGCGATCGGTGCAGCTCCCGGCACCAAATCGATTTGGAACACTACTTGTCTAGTTGGCGGAAGTCCAGGCAAATCTTCCGGGAAGACCTTCGGATAGTCACAAACCACTGGAATATCCTCAAGTCGCTTCTCCTCCGCCTCTTTTTCTACAATTTGCACCAGTACTGCATGACAACCTCTCATAAGGCACTTTAATGTTCTTAGGCCGGATATGACATTCAACTGTCGGTTCTTTCTTTCTCCTTGGACTGTTAGGAACTTTTTCTTGTGGAGTGGTATCCGTACCACTTTCTTACCACACAAAATCTCGGCATGATTGTGTGACAACCAATCCATACCAACTACTACGTCGAAACTTCCGAGTTCTATAGGCATCAAGTCTATTTTAAAGGGATGATCTGCCAGCTTCAGTGTGCATTCCTTAATGATACTACTTGCCTCTATTATTTTACCGTCAGCCAGTTCTATTGTATAAGAGTTGTCTAAGGGAAAAGGAGCGGCATTCAATTGCTTACTAAACTTATCAGATATAAAGCTCCTATCAGCCCCAGTATCAAAGAGTACGTAAGCATAAATGTCGTTTAATAAAAACGTACCTGATACCACGTGGGGATCTTGACGAGCGTCACCTGCTCCCAACACAAAAGCTCTCCCCTGAGCTCCTCCACCATTCCTCAGTTTCGGGTACTCACTCTTGAAGTGCCCAGTAACTCCACATACAAAGCAGCCTTTTTGATTGTTACCACTGGTTCCCGGGGCTCCTGTCTTACAGTCCTTGGCCATATGCCCCAAACGTTTGCATTTCTCACAGTGGGTTGGACAGGGACCCTGGTTGTGATGGAAGGTGCATTTAGTGCAGAAAGGCTTGGTACCGGTATAACCTCTTCTTGGCTCAGCTCCAGCTGCGTAAGCCTTAATGGTCTCGGGCTTTTTGGATTGTGAACCCGCATTCTTCCCCGTCTTGTCTTCCCACTTTCTTTTGTTCTCCCCGGCCTTGGCTTCATTCCTCCGGGCTACTTGGTCCATAAGATTATTGGCCATCCTGATGGCATCCTGCAGGGTGGATGGGTTTGAGGCAGTCACGTTACCTTGAATTTGAGGAGCGAGTCCCCAAATGTAACGTTCAATCTTTTTGTACTCCGGGGTCACCATTTGAGGGCACAGAATGCTTAGCTCATGAAATCGGTTGGTGTACCCCGTCACATCTGTTCCCTTCATCGACAGGTTCCAGAACTCCGATTCCATTTTCTGGAGTTCGTTCCTCGGACAATACTCGTCCGTCATCATTTGTTTTAACGCGGACCATGTGAGTTGGTAGGCTTCATCGATACTTACAGACTGGACATAGGAATTCCACCACGTGAGGGCGCTATCTTGTAGGGTGTGAGTAGCAAACTTCACCTTATCTCCCTCAGCACATCCGCTGACGCGAAAGACAGATTCTAACTTCTCAAACCATCGTATCAAGCCAACGGCTCCTTCAGTTCCGTTGAAATACCGGGGTTTGCAACTTAAAAATCCTTTAATTCCACAACCTTTTGCGTGGATTTCCGTTCCTCCCGTGGTGCGGCTAGCACCACCATCTCCATTCGCTGAGCTATTCCTATTTGCCTCATATGTGGCTATAGCGGCAGCCACTCTTTGTGCGACTAGCGCTTCAATGTCAGCAGCGTTCATTGTTCGTTTCGGCGGCATTATCTTAAAATTTTAAAGAAAAAGCATAGTGTAAGAAATTGAATCTTAAAGAGGTAAATTCTTCTTAAAGCACAATACTATAATCATCAAACACAATTTCATAAATAACTTGCAATTGTCATTAATCATTCGAAGTTTTCTTACATTAGGGGCGGGTTATTACCCGAAAATTTTGTCCTATACTATTACATGATATTTTCCTACCATTACAAAGATAGATAGATGTGCACTAAGTGTGGGAGTGATCGGGGGTCTCTCCCTTTTCCATTGCGTTGAGGCGCTGAGTCAGCTCCTCGATCCGGGCTTGGCTCTCGGCTAGTTGCTGCCGGAGCTCATTCAGTCCGTCCTGCTGTATAGCAAGGGCGTGCTGGTTGGCCCAATATATGTTGGAGTTTTGCAACTCCTCCCGCTCTAAACGAGCGGTCATCTCCCCGATATCCAGGTTAAGTAACCGGATCTGGTGGTCATGCCTGGTAGACCTTGCGATCAAAAGTGGTATGGTCTGATCGGCGGGATCTTGAGTGAGCGATGAGACAGGTGCGGAGGATGGTCCTCCGATCTCGAAGTTTGGAGGAACTCCCTCCATCTGCCTCCATTCGCGGAGGGTCTCCGGTATCCAAGTCCATCTTCGGGCGTCTACCCGTCGGTGTGGTGTCGGGGGATTGGGTTGGGGAGTCAGAACAGGAATAGACTCCCTTCTTGGTATGTTTACCCGTTTCCGGGGTGTGTACAACATCTTTGGGCCGTTAGGATAAGGCCTATACGACTTATAGGATGGTTCGGCCGGGTGATACGGGACGCGAGCAGGGGCCGTCGGTGGTGAAGGATCCTCTTCCTCCATCGGTTCTTCCTCCATGGGTTCTTCCTCGGATTCCTCCATCGGGTCCTCGTCCTCCGAGGGGCCTTCCTCCTCGGTCGGGTCCTCCTCAGAAAATACTTCCGGATTGCATGGGCTAGTAGGGGTATACTCCTCTTCTGAGTCGGACAAGATGATTATCTCTTGGTGAGACATGTTTTCTGCTATCAAGGCCCATGCATAGTCTTTCAGTTAGTTACAAGTTACAAAATATTTCTAAAATCAGTAAATCTTATGTGCAGTTATAGTCTAGGGTACTAATGCAACCTAGTTCACTATAACTATGGCTCTGATACCAATCTGTCACACCCTGCTACCCCGGTTGGCAGCGAGGCGTGACGAGTGCGGAAGCGTGACCATAATCATAATGAACGACCACTATATGGACGTTTTCAAAGAAATACATCGATACAACTTTAAAAGGTAGAAATGTTTTACATAACCCGTAAATAATAAAGAGTAGTTCGCAAGGTACAGAGATTTGAATACATAATTAAATTATCCGAAATAATGCAAATAAGTCTCCGACGGTTTGAAAAAGAATGCGACTCCTTAAGTGCGGAAGCCTGAAAGTGGTTACTTCTGAAGGCATACTTGCCTTAATTACCTGAAAATACATGCTAAAATACGTCAACAAAAATTGTTGGTGAGCTCATAGGTTTACGCGAAAAGACCAGTTGTATGGACATTATCAGATGAGTTGAATTTATAAAATCATAAATTCCGTGTATGTATTACATAAACCATCATGCAACCGAAGCTTAATTAGAATGAGTTTGCCCTGTGCAGTATTCCCATACGTAATACCGTGTGTTGAATATATATGCACTCGCTGTTAGCCGAACCGAGCTAACACGAATGGGGGACATGACTCCCAATAGATCTATCCACAATATACTCGCGCTTACAAATAAATGCAATTAACGGTTAATGATATAAGGGCTGATGGAATCCGAACATGTAATACATATAAGAAATAAACAGTTTTGATGTCCATATGAAAAACAGTGCATGTATTTCCACCCCAATAGATAGTGAAAAATAGGGGCTATGAAGACTCACCGAACTTGTGATGGAGAAATATGCGCAAAATGCAAGTTTGCGTAGTTTGATGGGTGATGAAACCGGAGATGGTTAACCGAGTCCTAAATGATAATAAGGACTTAATGTTACTAATATATGATAATATGTATATTTATAGATTTTTATGTCTTAAATCACCCAACATTACAAGTTTAAAAATAAGATTTGCTTAAAACGTCAAGTTTATATATATATAATTTTCCAGCTTTTTCGGAGGTTTTTCGGCCTACTTTGAGGCTGTTTTTGACCAAGCTCCAAAATGTTTTAGACTTTGGTTTTCTAGGACATTAAACTACTATATACAAAGGATTTTTAGAATCAAGAACGGCCATTTTTCGAGTTGTTTAGGTTGGTGAAAAATCTCGTTAAAAACGCTATGTTGGCCATTTTTGAGCTGTCAAACTTTCGGTTTCTCAAATAATTTCTGGAGGTCTTAAACTTCAAAATAATTTATGAAAAATTGCAGATCTATAGTTAAGACATAGATCTAACTTTTGAGACAAGAATCAACTCATTTCGTTGAGTTATTAATTAGTTATGATTTTTCAAAGTCGATACAAATATTCTGCCGAAATTCCGTAGTTTATAAACTTGAAACAACTTATGATTCTTGTTGTTTATTCAAAGACTACTTGTCTAAAAGTCATAATAGTTATAAAAACACATATATATCACATGTTTTCATAATATTAACACTTTTATAATGTGTTCATATATTCATAAACACATTTAAAGAAACAACTTAAAAATAAAACTAGAAACTTATAAACTTGAGTTTTTATGAAACTTGTTGTTGTTGGTGATTATATATATTATGCAAGACTTATATAAACATAAATATATGATGAAATAAGTTAGTATTTACTTACTTTGATGTATTTGGAGTATGAAATTTAGAAGAAGTTGGAACTCTTGCAAGATTTGAACCAAGAACACTTGAAGTTCACCAAGAACACTTGAATTTCACCAAGAACACTTGAATGAAAATGTTTGTAGTGTGTGTGTGTGTGGGATCCGGTTTTGAGAGGAGAGAAAGAGATATTTTGGTGTGAAAATAATGAAAAGGAAGCCCTCTATTTATAGGCAAAGTCTTGGTCTTTCAAATGGAGGTGGAGTGTAAGATCATGTTGAAATGAAAGGAGAATGGGGTGTGAAAGATTTGATTATGAAAGGTTATGGAGTTGGGAAATAAAAAATTGAAATCAAATCTTGGGTAGTACTACCCTATGACCAGATTTTTATGGATTATTTTCATGTATTTATATATATTTTTTTTGTATAAAAGTATTTAGAATGTATTCTTGTATTTCCCTTTTCTTGTAAATTCAAAAATACTTTTGAATGCATTGTTTTAATGAATTGTTTTAGTCTTGCATAATTAATGTTAAGTAATTGTATTAGTGTATGATTAGTGTCACTAATCATAATTTAATTATGTACTTAGTTGAATTAATCCCTCATATCGTAAATCGATCGGATTAATTGATTTTCCGATTCATCGCACTGATGAATTTGATTCTAATTGAGTTGAATTTTCTAATAAACCTTGTTAATCACTTGATAAATTTCTAATGACCACTGATTAGACTATAATTGACTATTAAATGTGGATTAGGGTTTTGTTGCTAACCTGGTTCAGTGCCGGATGTTACATATGGTCTAACCAGAACCGGAAGACCTACCCAAGAAGCAAACCATCTATAGATTGTACGGGTGAGGGTTCTTTAGGTTTATTAGTTGAGAAGTGTCAGTTATTACGGGATACTGACAGGGTCGAGCAGAGATAAAATGTAAATGAGAGGGATATTGATATTGAAAGGAGATGGTGGTGCATCAGATCATGCTTTTGTTATAAAGCTGACTGAATTTTTTTTCTCAAAAGTGTGCCGGAGGGAGCTTAGTTCAAAAATGCTGAGTGCTGAGAGTTGAGAAAGGATTAAAAGAAAAGAAAATCCTACCTAAACTGTATCTGCTGGGTAATCCTCATAATCTATCAAGCCCTATGCGACTTGATATTGAAAAAGACGTCATGGACCCAGTGACGCATGCACTTAACCTCACCAACTACTCAGTTATCTTTCAAAAGATTTCTGTTTCAATAATCACTGAGATATTGCTCATTTCTATCGATATATCATTTGGATATTATTAAAATTGAAACAAGGAAGACATTTGCTCCGGTCTCCCACTTCATTTGATGCACATTGTGTCTAGAGCTGATTATATACACTTTTAGGACACATCGAGTCTAACAGTCTGCGTGACTATAAACTGCTAGTCCAAAGTGACTAAGCCGGAACAAATACGAGTGATTCTTTCATGATAAAGGATTTCACGATGACTATTTGGAAATCCTACCAGTGTTACTATCATGCCAGCGCTGAACGTAGGTCACATACATTTTGTCTATTGTGTAAACAGGAATCCTATGTGGACCTGGACTTGTTTTCTCACAAAATGAATGTGTTTCATTTTCCCCAAAGTTGTAAAGCTTTGTTTTTGTTCTAAAAAGATATAGTATGAATTCGAGGGGGAGTGAAATTTTTGAGGAAGAGTGAGATAGGTTGGTTTTGTATAGGGGGAGAGGATATCAGTTTGAGAGGGAGAAAGTCAATTTGAAATATTCTGCTACTGTAAACTTCAATGAATTAATGTCTCTGAAGATTTTGCATGATTTTCATAATTCTTATGATCATCATGAGGGGGAGAAAAACTAAAGTTCAGAGACAACAGTTGAGTAGATTGAAGTCAACTGAAGACAATTGCTACATCATATCAAAAGAATTGATCAAGGGAGAGAATTAAAAAGCTATTCATGATTCAAGGGGGAGTGTACTTACAAGAAAATACAAAAAATAAGAAGTTCAGAGAAGAAGAGATGTGAAGATCATAGAGAGACAAATAAAGAAAAGAAGAAGATTCAGAGATTAGAGAAAAGAAGAATATTCACGAAAAAGTCCCTGAAATGATCTTTTATAAAAAAAATTGATTTCACCTCTAAGGGGGAGATCGTTAGGGACAATATTTGTAGAGCTGAAATGAATATTACTTTTAATAATTGTGTTCGTCTCTAAGGGGGAGAATGTTGGGAATAAATAATAGAGATGAAACAATTATATTGTATATAATTATAATTACTCAATAGTATAGGGGTTGGATTGTAAATACTCAAAGCTTGAGTATTATGTATAAAAAGAGGTATATGTGTACTGTTGATAGATGTATGCAGCTAGTAATCACATACACATATACGGTTAGAACAGTAGAGAGAGAAGAAAAGTGTTGTCCGAGATAGCCAAAAACTCAATGTAATATTTCTCTCTTGAATCATTCAATATAATGTGTTGGATTAATAATTGTTCATATGTTTATGATTGTTATTGTTGATTGAATTGCTGAAATATGAATTCACAAATATCTAATATCAAGTAAATAGACTTACACAAAATGCTATCTTAACTTAGACTGCTATCGTCACACAGGATGTACTAACAGACTCCCCCTTGACGATAGCTTCTAACTTTTTACATTTTGTCTAACTACTTGAACCATATAGACTACTACCTGCATATAAACCTATATCTATACATACTCTAACTATCTTCTGGAATTTCCTAGCTTCAGATCTCCATCTTTCGTGAAAGAAGATAGGCTGATCGTGTAGCTTCTTTAGGTCATTCTTGGATAGGTTTATTACATGCAAAGGATCATACACTCGCAAAATAACTTTGTCTTCTGTGTCTTCCATCACAGCTTCAGCAATATCATTATCTACATACCACCACTTCATGTTACTTAGAACATCTTGTGGCATCGACTTCATAGACACCTTCTTCAAACACTTGAAAGCATTATATACCATTCTAGCCCATGGCCTTCCTGTATGTGGATCTATTCTTGTCTCATCCTCTACCCTCTTTCCTGATCTTGGCTTTAGCCTTTCGAACTTTTCGGACCGACCCTCATTTCTGATTATCTTGGCTATAACCTCAGTATACGGGTCCTCACCGATATTGATCAATTCTTTCCAGGCTAATTCCTTTACTTCTACCTTCTGCAATGTATTAAACACTCTGATCGTCCGCCTAAGGTATTGAAGTCCATCTCTTCTCTTTAGAATGAATAGCTGTAGTTCTCTGTCGAAGAACCAGCTTATAATTCCACCTGAAAGATTCTCGGAGCCTGATACTCTCATTCTCCTCTTCATCTTAGGCTCTGCCCTCTTCTCTTCCTTTCGGAACCATAGATTTAACAGTTCAGCTCTAGATGGTTCTCTCTCAGCTTCCTCTAGTTCAGAGTCTTCTACTGAGGCCAACTTGATCTCGTCGATATCAATCACATTGTGCTCATTCTGCACGTATAACTCTGTGATAGGTTGTGAATTTACGATCACTTCATCAACATTATCGTCTTCATCTTCTATCACCTCATCATCAGACTTCCAATCCACTACTTCTTCAGGAACAAATTCTCCATCATCTAAATGTTCAATGTCATCTTCAAAATCAAATTCTATCTCTTCTTCTTTAATATCCATTAGAGCGTCAATCATCTCGCTCTCAATGGCCTTTGAAGAACTAGCCTCACCTCCTTCGACTCCTGACTATCTAGGCTCCCCCTAAACTAATGAATGCTGAGCAGTTGGAAAATTTTCTGGCTCACTTTCTTTTCTGCCTTCGGGATCATTGCCATCGTCATCTTCTCTTCTAATCTCTTGAGCATGTCTGCAGCTGGTCTCCCCCTGAGCCTGAAGATTTTTCATTAGCTGCTCGAGGAGGGACTTCATGGTTTTGATCTCAGCAGCTTGATCTGCAACAAATGTTTTCAGTTCAATATTTTCTTGATCAATTTTTGCATTATTCTCTTGAAGCTCGCTGATTGCTTTTGTGAGTTGGAAGATTTGGACTGTCTGGAAGTCTACTTTGCTCCGGAGCTCTGAAAAACGCTGGTTGTCTGTGAATGTGGATGAAGTGGATGGAATTGATGTGATTGTTGACGGGGTGATTGATGGTTGAACAGATGGTTGAGCGGATGGAATCTCAGGCTTTGAAGAAAAAGAAGAGGAAGCTCCCTGCACAAACCTGTGTCTTTTGGCCCTTTGCCTTGGCACTAATGGAGTAGGATCTTTAGCTTCTAAATCAAAGTCATCATCATCTGAATCTCTAGCTGCTCTTTTTTCTACCTCTCTGTCACTGACAACAATTCTGGATCCATATCTGTCTATTCTGACAGCCGGATCAACCGTCTCTACTGCTGCTGCTTCAACCTCTATAAGTTCAGCTTCTTCTGATGACGACTCAGAGGTGGTCACTGCTTGACCCTCTACCTCAGGTTGTATCAACTAGCTCAGCAGTAATTTCTTCTTGTGCCTGAGTCCCTTGTGCTCAAATTTCCTCTAGAGTTTTCACTCGAGGATCAATTACTGGTGCCACACCAGAAGGAACCGCAACATCCGATAACAGACCTGCTTCCAATGACTCTTGTACCCTGCTGGAGCTTGGCCTTGAAGCCTGAATTGGTCTTTCTTGTGCTCTTTGCCTCCTTCTTGGTTGCTGTGGAGGACATTGTTGTTGTTGCTGTGGCTGTACTTGCTATGGCTGCGGCCCTTCCCCAGCCCAATTCTCACCCTCTGGGGCTACAAAATCTGGATTTACCACGACACAAAAAAGAGGTGCATCCAGTGGTCTAACCACTCTGAATATCTGCTAGCTGTGGCAAGTTTGGCAAAAAATGGCGTATCAACATCATGACAAAGCGCGGATACATCAGGAACCTCTCGCGCGCGGGAGCAGTTATTTGATGAACAAACTCCGCAAAGAACATTTCGGAGTAGCTGAATTTCTTATTATACACTAACGCAATCATCGCCGACTGCATCTTGGAGACTATATAATCAAAACCGGTCTTTTTAGGTGCAAAGCACACCACTATAACGTGTGCAAGGTACCTTCATTGGGCTATCAGACCACTCTTCATATACAAAGCTTTAGCTATATCAAGACCATAACCCATCTGTAAAAAGGCTGCTTGCCTTATATCCAACGTGAAGTCGATCGGCCCTACCTCTTGCTCGACCGTCCCAAGTTGCAAAACCCTACGTAGCATATAGGAAGAAAACACTGATGGCTGCCTGCCAACCCTTGTCCTTAACACCGTTGGGGTTACTGTACAATCTACTTGCAAGTGATCCCAAAACTGTCTAACATATGGTAGCACAATCTGTACATTATGAGAAAGGGCATACAACACCCTGGAATTTTCCAGGAAATCCACCATTGGTCGAAACGCCTGAGCTTCAGGAAGCTCCCGATCTGGCGATACTACCATATTATGCTTCTGAAAGAAGGCTCTTTCACCCATATCTGCACATTAAACAGTAACATATATTAGAAGTGAAAAACAAAAATGAAACTTGATTAAATCCAAATTTGTTTTATTTTGAACTTATGTACGTTCAAAATCCAACACATATGAATTTCTACAAGTTTGACGTTAAAATCATGCAAACATTTCTATTTTAATAATAAACTTGAATGACATGTTCGAATTTGACTAGAATTCGAGTTTGCTGACAAGTTTGAATTTACTGACAAATTCGAACTAGATGAACAAAGTCGAAGTCGGTCACTTTCAAACACAAATCCAAGATTTAAACCCCATTAGTCTTAGAAAATTGTATTCACTAGTCCTAGTAGGTTCTAATCGAAGATATTTGTAACTTATTTGACGTTTCACCCGTTAAACTTTGTGATTTTGAATCACAAAGTTCAAAACCCTTAAAACTTCAAAATGAGTCGATTTTTGCTAAAATTGAGTCCTAAACTACCTAAATCTTATATAATATTAATGGTTATACCAAGATTTGGTGATAGAATCGAACACAAGAGAACAAAACTTCGAAAAACAGTGAAAGAATCGAAACGGTAAACTCGAAAGGTTAAGTTCGAAATCACTCAGAGGTAAACTCGAAGGGTTAAACTCGAAGGTAGGTGACATAAATGAGTCGCTGTTGACGTTTATATACTAACCATGTTCGAACTTGCAATAAATTCGAATTTACTGACAGTTTCGAATGTTAATTCGACTTTGTCTTAAATTCGAATTTAAATGAGAATTTTGAAAATATTTGAATAAAATTCAACTTTTCCAACTTTTTCGTGTAACGGAAAAAACTTTGCAAAAATTATTTACACTAAACACAAGATTTTCACGCAATGTTTGTTTATTCAACTAAAAATGCATCCTTAGTTACTTTGATCTTTTTCCTAAAATTAAAAATGAAAATAAACTAAAAAATAAACTAAAATTAAAATAAAATAAAATAATTTACAATAAAATTTTGAATAAAATTTAACCTATTCTAAAATACTTTTAAAATTTACATGCTATACTAACAGAATATTTTTGGCGAGAAAGTCAGAGAAAGGTTCAATCAGATAGCGGTGTCAAATACGCACTTTCAGTATCTTACTTTCACACTTAGGAATTTTTGATTCCTTTGATTATTTGTCGTGACACACAATTCTTGACGATTGTTGGTATTATTTTCCCTTTAAACATTTTACACTTTGGAATATCCCTTGGCCTTTTTATTTATCAAGAAATTACCTTACGTGACTCCTACTTAGACATACTTTTATGATCAAGGCATACACACCATGATTATAACTTTTCGGTAATGCAAATTTTCTTTAAAAGGCAAACGTCGGAGACAGTTCTGTATTAACATACAACAGAGTGTCTTAATTTGTCTTAAAGTTCATTTTTAAAGCTAGCAAGACAGCGGTGACAGAGGTCTGTACTGACATACAACTTATCTTGCTAACTCGAGTCAAACCAGAGGCAACAGGTCTGTACTTACGTACAACAGAGTTACTTGTTTTGACTCTCAATTCAGTATCATGATTTTTGTATTCTTTTCTGTCAGGAATCAAAACTTTAACTATTTAAGATTAACTGATTTGAATTGATCAGAGTATAAACCAATAATCTTGTATTGAATCAAAGTCCAATTAAGAAGTTTGCGGAATAACACTTAATTGTTTTAATAAAAGCTTTCACAATCAATAACAGATAAATACAATTGAATAAACAAGCTTGGTTGTATTGCTGAACTCAATGATTACAATCACCTCTAATCTGTTTGATTAGACGAAGAACACAAATCTTTCTTAGGGTTTTACAACCTTAGAGGCTCTATGAAAACTTAAACAAAAAGCAATTACAAACTTGAATGTGCAGAAACTTGATACAATAGAAAAACCTATTCTATGTATTTATATTTCTTTCTGATTTGTTTCCTTGAAGGACTCTGACTTCTCTGATAGTAGATATGCTGGAATTTTCGTGTAAATATCTCTTCCTGAATATAAGCACTTTCTGTTTATGAAACTGTTGAGCAGCTTGAATCACTTAGCAGCTTGAACAGAGCAGCTTGAGTGATTTTACTCTGGCAGCTTGAACTTTTGCACTGGCAGCTCGAACTTCTTCAACTAACAGCATGAACTTTGTACTTACACAGAAAATCTACTAACAGTTTGAGAAATCTAACTAACAGCTTGAACTACTTAGAATATTTCCCAACAATCTCCCCCTAACTTAAATTCTTTAAACAAGACTTTAAGTTCTATACAAATAAGGAAATAAAACAAAGTAAAACTGTTATTTACAAACTAAGGCTTTCAAAAACTTACAACTGTGCAAGTTTCTGATTGACAGCCTTCAAAAATTCTTTCTTAAGATCTTCTTTATCACAATATATTCTCACTGATCTCATCTGAAGTAACAAAGCCTTTGGAAGATCATAAAATTCAAAATTGAAGTACATACCGGATCCATTTGCAAATTTGAGTCTGTAAGTCCTTGATTTGACAAACAGATCAACTTGTGCAATCTTCGTCTCCTTGGCATCTTCTATATCTTTCCTTATTGATTCAGGATCAAAAATGCTCTTCAGATCTTTAATGGCTTGCTTTACTTGTGGAAGAGAAGATCTGACTTGGGTTACAGACCCAACATGATGCATCCTTGTGAGCTCATCTCTGGTCATCCCTTGGACTATATGCATTAAGCTCTTATACTCTTCCTCAGGACCAGACTCTCCTCTTACTATAAATTGATATCCTAAGTCAATGTTGTCCATTGGCTTAGCATACCAGTAATTTATAAGAGGCTTTGTGAAGTCATGCTGGTCTAAGGACTTCTCAATTTTCATCACCTTCTGAAGTTGATGCTCAAATAGTACCCTTTTAACCTGATCAAGCTTTGCCTGTGAAATTATATCTGACTGAAGAACAAAAGCAGCAGCTTGAACAGAAGGAGCAGTATCACTCACACCAGCTTGAATATTACTTGTATCAGCTTGACTTTGGACTTCTTGGGAGACTTTGGCTACTTTACGTTATTCCATCTCTTTGTCATGGATGTCTTGCAGCCTCTCTGTAGTGATGGACTGAGCCATATTCTTAGGAATACCAGCTGAAAAGGCAAAATTGATCAAGATTATTCTATGCTCAGCCTTTGAATGCCCTGTTGGCATTTTCCTCTTTTTCTCATTCTGCTTGACCACAAACCCTCTTAGGTAATCTCTTAAGGTTTCATCATCTTGCATTGGGACCTGGGTTTGATGGTCTAAAGCCTGATCTTGTTCTTCTGCTATCTTTCTTGCAATTTCAGCATCATAGGCAATCTGGGCTTCTTTAGATGAAAATTTATGCTTTGGAGACTCAATCAGAATGCCCTTGCCCTTATCCTTTGTAGCAGACGATGTAGCTTGGACTGTACTGATGGGAGCCTGAATTCCTTTTCTGATAACAACTCCAGTTGTTCTTGTAGGAGCAGCTTGAGTTTCTAGGCTAACAGCTTGAGCAGCTGTTGGGACTGCTAGACTAGAATCTTGGACTGTTGGAGGAAACTCCTGATTCTCCCTCTTTTTGCAAGCATTGGTTTAGTCTGGAGGACCTACAACCGTTACCAATTGGGTTCGAATCAATTGCTCTAATTTAATGATCTTATTTCCACAAAGGGTGAACCCCTTATGAAGATAATCCATTCTTTGATTCGGAGCAGCCTCTGTCTGTCTAAGTGAGATGATTTGTGCCCCCTGTGCAGCAATAATGGACTGATAGTGTTCCAACATTGCTACAACAGGTTTCAGCTGAGGATCCGTCAAAAGCATAAGTTGCAGACTAGCCTCAAGATCAGCAAACGAGTGTGGTGCTTGTGATCTATCACTGGCAGGAATTTCAGAAGTTGAAGCTTCTGGGCCCCTCTTTTCTTGGTTCTGGTGACTTCCAGAAGGTGCTTGCACACCCTCTGTTGCCATGGGAGTGGTCTTAATTATGTTGACACTGTCATGTGCCTCTTGTGCAGAAACAACAGTATTGTCAGCCACAGTACCCATATGAACATCTTCTGTTGAGATGTTCACCTCCAAATTGAGGATGGAGAGTCCTCAGTGGGTGCCCTTTGGATATTCTGTGCAGGAGTGTCCTCCTGCACAGGGACATTTGGCTCTTGTAATTGGGTTGAGGAGGAAGGAGCTCCTGAACCCCTTTTTCTGTTGTATAATATAAGTGGGGATGTGGGTTTGTCAACAGGAACAGATGACATATTTGTATCATGAGGAGTGGCTTGGGGTCCTGGGGGAGAAGCAGTGATGTTAGGTTGAGCCTGCTCAGGACCCTCTCCTCTGTTTCTTGGATTGATGCCCAACATTGCAGAAGGCAATTGACAGTTGGCTTTAAAAGCCTTTTGATAGATGATAACGAGTGCCTATGAGAAACATGTATACTCTTATGTATATTAAAATTATTGCAAGATTTTGCAATTATTTCTGCCAAAAATCTAGGATACATCAAAAATTTCCCATTCTTTAGAG
This sequence comes from Centrapalus pauciflorus, assembly GCA_020465985.1. Classification (NCBI taxonomy): domain Eukaryota; kingdom Viridiplantae; phylum Streptophyta; class Magnoliopsida; order Asterales; family Asteraceae; genus Centrapalus; species Centrapalus pauciflorus. Next base: position 15,555 of record JAANYP010004405.1, read on the forward strand.
AATGATGCCTTAACATCCCCTGAAAAATCATATTTGTAAAACTGAACTGTTGGCCCGTTGATAAGCACACTAAGGCAGTGGCTATATTTGAAGAAAATTCTGACCAACCAGTTCTTTTAGGGCTTAAATACTGCTGAATAATATGTACAAGATACTTCCATTTAGAAGAAAAATGGGCTTTAAAGAATGTAAAAGAATCAGCAGGGCCCCTATATCGAATAGCATAAAGACCATTATGTAAAGAAGTAAGAGATAGGTCTGATATACCTGAGGCATCTTGAAGATGCAGATGTTGGCGTATGATCTCCTCAGTGATAGAAACAGTGTTGCCATCAATTTTGGATGTCAAAGATGTGACTCCATTAACGGTTTTGACTGAGGCGTATTTCCAGAACTGTTCTATATGAGATATGTATATCGTGGGGTTTATGGTAAGAGAGTGATGGATGTGGGAACTTCGAAGGAAGTCCATCATCTCGTGGAATGGTTGAAGGTTAGTTTGTTTGAGAGAATAGGGAAGACAATTATGTTCCTTGACAAACTCCATTGACAATCAATCGGTGATTTAGGGTTTCAGAGATGTGTGTGGGAATCACTCAGAGAGAAAAGAAGGTCGTGGAAGATATTTTGCAACTGGTAGTTACAATTGAACGAAACTGGAACCTTTAAAGGTTTCGAAAATATCTAATCCCGCGCACACACTTATGGAAATTACCATATTACCCTGCACACTTTGACAGATCAGGTGAAACAACTAACAGTCCGAGAAAATGAACTAGCAGCTTGAGAAAAGACTCAAGCTGTTAGTTGAAAATTAAGCAAGTGCTAATGAAACAGTGACTCCTTAATCAAGCATATGTGATAGACATAATTTTCATAGAATAAAGAAAATAAATTAATCCATATTAACCATGCCAATATTTGATACTAGGAAGGTGAATCTTCCTACATCAAATGGTTTTGTGAATAGATCAGCTAACTGATCATCAGTATGAATTTTAGTAACTTGGATTAATTTCTTCTCATTACAGTCCCTTATAAAATGAAATCTAATGTCTATATGCTTGGTTTTGGGAAATTTCACTGGATTTTGTACGATGTTAATTGCACTTGAGTTGTCAATGTAAATAGGAGTGGATAGGAAATTCAAACCATAGTCTCTCAGTTGATTTTGAATGCACATCACTTGTGAGCAGCAACTTGCAGCTGCTACATATTCTGCTTCAGTAGATGACGTGGAGACAGTGGTTTGCTTTTTGCACTGCCAAGAGACCAATCTTGCTCCCAGATATTGACATCCACCAGTTGTGGATTTTCTGTCAATGTTGCATCCTCCAAAATCACTGTCAGAATAGGCTGTTAATTCAAGAGGAGAGTCTTTAGGATACCAGAGGCCCAAATGTGGTTGGCCTTTGAGATATCTAAAAATTCTCTTAACAGCAACCAGATGGGAGTCCTTTGGAGAACATTGAAACCTGGCACAAACAAAATAGCAAACATAATATCAGGTCTAGAAGATGTAAGATACATAAGAGATCCTATAAGTGATCTGTATAGATGAATGTCCACATCTATTCCATCTTTGTCCGTATGAAGCTGCTTGTGAGGATCCATTGGAGTACTTGCAGCTATGGTATCCTTGTACCCATGCTTTTCCAGTATGTCTTTAACATACTTTGATTGACTGATGAAGAGTCCTGTGGGCTTCTGCTTGACCTGCAATCCTAGAAAGAAGATGAGTTCTCCCATTGAACTCATTTGGAACTTTATGTGCATCAAGGCCTCAAACTCCTTGCACAGACTATCATTGATTGACCCAAAGATAATATCATCAACATATATATGAACGAGCAAAATCTCAGATTTGATGGACTTTGGGAATAATGTTTTGTCCAGAGTACCTCTCTTGAACCTTTTTTGTAGAAGGTAGGATGACAAAGTGTCATACCATGCTCTAGGTGCTTGGTGGAGTCCATAGAGGGCCTTGACTAGTTTGTAGACCCTGTCTGGATACTTGTAGTCCTCAAATCCAAGAGGTTGACATACATAAACCTCCTCTTCAATTGTGCCATACAGAAAAGCAAACTTCACATCCATTTGATACACTTTGAACCCTTTGAAGCTTGCATAATCTAGGAACAGTCTTATGGCTTCAATTCTTGCCACTGGAGCGAAGACATCATCGTAGTCTATTCCTTCCTCTTGAGTGTACCCTTGTGCTACTAGTCTTGCTTTGTTCTTGATGACTATCCCTCTCTCATCCTTCTTGTTTCTGAATACCCATCTTGTACCAATGACTCTCTTACCTTTAGGAAGATCAACTAGTGTCCATACATTTTGAATCTTGAATTGCAGAAGCTCTTCCTGCATTGCCTCAATCGAAGATGAATCTTTCAAAGCTTCTGTTGCCTTTTTAGGTTCTCGCTGAGACATGAAACAGGCATGTTCAAATGCAGCTAGACTAAATTCAGAAACTGCCGGTTCAGCAGCAGTAGTCTCCTTGTGAACCATTGTCCTTGTTTGCACAGGTGTGCGTGGATCTCCCATTATTTGATTGAGAGGATGATACTTGTGAACCCTAAGTGTAGGCTCTCTATCTGTCTGGAAAGAGATTCCAAGATTTGTATCATCTCCATCAAGACCAGTTGATGGTTCAGCTTCTGGAACAGCTTGACTAGAATCTGAGACTGTTTCCCTTTGTGTTGGAGCTGTTCTCTCAGGACTTGGGATTTGCCCTTCATTGTCAGGATTGGAATGATGTTGATAATTCAGAACCCCTGGAGGGTCACAAGACAGTAGAGGTATAACTGTATACTCATCCCGTTTATGTGATTCTACAGTAGGTTGAAACTTTGTGCTACCAGCTTGATCATTTGTGCTACCAGCATGAGAATTTGTGTTGACAGCTTCAATACTGTTTTCATCAGATTCTGCAGTATACTCAATAAAGCTCAGAGAATTTGTTAGTGAATCTAAGTCAAACGACCAATCAGGACCAGTGCTTTTGACATTTGCAGTATGTTCATTAAATTCAACATTGGCACTTTCTTCAATGGTTTTAGACACACTGTTATATACTCTATAGGCTTTGCTTTGATTTGAGTAACCTACAAAGAAACCTTCTTCAGCCTTACTTTCAAACTTCCCTAAGTGAGTCTTAGTGTGAAGAATGGTACATGGACAGCCAAAAGACTTGAAAAAGGCTATTAAGGGTAGTCTATTATGGAATAACTCATATGAAGTTTTCCCTTGTGATTGAACAACCTGAACCCTATTCAGAACATAACAGGCTGTATTAACTGCTTCTGCCCAAAAGGTCATCGGTAGTTTTGAATCAGCTAGCATGGTTCTAGCAGCCTCAATTAAGGTTTTGTTCTTTCTTTCAGCTACACCATTTTGCTGTGGTGTTCTTGGTGCACTATATTGTCTAGCAATACCTTTGGACTCACAAAAACTGTTTAGGATATGGTTTTTAAACTCAGTTCCATTGTCTGGTCTTATCACCTTAACTTTTGAGTTGGATTGGTTTTCTATCTTAAGAATAAATTACTTAACTAGCTCAGCAATTTCATCTTTAGACCTAAGAAAGTAAACCCAAGTAAATCTAGTGAAATCATCAACAATCACTAAACAGTAAGCCCTTTTATTCAAACTCAAAACAGATGTTGGACCAAATAGATCCATATGAATCAAATGAAGAGCAGATGAGATTGAATTTACTTCTTTGGCCTTATGTTGGTACACCCTGTGTGACGATAGCAGTCTAATCGATCTGTATTATGGTTTAAGTAATATTCTGAGTATTAACAAGTGTTTTGATATATATGTTTATATGTGTTTGTCTGTTATTGATTGTGTGTTTGAACTTGATGTAACATATTACAAGAAGTTCAAACATAAAGGTCAAAGATTAAGTCAAGCATAAGTAAAACATAAGTTTCATCACTTAAGAGTTTAAGTGTTTTTGGCTAGATTCGAATTACTTAAGGGAATACATTCGAATCTGTGATAGATTCGAATGAGACCTTAGATTCGAATGGGCTAGATTCGAGGATGTCAATATGGACAGACTCGAATGGGCCTTGGGCCAGATTCGAGTTTGGCCCACATCAGACTCGAATCAGGGTCTATAATTAGGGATAGACTCGAATCATTAAGGGAGTTTTTGCAAAATTCGTGAGGAATTAAGCAAGAGGCGATCTCGAGTTTATCAGCTAGGTGAGTGCCGTTTCGGAGAGAATTAGTTCGTAGGATCGTTCGTGTGTCGTTCGTTCAGCGTCTAATAGTCTCCGTGTTCCGTTGGTTGAGAGTTGTCCGTCTAACCGTCAACGAGGATTCCGCACTCGTTCACGGATCCGCGTCTAGATAGATCTTGCAGTCGTAGACCTTACACCTTATGAGAAGTTTTGTGTTGCCTGCCTTTAAGACATGCTACACAATGATCATCACATATGAACTCCTTTTGTGGTTAACCTCTTACCAAGTTCTTTTTGACTAAAACATTCAAGGATTTGAAGTTCATGTGACACATCCTTCTGTGCCAAAGAGCAGAATCATTGGATGATGCTTTGGAGATCAAACATCTTAAACTACTTGATTTGGATAAAAGTTCTGTGTCCAAACAATATACATTGTCCTTTCTTGGTGTTCTTAGCAAAACAAGATATTCAGGAATTTCAAAATCTTTTGAGAGGACAATGCACTCAGAATCTATAAACAAAACAATATTTTGTTTGTCACAGATTTGAGACACACTCAATAAGTTGTACTTAAGCTGTTCAACATACAAAACATAATTGAAAATCATGTTGCCTGCATTAACAGTACCTTTGTCTGTAACCTTACCTCCTTTGGAGTTTCCTCCAAATGCAACAAACCCTCCTTCAAAGCCTTTGAAATTTGACAAGCACTCAGAATTGCCTGTCATGTGCCTAGAGCATCCACTGTCCAAATGCCATCTTGTTTTATGTTGTGACATGTGGTTGTCCTGCACATATAAAAGCTTAGTTAGTAGTGGAGTAAACCCAAACCAAGTTGGTTTTTGGTTGTCCTTGTGCATTGACATAACTAAATACTGTTTTTGACTTTTTATATTTAGTGAGATCCATTGATGGATTCTGTGGGTAGTATTTAGTTAGTACATGAGGTATCCAAGTATTTTGTCCATCCTTTGCTTTAACAGTCTTAGATGATCCATTGGCAGTTCCAGTTTTATGCTTAGCAGCTTGAACTGTGTTTTTAGTGCTAACAGCTTCAGAGGTTGCACTAACAGTTTCAACACTTGACTTAGCAGTTTGAACATTTGTATTAACAGTTTGATCTGAGGATTTGTTTTTAACACACCATATCTGTTTAAAAGTTGATTTGGGCTTTGCCAAAACTTGTTTTTGGTGTGTGGACTGTTTTTTATTGACTTTTGAGAACCTGTGATCAACTGTTTTCTTTGGAACTGATGCAGCAGGAAGTTTGGCCCATGAATTTTGAGAATTTGTCTTTTTATGAATCACAGTCTGTTTTGCAACAGATGGTTTATAAAAGCAATCCCTGGCCAAGTGATTTTTCCTGCCACAATGGAAGCATTTTTTGACTGTTTGGATTGGAGAACCGGGTTTATTAGATAGTTTCTGGTTCTTGTTCCTTTGATTTCCCCTTACCTGCTGTTGTTTGGGAAACTTTTGGACACCGTGCTTTTGGCATGTGCAGATTGGAACATTTTTACCCTTTTTATTATTCTTTGATGAAGATGCAGTATTACAGTTAAAAGTTACGTAAACCTGTGGAGCAGCATTGCATACACTCATCTTCTCCTTTCCTTTCTTATTGGGGATTTGGGTTTATATAGGTACACTCATTGTTATGTGTTCTTTCTCAACCTCTGTGCACTCACAGTCTCTATTTTGAATCAGATCTTCTTTAGATTCAGGACTGTTTTCAAGGATAGGATCTACAGTGGTCATAGACTCAGCTAATGGTTCATTAACAAGCCTATCAGCAACTTCACTTATTGGATGAATGCATTTGTTGTTGTATGCGGGTGGAGTGGCTCTGTATCCTATACCTTCTGTGGGATTGAGCTGAGATTTTACCTTATCTTTAAATTGGACTTCCATTAGGTGTTCCAGCTTTTGATTTGTCAATTTGAAATTTCCTAGATCTATATTGACAGATTCTAGTTTCTTGTTAGCCTCTAACACCTTTTGTTCAGTCTCATCTAATTTTTTATTTAGGGATTCTATTTTCTTATTCAACTCCTTTTTCTCGCACTCATTATATGTTCTATCATGTCCCATTTGAATCTCATTATCCTTATAGTCATTGATCTGTTTTTCAAGATCTTCTATGGCCTGCATGTATTCATATCTCCTTTCTTCCATCTTAGCTAGAGTTTTACACATGCTCTCATTATGATCTCTGTACTTTTTAACCATATTTTTGCATGTTTGAGAGCAGAGTTTAGAATTTACCTCAGATGGTAGTTCAGTGGGGGTGACATTGGATGTTTCCGCCATCAGAGCTTGATTTTGAAACTCTTCCTCTGTCTGATCACTCCAGTCAAACACATTGTCTTCTTGAGAGACAAGTGCTTGTGATGATGAAGTCTGATTGGTCTGCTGAGGTCTTGGTGGCTGTTGACTTTGAGATCTGCATTCTCTGGCAAAGTGGCCAAGCTTGTGACATTTATAACACTCAACTTTTGATTTATCAAAAGCTGCTTTGCAATCTGTTCTGGCTTGAAAGTTGGATCGGCCAGTTCTTTTCAGAAACCTTTTGGCCCTCATGGTCAGCATTGCATGTTGCCATTTCAGATCCATCTTTTCTAAGTCATCTGGATGAATCTGTTCTAAATCTTCAGCATTTAGAGCAAACAGTCCATCATTGGCAACAAAAGCTTCATAGTGAGCTTCAGTAGAGTTACCATCCCCACCTGAAAAGGAATCACTGCAATTAGATTTTTCAGATGATAGTAGAGCAGTGTTGTTATTATAAGAAAAAGATTTCTTTTTAGTGTCAATCTCAGTTTCAAACACTCTCAGACTGTTGTACATATCATCTAGTTCTATTTCATCAAGAGTGTCTTTTGTTCTCCATTAAGCAGCATAGACTGTCCACTCTTCACCAAGAGATCTAAGGAATTTTCTGTTGACTTCATCTTGATCCAGGCTGACTTTTGCACTCTCCAATTCACTTATCAGTTTGTTAAACCTGTCAAAGATTTGAGTAAGGTTTTCATTCTTGCCACCAGAAAAGTTCTCATACTGCTGTTTCAATAGATCCTTTTGATTTCTCTTGGTACTGGCATTCCCAGCAAATCTTTTCTCTAAAGCAATCCAAAGAGCATGAGCAGTATAAAACTTTTTAAACTGATGTTGATAAGCATTAGGAATGGCTATCTGTAGAAGTGTAAGAGCTTTCGCTTCATTCATTCTAGCCTTTCTTTGTAGTTCAGTTTTTGGAGGGGTTTTGATAGGTTTGCCATCAACATCAAGTTCAGGATCAACTGCAGGAGGAAATTCAACAGCTTCCCATATGGCATAATCAATGAATTGAATATGCTGTTGAATCCTGAGTTTCCACATCTCAAACTCAGTGGGCTTGAGCATAGGCACTTGGAGTCCTTGCCCAGATCCACTACTGCTATTTTCAAATTCCATTGCAGAAAATTAAAAGTTTGTAAAAGAAAGCTTCTAACTTTGAAAACAAAGAACAACCTGTCTCTGATACCACTTGTCAGGAATCAAAACTTTCACTATTTAAGATTAACTGATTTGAATTGATCAGAGTATAAACCAATAATCTTGTATTGAATCAAAGTCCAATTAAGATGTTCGTAGAATAACACTTAATTGTTTTAATAAAAGCTTTCAGAATCAATAACAGATAAATATAATTGAATAAACAAGCTTGCTTGTATTGCTGAACTCAATGATTACAATCATCTCTAATCTGTTTGATTAGACGAAGAACACAAATTGTTCTTAGGGTTTTACAACCTTAGAGGCTCTATGAAAACTTAAACAAAAAGCAATTACAAACTTGAATGTGCAGAAACTTGATACAATAGAAAAACCTATTCTATGTATTTATATTGCTTTGTGATTTGTTTCCTTGAAGGACTCTGACTTCTCTGATAGTAGATATGCTGGAATCTTCGTGTAAATATCTCTTCCTGAATATCAGCACTTTCTGTTTATGAAACTGTTGAGCAGTTTGAATCACTTAGCAGCTTGAACAGAGCAGCTTGAGTGATTTTACTCTGGCAGCTTGAACTTTTGCACTAGCAGCTCGAACTTCTTCAACTAACAGCATGAACTTTGTACTTACACAGAAATCTACTAACAGTTTGAGAAATCTAACTAACAGCTTGAACTACTTAGAATATTTCCCAACATTTTCTTTTCTTTATGATGTATTTGATTTTGCTATACATCCCCCAGAAAATTTGCATACCTCATTTAGAATCAATGTCTGTATGTCCCTAACATATAAATTAAGACCATTTGGTCATACATCTAAGTTAGTGACACGTCTGACATTTTCTTGAATATTTTATTAGCCTTAAGATTCCCTTTGTGTATTATGCCTACCAACACATCAAACTAGATAATGTATTTCACTTAGAGTTTTAGGTGCATTATGTGTGAAAGCTTAACACTTAGAGATTGTATCGACAATGCTAATTTTTGTCACTTTGAACCTATGAATCTAAGACTTAACTCATTTTCTAATATTCTCTTTTTTTGAACTTTTTATGGTTTTCTCTCTATTTTCTTTTGTTTTTCATAAATAAGAGTAAGAAAATAAACTAACCTACTAACTTACTATTAAAGAAAAAAAATTCTACTAAGCTACTAAACTTACTATAAACAGAAAGAAACTCTACTGCTATAAAAGGAAATAAATGCTACTAAGGTCAAGTTACTCAGGATTATGCATTCTGTTTAGTTGAACTAACAACTCAAAACATGACTTAATAAAAGCTTTGGTAAATAAATCATCAGTATTATCTTCCGTTGCTACTTTTACCAGCTTAATTAAATTCTTTTCAGCACAATCACGTATAAAGTGGTGTCTTATGTCTATGTGCTTGGTTTTACTGTGTTTAACTGGATTATTGGTTATTGAAATAGTTGACTGGCTATCTATCCTAATAAGAGTATGAGTCAAACCGTAATCCCGCAATTGTTGTTGTATCCAAAAAACCTGTGAACAGCAACTACCAGCAGCAACATATTCGGCCTCGCATGTTGACACGGCTACCGAAGTCTGTTTCTTTCATTGCCAGGAAACGAGTCTCCCTCCAAGGAACTGACAACCTCCGTTTGTTGACTTGCGATTCAAGTTGCATCCTCCATAGTCTGAATCCGTGAATGCCTCCAATTCCAGATAACCATCCGCGTGATACCAAAGTCCCAGCTTCGGATTCGACATGAGGTATCTTAGAATCCGCTTCACAGCTTTCATGTGCATCTCTTTTGGATTAGCTTGAAACCTAGCACAAATACACACAGCAAACATAATGTCAGGTCTAGAAACCGTTAAATACATGAGTGATCCAGTCATGGCCCGATATAACGTCGGATCCACATCGGTATCCCTTTCTGTACCCGGTCCAAGATTATGATTCACTTGAATCGGCGTGCTGAAGTGAGCAGTCAGCTTTGTCCCTTCCATCCCGAAGCGCTCTAAAATGTCGTAGACATACTTCGTCTGATGGATAAACATGCCCTCCTTCCTCTGTTCGACTTGCAAACCCAGATGGAAGTTTAACTCACCCATAGCACTCATCTCATACTTGGACTTCTGCACCTTTTCAAAGTCTTTGCACATCTGCTCGTCTGATGACCCGAAAATGATATCATCAACGTACACTTGTACCAAGATGAAATGTTCACCTTTTCTTTTCACAAACAGTGTACTATCTATTCTCCCTCTTTCAAACCCGTTGTCTAAAAGATGATTAGATAGCGTCTCGTACCATGCCCTAGGTGCTTGATGTAGTCCATACAAAGCCTTATCTAACCGATACACTCTGTCTGGATACTTCGGATCTATAAACTCGGGCGGCTGTTCCACATACACCAGTTCCTTCACTTTCCCATAAAGAAAAGCACTCTTTACGTCGAGTTGATAAACCTTAAAATCTTTTAAGGAAGCAAAAGCTAGAAACAAACGGATTGCTTCAAGCCTTGCCACTGGCGCGAACACTTCATTGTAATTGATTCCTTCCTCTTGGTTGAAACCCTTTACCACAAGCCTTGCTTTCTTGCGAGTGACTATACCCTGATCATCTCTCTTGCACTTGAAAACCCACTTGGTTCCTATTGCAACTTCTCCTCGAGGTAACGGAACTAACTCCCACACTTCAAGTTTCCTAAACTGTGATAGTTCTTCCTGTATCGCTTCAACCCAAGAGTTGTCTTTCAGTGCCATTTGCACATTCTACGGCTCTACTTGCGAAATGAAACATGAGTAGAGGCAATTATGAAAGGCCTCAGAGTCATTAATCATCGACAACAACAGTGTGTTGTTATTCAAACTACTCCTAGTCCTCACACCAGCATTAGGAGTTCCTATGATACTCTCAACTGGATGATCCTTATTAATTATCGATGTTTCTATCTCGTCAACCCTAAGATTATCTCCCAAATTTGATCCTATATCTCCTACAGGGGGAACAACTTCAGACTCTACATTTTCCTCCTCATGGACATTGTCTTCAGAGTTAGAACATGTTGTCTGATTTTCGGTTGTAGGCAACTCAGAATCATTTTCTGCTGGAGATCTATCTTCAATTGTTGTAGGCTCAGATGTTGATGGAAAGGTTGTCCTCGGAAAACTTTGACCCTCGTCATTCAGATTTAATGACGACAAGTCCTGTTCGATTGTACCTGCATTTCCATCCGAAGGAATGTTAAATGATTCAAACAATTTGTCATAATCAAAAATCCATTCCGGACCAGTTTGGGGTTCATGTGTATAACTTGTTACATCATTGTTATACACAATCTCTACTGTACCATTTGATTTGTTAAAAACCCTTTTATTTGGTTAGTTCGGCACATAACCTAGGAAATATTCTTCGTCAGCCTCTTCACCAAACTTAGGTTGATGTTCTTTTTTCATTAACGTACATGGTACCCCAAATGGTTCGAAGCCAATTAAATTTGGTGGCCTTTTATTCAAAACATCATAACAGCTTTTGTTCAAAGATTTGACAGTAAGGACCCTGTTTAAAACATGACACGCGGTATTCACTACCTCCCCCTAAAACATCGTAGGAAGCTTTGAATCCGAGAGCATGGTCCTTGCTGCCTCAATCAAAGTCATGTTTTTCCGTTCGGCCACCCCATTTTGTTGTGGGTCATATGGTGCACTAAATTTTTGCACTATGCCCTTTGATAGGCAACATACACCAATAACCGTGTTTTTAAATTCCGTTCCGTTATCACTCCTGATACGTTTAACCTGCGTCTCGTATGAGTTTTACACTTGGTCTAAAAACCCGATTAGCTTGGCAGCCGCCTCATCCTTTGTACCTAAAAAGAAAACCCAAGAAAAACGTGAGTAATCATAAGTAATAACCAAACAATACCAACTACCACCTATACTCCTTTTGTTGATTGGTCCGAACAGGTACATATGCAACAAATCGAACGTGGCAGTTATTGAGTTCTGAGTCTTGGACTTGTGTGCCTTCTTGTGTTGTTTTCCTTTCTTGCACGGTAGACACTTGTCTTCAAACTGAAAACTCTTCATTGGAACACCTAATTCATTTTTCTCAGGTGCAAGTGTGCCATGCGTCTGTGCCATAAAACTGATTCCGTCTCTGAAGCTTTAGATAGTAGACATATTGGTCCCATCGAAGATTCCGGCTTGTTCATGTCTAGCATGTACAGGTCATTCTTCCTTGGAGCCCTCATCAGTATCCACTCTTCAGGTACTTTGAATCCCAGTTTCAGCACTAACGCCTAAGTATCAGTGAAAAGTACTGAGTTCTTCTTATCACAGATTTGAGATACACTAACGAGATTGTGAACCAGTTTATCAACGTGATAAACTTGATCCAGTTTGATAGTCCCATTAGTGACGACTCCAGTACCGGTGATATTTCCTCCTTTATTACCAGCGAACGATACAAATTCCATATTCCCTCTCTTGAAGTTTGCGAGTAGACTTCTTTCCCCTGTCATGTGCCTAGAGCAACCACTGTCCACGAACCACTTGTTGTTTGGACCTGTAGTTATCTCCTGCACATGAAAGAAAAGAGGTTAGTTATCACGGGGAACCCAAGCCATGACTGACTTGGTAATACCATTCTCATCGACATACTTGCACTCTTTCAAGTACCCATCTCTCCTTTCAGGTGACTTGAGTTTTTGATTTAGAGCCTGTTGTGGTGCAGAGTGATTTAAGTTCACTCTCGGCCTTTGGGTAGGCATTTGCTGTGGAGCTCTTGAATAATATCGATTATAAGGCATCTCTGATTGATATCCTTGAGCTCTACCTGGTGTTTGGTGTCTTACAGGAGTGTGTGACCTAACCGGAGTGTAAGCTCTGCTAGGTGTAGTACTCCTATAATTTTGTTGCGGTCCTGACCTAGATTGATTAGTTACTCTATTTGGTGAATTAGTCCTCATAACTTCTTTGGTTCGACCTGACACAGGTGTTTGTTTCACAGCAGATTTTGGTGTGGCTTGCACAGTTTTCTCGGTGTTATGAGAGCTACCTGTGCTTGTAACACTTGTTGAAGGTTTATGTTGTTCCGGCTTTCAAGTTTTAGGTGTAGAGTCTACTTTCCTATGTGGACAACTAGAAGCAACATGTCCCTTTTCATGACATCTAAAGCAAGACATTTTGTCAATCGACTTTTTATGTGCGCCCTTTGACTTAGGTGTGTCACTAGTGTCTTGTTCTTTCGTCTCAACTATAGTGACGGGTTCCTCCTCTTGATCATTAAAGTCAATTTTGGCTTGTCCTACAGGCTTATCACTAGAGGATAGCACAAATTTGACCTTCTTAATCTTGACATTATTACTAGTCACCTTAGTTTCTTTATCCTTAACTGGTTCAAACATAGGTTCAGGTTCGACCTCTGAGTCAACTGGTTTTTCAGTTTTCTCCTGAGGCTGAGGTACATAGTTATCATTGAAAGGTGGAGGACTCTCATGATACCCTAGACCTACAGGTTTCTTAGACTGACGCTGTGCATCTAAGATCTTCCCTAGGTTGAGTGATGAGTTCCTAAACTTTTCCAATTTACTGTTTACCTCAGCTACCTTAATCTTAGATTCAGCTAGCTCTACTTCTTTGATCTTAAGCTCTTTGGTCAATGCCTCAACATGCTCATACATCAGTTCTAATCTAACACACTGTTCACTCAGCTTGTCTTTTAGAACTATGACATCTTGTGCATCTGCCTGAAGCTTATTCCTAAGGTCTTCCTTGATATCTAATAGGCTAGCGTTGTCTGATTTTAAGGATTCATTCTTAGAAGTTATAGTTTGATGTGATTCTAGTACTAAGTTTAATCTATCGTTAGACGTAGCACACAAAGCACATAAATCACGGAAAATAGAGAAATTCAGAATTACCTTGGCGTGATCAAATTCCACATTGGCCATCTATGCGGCGAACTCCAGAATCGTCTGATCTTCTGACTTTTCTACCAACATAGGACTGATATCATTCTGATTGCTGTACCCTGTCTTTTACTCTGCTCCGACACTTCCAGTCTTGGTTACTTCAGCCATAAAGGCTCTAGCGTTCGACTCTGGATGTGTACTCCAGTCATATGTTCCATCGAGCTGTCTGTCAGATGTGACATTGGTTAACAGACCAACTATATTTGCCTGACTGCTTGAACTACCCGGCAGATATCTCCCTTGAGATTGATTCCAGTACTGGTTCTGGTAGTTTTCTACTTTTGGTCTTTGACACTCTCTAGCGAAGTGTCCTAACCCTTGGCAGTTGTAACACTTAACTTTGGATTTATCAAACCCAATCTTATTGTTACTGACGTTGAGATTTCTGCATGTCCTCTTGATGAACCTTTTAACTGGAGTTACCATGGCGAGTTGCCATTGCAGATCCATTTCCTCTAGATCATCAGGATCTACCTGATCATAATCCTCATCCCAAAGCGCAGGATCGTTGATTTTCCCTTGAACGTAATTGCCATAGGCGGCCACAAAAGAAGCCAACAGATTTAGATGGTCTTCAGCTGATTTTGCGCTCATCGACATCTTTGAATACCCTTGAGATGTAGATGTAGACTGAGTTGGCTTTTCTTCTGGTCTAGAAAACCCTAAGAAAGCCCGGCTCACTGAGTCTTCTGATTCAACCGGAGTCGATGTTTCAACCGAAAAGAATGTTGTAGCCGTCTTTACGTCACTTGCACCTGAAGGTTTGGACTTCCCAAAGTACATGTCCGGATCTTGTACTTGTTCATAATCCCTTTCCTTCTTCAGCAATTCAAAGTGATAGGCCCTCAGCGTTCCTATGACATTTTCTAGAGTTAGAGTATATAGAACTTGTCTTCATCATGCTTTATCAGCGCTACATACATCTCCCATTTGGTTGAGAAAGCATCTAGAATTTTGACAATCTTCTCTGAATCACTGTATTCCACATCGTGGTTGTCTAACTCAGTTAGCAAATGATAGAATCTGGTTATGGTCTCATCCAGCTTTTCATTTTTCAAAGCCTTGAAAATCGCGAACTGCTGCTTGAGCATTTCCATTCTATTTTTCCTGACACTTGGATTACCTTCACACCTTTTTTCCAAAGCCTCCCACAACTCTTTTGCTATTTTTTGATTTCAGATTGTGTGCAAGATCCCCTGAGGTAATGTCATTCTAATTATTGCGAATGCCCGGTTCTCGGCCTCATAAAGCTTCTTATCATCGTCTTTCATCTTTGAATATGACAAGACTCTTTGTCGTCCTTCAACCTCTGCCGTAGGTGGAATGTATCCATCGTCTATACAAATCCACATCCACATATCATTAAATCTAGCGTAGTCGGCGAACCTCTCCTTCCACCAAAAATAATCCTCCAATTTCATCAACTTTGGTGGAGAATTTGCTTTTCCGACCTCGTGATCCATCTCAATAAACCTTTGTAGACTTGTCATTGTTTCAAAAATTTTTGAATTCAAACTTAATTAATTTAATTCGAAATAAATTTAAATTAACACTTTCGAACCTGAGTAAGTTTGAATTTAATTAATTTTATACCTTTTTGGAATTAAATTCGAAAATAAGTTTGAAGTCCAACTAAATTCGAAATATATGACAAACTCGAAGGTATACTAAATTCGAAATCCTTAATTCGAATTTAGAGTAAATTCGAAATCTGAGCAAATTCGAATTGGCCAAACTCGAATCAAACCCTAAGGAACTTCGAAAGGAGCGTATTTTCTGACAAACTCGAAATTTGAGAAAACCCTAATACCCCCTTGATGTTCGAGCACCGCAAGTTCGAAAAATGGCTAACACTTTGATTTTTTCAAGGTTTCAGATTAAACCAATATTTTTAAGAGTAAAAATATTGATTTCGACCAAAAACGTGAACTAATGCAAAGTATTTTCCGATATCTTACTTGATAAACTCGAAAATCCTCCAAAAAAGTGATTTTAACCGTCCAAAACGTCAAAAACCACAGATGTTTCTACTGAACACGAAGAACACCACGAACACCCAATGACTCTGATACCACTTGTAAGGTCTGAACACTACGAATCTATCTTGAAGCGACACCTTCCAACGAGTGTGGAATCCTCGTTAGCGGCTTGACGGATATATCACGCACACCGAAACACGGAGACTACCACGGTGATAGACGAACAACTTAGAACGCCCCGACACGATGATTCTCTCCTCATGAAACTCACTAATTTCAACCAAGTTCGAGATCGCCTTCTGCTAATCGTCTGAAAAATTCTGCAAAAGTCTGATAATTAATCGAATTAACCCTTAATTATACTGACAGATTCGACTTTGTCTAGGACAAGTTCGAATCTGGCCCAAGGCCTTATTCGAACTTGTCCTCCTAGACAAATTCGAATCTAGACCTAGAGTTGAACCTCAACATTCAAACTTATGTTTAAACTTATGTTTTATCTTATGTTTGAATTTATCATTGAACTTTATGTTTGAACTTCTTGTAATACATTACACCAAGTTCAAACATACAAACAATCAATATCAAACACACATAATCAAACATATATCAAACCCTTGTTAATATCTAATATCAAGTAAATAGACTTACACAAAATGCTATCTAAACTTAGACTGCTATTGTCACACAGGATGTACTAACATCAAGTCGAAACTGAAGCTGGGACTTTGGTATCACGCTGATGGTGATCTGGAATTGGAAGCATACACGGATTCAGATTATGGAGGTTCCAGCTTGAACCAGAAATCAACAACTGGAGGTTGTCAGTTCCTTGGAGGGAGGCTCGTATCCTGGGAATGCAAGAAACAAACTTCGGTAGCCGTGTCAACGTGCGAGGCCGAATATGTAGCTGCTGGTAGTTGTTGTTCACAGGTTTTGTGGATACAACAACAATTGCGAGACTACGGTTTGACTTACACTCATACTCCCATTAGGATTGATAATCAACCTACTATTGTTATAACTAACAATCCAGTTAAACACAGTAAAACAAAGCACATAGACATAAGACATCATTTCATACGTGATTGTGCTGAAAAGAACTTAATAAAGTTGGTAAAAGTGGCAACAGAAGATAAAAATTCTAATTAATTCACTAAAGCTTTTGATAAGTCACGCTTTGAGTTGTTAGTTCAACTGAATGGTATGCGTAATCCAGAGTCACTTTACCTTAGTATCTTTTTATTTCTTTTTATAGTAAGTTAGTGTTTAAGTATAATTTATTTTCGTTTATAGTAAGTTAGTAGGTTAGAATATTAGCTTATCTTAAAAAATGAAAAAACAAAAGAAAAAAGAGAGAAAACCATAAAAAATCTTAAAAAAAGAGACTATTAGAAAATTGAGTTAAGTCTTAGAGTCATAGGTTCAAAGTGACGAAAATTAGCACAGTCGATACAATCTCTAGGTGTTAAGCTTTCACACATAATGCACCTTAAACTCTAAGTGATGTACATTTTCCTGTTTGATGTGTTGGTAGACATAATACACAAAGGGAATCTCAAAACCTAATAAAATATTCAAGAAAAAATCTTATGTGTAACTAACTTAAATGTATGACCAAATGGTCTTAATTCTATGTTAGAGACATACAGACAATGATTCTAAATGAGGTATGCAAATTTTCTTGGGGATGTATAGCAACATCAAATACATCTTAAAGAAAAGAAAAGAAAAGAAAATTTTGATAAAAAGGAGAGAGTCAAAACAAGTCGCTTTGTTGTACGTAAGTACAGACTTGTCACCTCTGTTTTGATTCAAGTTAGAAAAATAAGTCGCTTTGTTGTACGTAAGTACAGACCTCTCACCGCTATCTTGCTAACTTTAAATAAACTTTAAGACAAACTAAGACACTCTATTATATGTAAATACAGAATTGTGTCCGACGTTTGCCTTTTAAAGAAAATTTGCAATACCGAAAAGTTATAATCATTGTATGTCTGCCTTGATCATAGAAGTATATCTAAGTATGGGACACGTGTGACACCCTTGCCACAACAACCACCAATTACAATACACCCAGGATTAATCACCAACATACAATAACATAATGATCTGATAACCTAAATTAAGTGCGGAAGCATTAAAAACATAAATAAAGTAGTGCAACAAGTGTTAAACACCCTACGGTGCTATAAGGTACCAAGTCTAAGTCTACACACCCATACATTTATTACAATCATCCAGAATATTTTACAACATTGTCCAAATCACCATTACCGATCAAATAGTGCCGAGTCTCCCAAATCTTCCAAACGACCTAACTAGAAGGTCCAGCAGTAGACTTCCCTTTTCCTGTAAAATAAAAATCAACAATTGGGGAATAAGCGGATGCTTAGTGAATACAGAGATTATGCATTTTATAAATTTTTATGAAGCCCAAGGATAACACAGATGACCAACATCGGATATCCTCTTCGTACACAAAGTACGGACCAGAGCCGCAGCCCCTTCGAGCTCAAAGCTCGGCATTTAAACATACCATCTGAGACAAACGTACGATCGGGGATGACATACTGCCTACCGGGCCTAGGAGGGATCAGCTCCAGGTCATATAGCACAGTAACATCAGAGTAATCGATGCGACCCACCGGTCCATCACTAGATGCACAACAACCGAAAGGACATGCAACAAGTAAGAATGTGCATCTAAATCTACGCAAGTTAGTAGAATTCCAAACAATCAATGAAACAACAAGTCTCAGCAGGCAAAGCTTACATAAAACAAATATAAACATGCGAAATCTACTGTACTCACAGTGGGTGCGTAATTTTATCTTTTAACCGATATTATTTCTCTTCGGGCTTTCAACCGGATCCACCAAGTACCCCACTGTGGGTTAAACAACACCACAAGGGACCTGTTAAATCAATTACAACAATTCCTCATATCATTAACCGTTTAAATCCATAAAATCAAGTTTCGTAAGTTTGGCGATATTTTCCCCATTGCGGGTACATGTCCAAATTCATACCATAATTAAGTTTGAAGCCATTTCATGTTCATAACTTGTCCTTTGAATAATTCTTGCCATTCTATGTGTTGTTTATAAATTTCATTCAAAATATACAAGTTTAGAGAGTATATTTCTCAATTTTAGGCATTAAACTCGAATTTAATGGGTTAGATTCGAAATCAAGCATCAGATTCGAAGCTTATGCATCAGATTCGAACCCCTATGTCAGATTCGAACTCACCTTCGAATCTAGGGTTAGATTCGAACCCCACTTCGAGTCTAGGCTTAGATTCGAAGCCCTCCCCTTAGAATCTAACGGTACACACTCGAATCTAGCACCAAACTCGAGTTTGTTCTTGTATTTCGACTCTGTTCTTGACATATTCGAGTCTGTTCATCATTTCAACTTAAAATCCTTCATTTCTAAGGCTAAAATCACTAATATATCATGTATAATACCTAGATTCGATTCTACTATGCATATATTATCACATTCCAGCAATGTTTCGAGCAAAACAAGCTTAAATTTGCATAAAATGATAGATTCGAAATTTTAGTTTCTACAAAACCGAAACCATAATCTTAGAAAGGTCGATTCTTACCTAAATTCGCACGAAATCTGAAATCTGTTTGTAGATTGTTGTTGTACTCCTCGATACCTTTCCGATGACGTATAATTCTCGAAAATCTGACGGTCGGTTTCTGATATATCTTAGAGAGATGTAGAGAGAAAATTTCTAGAGAGATAAAGTAGTGAGATAGTGTAAAATAGAAAAATGAAGCCCATTGCCCTTTTTATACAACTTTCGTCATTTTTGCACATTTCACCACTCGACCTAACCGGTTCCATAAAATACTGTTTTAATCTTAGAATTATCATAAATAACTTTTAAATTCATAATACTCCACAAAATTGATTCTGAGTTCAATTTTCTTAAAAGTAGCAACAAACTTGCTAAAAATCCAAAATACATAATAATCGCCCAAATTCAACTTAATTATATAACTTTTCCACTTAATTAACCAAAATACATCAAAATAAATCTGAGGATGTTACAACACGTAAGGTAGTTTTTTTGATAAATAAAAAGGCCAAGAGATATTTCAAAATGTAAATGTTTAAAGGGAAAATCATACCGACAATCGACTTGGATTGTATATCACGACAAACAATCAAAGGAATCAAAAATTCCTAAGTGTGAAAGTGTAATACTGAAAGTGCGTATTGACACCGCTATCTGATTGAACATTCTTTGACTTTCTCACAGAAATATTCTAGTTTGTATAGGTCGTAAATTTTAAAAGTAGTTTATAATAACTTAAGTTAAAATTTTATTCAAAATTTTATTTTATTTTATTTTATTTTATTTTATTTTATTTTATTTTAGTTTACTTATTTTATTCTAAGGGAGGAAAAAAGGTCAAAGTTACTAGGATGCATGTTTGGTTGAATAAACAAATATTGCGTGAAAATCTGTTGCTTTGTGTGAATAATTTTGCAAGGTTTGTAAAATTCCGTTACACGAAAAAGTTGAATTTTATTCAAGTGTTTTCAAAATTTTCACTTAAGTTCGAAATTCAGAAAAATTCGAACTTCACTTCGAATTTTTCAGGAAGTTCGAATTTATGGTAAGTTTGAAGGTTGTTGGTAAAAATAGATCAACAGTACTTCATTTAAGGCACCTACCTTCGAATTTGCTCATTCGAACTTGTCTCTGGCGATTTCGAACTTGTCGTTTGAACTTGTCACATTCGATTTTCTCACTATTTATTGAAGTTTTGCCTACTATTCTCGAACATACTCATACATTTAGGTATAATAATCATTATTATACAAACTTTTGGTTAGATTAGGACATTATTATAGCAAAATTCGAGATTATTTGATGTTTATTTTGGTTTAAACTATGTGGTTTAAAATCACAAGTTTTGACCGATAAAAGCTCAAATAAATCACATATAACTTCGATTAGAACCCAATAGGACTTGATGATACTGTTTCTCAAGTCAAATGGTGTTAAAATATTGGATTTTAGTTTGAAAATGACCGACTTCGAACATGTTCATCAGGTTCGAACTTGTCAGAAAGTTCGAACTTGTTGAAATATTTACATGTTCGAAGTCAGTCAAGTTCGAACATAATTCTCGAATTTCTTTAAATTCGAATGTTTTTAAAATAAATTCGAACTTGTTTAAGTTCGAATGTGTTGAATTTCGAACTTATGTAAGTTCGAAATTATGCAACTTCGAAATAAAGAAGTTTCATTTTATTTCTCATTACTAGTATTGGTTGTTGTTACTGTGTGCTGATATGGGTGATCAGGAATTACCTGAAGCTCAGCCGTACCGCCAAATGATCTAGTTCTTGACTGACTCGTGAGTCTCATACGCTCTAACTCATAATCTCCAGATAATATTTCCTTATGTGGGTCAATTTTGGGAGCATCTTCAGGTTGATTGCTCGGTGACGCCTACTGTACTACGAACAAGAGTTGGGGGACAGCCAATCATATTTTCAGCTGATATGTTGCGTCAAATCCTACAGCTGGGATCGGAGGACCAAGAAGCGGGGCCTATAGATTTCCCGGTTATATACGACAAGCGGCATTTTTGAGAATGGGATATGCCCAAGACATTACGAAGGCCTCATATGTGAAGAGTGCCTTGATTGGCCAATGGCGTTATCTTGTGCACGTCATTACGGTTTGTTTTGCGCCGAAGAAGGCCGATTTTTATAGTATGGTGTCCAAGCTGCAATCGGTGTTAATTGCCTTAGTGTACAACAAACAATTTAGTTTCTTTGAGACGTTCTTCGGGGAGTTTGTGCATCAAATCACAGCTCCAGTCAGAGAGAGATTTTTGATGTACCCGCGTTTTGCAATGATGATCATTCGCCACTTTTTGCCAAATTTGCCACAACTTCCAGATACAAGTGGCGTGGCCATAATTGATAAAAGGATGTTTGCTGACTGCAAATCCCATAATGCGAGGAGGGCTGAGCAGGTCAGGCCACAAGTGGCACCTTTGTTCGGAGCAGTAATAGATCCTGATTTTGTAGCTCTAGAAGGTGATTATTAGACCGGCGAAGTTCAGCAACAACAGCAGCAACCACAACAACAACAACAACAATAGTACCAGCCACAACAGCGTCAGAGGCAAAGAGCACCGGCTAGAAGAGCTCCGGCAGCTAGACTATCCTCTCGCCGCCAATCAGAATCTACTGCAGCTGGTCCATCCACAAAAGTTGTCGGCCCATCGAGTTCGGCCCCCCAATTTGATCAGAGGGCGCAAACTCTGGAAGAAATACGGGCGCAAGGAACATCAGTGGAGCAAAATATTGCTGAACAACTAGTTCTGGATGTTTTAGACCCTCCGGCTAAGTTCAAAGATATTTTTAGAGACATTGATGAATACCAGCCACCTAAAGCTGAGGATATGGACACAGAGGTCCAAGGTGAAGAAGAAGGCGTACAGGCTGAGGCTGAAAGGCATGTTGAGAGCGCCTCAGCGTCTAGTTCTGATGACGACAATCCAAATATCTCAATCAGTAGTTATGGATCAAGGCTAGTTGTAAACAGAAGGAGACCAACAAGACCGGCTCTGATTGACGAAGAGACCGAAGAATCTGAGTTTGAAGAGGAAGAAGAAGTTCCACTCGTACCTAGGCGTAGGGCGAGGCGGCATAGATTTTTGCCGGGAGCTCCATCCACTTCGGCTCCTGAACCTGTGTTACCGGCTGCTCCATCACCTTTAACCACCGCTCCATCAACATCCGCCTCCTTTCCATCAACATCAACTACATTCACAGATAATCAGCGGTTCACAGAGCTGAAAGGAAAAGTGGACTTCCAAACAGTCCAAATTTATCAGTTGTGCATAGCTGTGAAAGAACTGCAGGAGCATAATGCTAGACTCGATCAAGAAAATGCAGAGTTGAAAACAACTGTAGCTGATCCGCAGTCTGAGCTGAAATCGATGAAGACCCTCCTGGAGCAATTATTGAAAAATCTGCAAGCTCAGGGGGAGAGTAGTTGCAAGGAAGTTGAGGTGAGGAGGAGCGAAGATGACGACGGCAATGATCCAGATGCTGAAAGAGAAAGTGAGCTAACAGATCTTACTCAGAAGACTGCTCAGCAAGCACAAATTCAGGGGGAGCCTACTCAGTCTGGTATGGTAGAAGGAGGCGAAGGCAAAGCTTCAAAGATTGTGGAACAAGAAATGATTGAAGCTCTAATGGATCTTGATGATTAAGATGACTTTGATTTTGATCAAGACGATTTGGAGGAAGGAGAATTCGTTCCAGGAGATATTGTAGATTGGAAGTCTGATGACGAGGTTGTTGAAGATGAAGACGACGATGTTGATGAAGTGATCATCCCAAAGCAGCCTATCACAGAACAATATGTGCATAATGATCAAAATGTGATAGACATAGACGAGATTAACTTAGCGTCTATGGATGATTCCGAATCTGACATAGCTGAAAAGGAGCAAACTAGAGAAGAAATAATGAAGTTATGGTTCAGAAAGGAGGAGAAGAAGACAGCGTTGGCAGTAAAGAAAAAGATGAGACCGCCAAGTCCAGGGAAGCTCTCGGGAGGAATCTTAAGCTGGTTCTTTGATAGAGAACTGCAACTATTCGTGCTCAAGAAAAGATATCGGCTTCAATACTTGAGGAGAACTTTGAAGGTTTTCAATACACTGCCCAAGTGTGAAGTAAAAGAAGTGCTATGGAAAGAGCTTATCAACTTAGGAGACGACCCCTACGCTGAAGTTATAGCTAAGATCATCAGAAAGAAGGGGAGGTTGGAAAATTTGAAAGGATAAGGCCAAGGTCAGGGAAAAGAGTTGAAGATAAGTCAAGAATAGATCCCCACACTGCAAAGCCTTGGGCTAGGATGGTTTACAAGCCAGTCTGATGCCTCAAGAAAGTGCCGATGAAGTCAATGCCACATGATGTACTTAGCAACATGAAGTGGTGGTATGTTGACAATGAGACGGCTGAAGCAGTGATGGAGGACTACGAGGACAAAGTAATTTTGAAAGTATACGATCCACTGCATCTGATCAACTTATCAAAGGACGATCTAAGAAAACTTCATGATCAGCTGATTTTCTTTCATGAAGGCTGGAGATCAGAAGGCAAGTAGTTCTAGAAGATAGTTAGAGTTTGTATAGATCAGTGTGGTAGTAGTTTGTATAGTTCGAGTACTTAGACAGAATATATATAGTTAGAAGCTATTGTCAAGGGGGAGTCTGTTAGTGCATCTTGTGTGACGATAGCAGTCTAAGTATAGACGATATTTTTGTAATAATCAATTTGTTCGTAATTGCATATTATATGTGTTTGTTATATGTTTGATATTGATTGTATGTATGTTTCAACTTGGTTGTAATTGATGTTTTACAATAAGTTCAAACATGAGTTCAAAGATAAGTTCAAACATAAGTTCGAAGGTAAGTTCAAAGTCAATGGTTCGAACTTATGGAGGACAAGTTCGTGGGCCTTGAGCCTTGTCGAACTTGTCCTGAGCAAGTTCGAATCAGGGGTTATAATTAAGTGTTAATCCGTTTTAATTAAGAATTCTCTGCGAGGCGATTACGAACATACAGGCGATTTTGTGTGTGTTATTGGAGAGAATCACGTGTCGGGGCGTTCTAGTGTGCGTCTATCATCGTGTGTGTCTCCGTGTTCCGTGTGCGTGGTCTATCCGTCAAACCGCTAACGAGGATTCTGCACTCGTTGGACGGCATCACGTCAAGATAGGATCCGTTGGTAGGTGACCTTACATTATTAAAAATCATTTTTCGAGTAGGAACCTGTAAACTTTTAGGCCAAAATCACCCTGGAATTAATTTTGTGAAATTTCAGAGTAGATATGGGACTAAGTAATTTTTTCTGTTCAAACTCGATCAAAGGGTTTATCGATAAATCTCTGGTTTTGATCGAGTTGGATTGATGTGTTTTACTTCATCAAGTTCAGTTTTCAACTCATGAAAACTGTTCAGTTCATCAGACTTCAAAGCATCATGCTTCTCAACAGCAGCTTTTAAATCAACAAGTAAATAATCAAACATTTTAACTTTTTCTTCAGAGTTGTAATCCTTAATGTTTTGTACCTTAAACATCATGGTGGGATTCCAGTTCTCTAAAGTGTTGAGAGCTTCAGCTTCAACAATGTCATGTTTGAAGTTGCTTGTTGATGGGACATCAGTATTGGCCATCAGACAGTTGTTTTCTTCTTCATCAGATGATGAATCTGACTCCTCCCAGTCATAGGTTTCAGCCATAAGTCCCTTCTGCTTGTTAGAAGCCATAGAGTCTTCTAACTTTTTCAGCTTTGCCATGGCCATTAGGTACTTAACCCTGTAGACATCATCTTTGTTTGTCTTCTATGGTTTTGATGATGAGTCAACAGCTTTAGACACACAGTCAGCAGCTATATGCCTTGTTTTGCCACATTTAAAGCACTCAACTTTAGTTTTGTCAAATGCCTTCTTTTTTATGGCACCTGATTTGTTTTGCAGCATTTTTCCTCCAAACCTCTTCGTGTTGAATTTTCTGACAAGCATAGCAGTCATTTGCGCATCATCCAGCTCAGCAAGATCCTCTTAGTCTTCTTCTTCTTCTAAATTGCCTCCAATTCATCATCAGCCTGTTGATCAGCTTGTGTGAACACATCACACACCTGATTAACAGGTTGTCTCACGCTCGCCACTAAGGCTGCACCTCTTTTGGACATTTCCAAGGCATTTCTCTTCTGTTGCCTTAATTGTTCATCACTTAAAAATGATCCTTAAAGATTTACAAGATCCATCCCTCTGATGGCGTCTGAGTTTCTGAGAATAGTAGAGAAGTAATTCCATTCCTCAGGCAGTATATCCAGAAACATGTTCACCAAAGTTAAGTTGTCCTTAGTGACCCAACCGCTTTGAGATCATTTATCAAGGGAGTGAACCTGGTGTATGTTTTAGCGAGAGTCTCCTTTGGTTTTATAAAGAAAAGGTCATATTATCTAACAAGATCGTTGATCCATTATTTAATGTGATTGTGGGGCCATCATAGACGGTACACAAAGTATCCCACATTTCCTTTGCAATCTTCATCTTCTCAACCTGTTTAAACACATCATCAGATAGAGAGATTACAAGGTTGTTCATGGCCTTTGCATCAACGGCAACCAGACGTTTGTCTTCATCAGATCATTGAGCTTTTGTCTTCTCAATACATCTGATTTCAGGGACAGCTCCTTCCAATGATACAAATTTTGGCTTTGGTCACACCAGAAATGTGTGACGATAACCATACGGTCACACTTGATTTTTCACTATATGTGTGACTAAAGGTCCCGTGACCAAAGAGTCCATCCGGTCCATTAGATGGTTAGTGACCGTATCCATTTACAAAGAGTGACCGAAACCATAAAATGTATGACCATATGCTCTTTAAAATCAAGCGAAAGTGTAATTTGTGTGACTATTGTCCATGCGATGGCCACTTTATTTGTGTGTGTGTGTGGCTGATTGCAACCATTTGCTCACACAACGAGTGTCTTGTTGTGGGCTTTGGTCACATAAAATTTTGCCAAAATGTGGCCGTAGGTTTTAAAGTGTGACCATATGCTCTTTTAAGTGAGGTAAACTTGTATTTTGTGTGACTATTGTCCATGCAGTGGTCAATTTATTTTTATGTGTGTGTGGCTGATTGCAACCATTTGGTCACACAATGAGTGTATTGTTGTGGGCTTTGGTCACATAAAATTATGTCAAATGTGGCCGTAGGTGTTAAAAAGTGTGACCATATGCTCTTTTAAGTGAGGTAAACTTGTATTTTGTGTGACTATTGTCCATGCAATGGCCACTTTATTTTTATTTGTGTGTGGTTGATTGCAACCATTTGGTCACACAACGAGTGTCTTGTTGTGGGCTTTGGTCATATAAAATTATGCCAAATGTGGTCGTAAGTGTTAAAAAGTGTGACCATATGCTCTTTTAAGTGAGGTAAACTTGTATTTTGTACTATTATCCATGCAATGCCCACTTTATTTTTATTTGCGTGTGGCTGATTGCAACCATTTGGTCACACAATGAGTGTCTTGTTGCGGGCTTTGTTCGCATAAAATTTGTTGGTACACCCTGTGTGACGATAGCAGTCTAAGTATAGTTAGTATTTTGTGCAAGTCAAGTTAAGTAATATTGAATATTGACTAGTGTTTGATATATGTGATTTTATGTGTGTTTGATATTTATTGATTGTGTGTTTGAACTTAGTGTATCGTACTACAAGAAGTTCAAACATAAAGTTGAAAGATATATTCAAACATAAGTTAAAACAGAAAATCAAATATAAGTATGATAGTGAAATTCGAATTTGGTCTAAATTCAAATTTGCACTTAAGGTAGTTTCGAATTTGTCAAGAGGACAAATTCGAATGGGCCTTGGGCCTGATTCGAATTTGTCCTAAGACAAACTCGAATTGGTCAGTATAATTAAGGATTAACTCGAATAATTATTAGACTTTTGTAGAATTTGTCAGAGGATTAAGCAAAGGCGATCTCCAGTTTACTAGTAATCAGAGAGTGTTTTAGGAGTGAATCATCGTTTAGGTACGTTCGTAGTCGTTCGTATAGCATCATGGTAGTCTCCGTGTTTCGTGCTTGTGATCTTACCATCAAGCCGCTAACGAGGATTCCGCACTCGTTGGACGGTGTCGCGTCTAGATAGATCCGTGAGTTCAAGACCTTTCAAGTGGTATCAGAGCTTTTGGGGTGTTCTTCGTGTACTTCTTGTTCATAAGAAACATCCTAGGTTTCTTGACGTTTTGGACGGTTAATGTCACTATATTGGAGGTTTTTCGAGCTTATCAAATCAGATTACGGGAAATACTTTGTTGTAGTTCAAGTTTTTGATCGAAATCAGTATTTTTACTTGTAAAAATATTGGTTTAATCTGAACTACTTGAAACACTCGAAGTATTAGCCGTTTTTCGAATTTGTGGCGCTCAAGTTTGTTAAGGGGATATTAGTGTTTGCTCTTTTCGAGTTTGACTGAAAATACGCTCCTTTCGAGTTTCCTTAAAGTTTGATTCGAAATTGGCCATTTCGAATTTTCTAGGATTTTCGACTTTACACTAAAGTCGAATTACGATTTTCGAATTTAAGGACCTTCGAATTTGTTGTTAATTTCGAATATAGTTGGGCTTCAAACTTAATTTCGAATTTAGTTCCAAAACTGTTTAAAATTAATTAAATTCGAATTTATCCAAATTCGAAAGAATATTTTAAATTAATTTCGAATTAAATTAATTAAGTTTAAATTCAAAAATATTTGAAACAATGACAAGTCTACAGAGGTTTATGGAGATTGATCACGAGGTTGGAAAAGCGAATTCTCCACCGAAGTTGATGAAAATAGAGGACTATTACTGGTGGAAGGATAGGTTTGCCGACTTCGCAAGGTTTAATGATATGCGAATGTGGATTTGTATCGACGAGGGATACATTCCACCTACGGCAGAGGTTGAAGGTCGTCAACGAGTCTTAACTTATTCAAAGATGAAAGATGAAGATAAGAAAGTTTATGAGGCCGAAAACCGTGCATTCGCTATCATTAGAATGGCGTTACCTCAGGAGATCTTGCACACTTTCCGTAATCAGAAGAGAGCAAAAGAGCTGTGGGATGCGTTGGAGAAACGGTGTGAAGGTAACCCGAGGGTTAGAAAGAATCGAATGGAAATGCTCAAACAGCAGTTCGCGATCTTCAAAGCTTTGAAGAACGAAAAGCTGGATGAGACTATTACACGATTCTATCACCTATTAACTGAGTTAGACAGCCATGATGTGGAGTATAGTGAAACTGAGAAGATTAATAAGATTGTAGATGCTTTGCCTGCCAAATGGGAAATGTATGTGGCACTCATAAAGCATGATGAAGATAAGTTCTATACTCTGAGTCTAGATAATGTTATAGGAACGCTGAGGGCATATCACTTTCAGTAGCTGAAGAAGGAAACAGATTATGACCAAGTTCAAGATCCTGCTATGTACTTTGGGAAATCAAAACATTCAGTGGCAACTGAATTGAAGACGGCAACAGCATTGTTTTCAGGAGAGACATTGACACCGGCTGAAACAGAAGACTCAGTAAGTAGGGCTTTCTTAGGGTTTGCTAGACCAGAAGAAAAGCAGCATTAGGCTATTCTGGCATCTACATCTCAAGGGTACTCCAAGATGCCTATGAGTGAAAAATCGGCTGAAGACCATCTGAATCTGTTGGCTTCATTCGTGGCCGCTTATGGCAATTGCGTTCAGGGCAAAATCAACGATCCTGCACTTTGGGATGAGGATTACGATCAGGTAGACCCTAATGATTTAGAAGAGATGGATCTGCAATCGCAACTGGCCATGGTAACTCAGAGAGTTAAAAGGTTCATCAAAAGGACGGGTAGAAACCTCAACGTTAGTAACAATAAGATTGGGTTCGAGAAGTCCAAGGTTAGGTGTTACAACTGTCAGGGGGTTAGGACACTTTGCTAGAGAGTGTCAGAGACCGAAAGTCGAGAACTACCAGGGTCAGTATCTAAATAAATCGCAAGGACGATATCTACCGAGTAGTTCAGCCAGTCAGGCGAATATAACTGGTCTGCTATCAAATGTCACATCAGACAGACAGCTAAACAGAACTTATGACTGGAGTACACATCAAGAGTCGAACGCTAGAGCCTTTATGGCTGAAGTATCCGAGACTGGAAGTGAAGGAGCAGAGGAAAAGGCAGGGGACAACATTCAGAATGAAAGCAGTCCGATGTGGGTAGAAAAGTCAGACGATCAGACGATTCTGGAATTCGCCGCACAGATGGCCAACGTGGAATCAGATCACGCCAAGGTAACTCTAAACTTTTCTCTTTTCAATGATTTATGTGTTTTGTGTGCTACATCTAACGATAGGTTAAATTTAGTACTTGAATCACATCAAATAATAACTGCTCAAAATGAATCGTTAAAATCAGATAATGCTAGCCTAATAGACATAAAGCAAGATCTTAGGGATAAGCTTAAGGCAGATGCACAAGATGTTGTAGTTCTAAAGGACAAACTGAGCGAACTGTTAGGTTAAAACTGATGTATGAACATGTTGAGGCATTGACCAAGGAGCTTAAAACCAAAGAAGTAGAGCTAGCAGAGTCTAAGGTTAAGGTAGCTGAGTTCAACAGTAAACTTGGAAAGTTAAGGAACTCATCGCTCAACCTAGGGAAAATCTTAGATGCACAGCGTCAGTCTAAGAAGCCAGTAGGTCTAGGGTATCATGAGAGTCCTCCACCTTTCAATGACAATTATGTACCTCAACCTCAGGAGAAAACTGAGAAATCAGTTGAATCAGAGGAAATACCGGAACCAGTGTCTGAAATTGCTAAGGAAAATGAAACTAAGGTTATCAAGATTAAGAAAGTTAAATTTGTGCCATCCTCTAGTGATAAACCTGTAGGACAACACAGAATTGACTTTAATGATCATGAGGATGAACCAGTCGCTATAGTTGAACCAAAAGAGCCAGACACTAGTGAGACACTTAAGTCAAAGGGCACACATAAAAAGTCGATTGACAAAATGTCTTGCTTTAGATGTCACGAAAGGGGGCATGTTGCGTCTAGCTGTCCACATAGGAAAGTAGATTCTACACCTAAAAATGGAAAGCCAGCTCAACTTAAGCCTTCTCCAAGTGTAGCAAGCACTAGTAGTTCTCAATCTACCGAGAAAACTGTGCAAGCCGCATCTAAGTCTGCAATGAAACAAATGCCTGGGTCAGGTCAAACCAAAGAAGTGAATAGGACTAATTCACCAAATTGAGTCAATAATCAATCTAGGTCAGGACCACCACAACAATATAAGAGTATTACACCTAGCAGAGCTTACACTTCGGTTAGGTCACACACTCCTGTAGGACATCAAACACCAGGTAGAGCTCAGGGATATCAATCGGAAATGCATTATAATTGTAATTATTCTAGAGCTCCACAGCAAATGCCTACACAAAGGCCGAGCGTGAACTTAAATCACTCTGCACCACAACAGGCTCAAAATCAAAAACCCAAGTCACCTGAACGGCGAGATGGGTATTTGAAAGGGTTTAAGTATGTGGACGAGAATCGTATTACCAAGTCAGTTATGGCTTGGGTTCCCTGTGATAAGTAACCTATTTTCTTACATGTGCAGGAGATAACTACAGGTCCAAACAACAAATGGTTCGTCGACAGTGGTTGCTCCAGGCACATAATAGGGGAAAGAAGTCTTCTCGCAGACTTCAAGGGTGGGAATCATGGATTTGTATCATTCGCTGCCAATAAAGGTGGAACTATCACCGGTACTGGAGTGGTCACTAATGGGACTATCCAATTGGATCAAGTTTATCACATTGATAAACTGGTTCAAAATCTCATTAGTGTATCTCAAATCTGTGATAAGAAGAACTCAGTTGTTTTCACTGACACTGAGGCGTTAGTGCTGTAACCGATATTCACGGTACCTGAAGAATGGATACTGATGAAGGCTCCAAGGAAGAATGACCTGTACATGCTCGACATGAACAAGCCGGAATCTTCAATGAGACCAATTTGCCTACTATCAAAAGCTTCAGAGACTGAATCGGTTTTATGGCACAGATGCATGGCACACTTGCACCTGAGAAAGATGAACTACATTACGAAAAATGGATTGGTGCAAGGTGTTCCCATGAAGAGTTTTCAGTTCGAGGACAAGTGTCTCCAGTGCAAGAAAGGAAAGCAACACAACAAAGCACACAAGTCCAAGACTCAGAACTCCATCGCTGCCACATTCGATTTGTTGCATATGGACCTCTTCGAACCAATCAACAAAAGGAGTATAGGTGGTAGTTGGTACTGTTTAGTTATTATTGACGATTACTCACGTTTTTCTTGGGTTTTCTTTTTAGGTACAAAGGACGAGACGGCTGCAAAGCTCATCGGGTTCTTAGACCAAGTGGAAAATTCTTACGGAGCGAGGGTTAAGCGTATTAGAAGTGATAATGGAACAGAGTTCAAAAACACTGTTATTGGTGTATATTTCCTATCAAAGGGCATAGTGCATCAATTCTGTTGGTACACCCTGTGTGACGATAGCAGTCTAAGTGATCCTACATTGTGATTTTAGCAAGTGTTTGTTATATATGTTTATATTTGGTTGATATTTATTAGTGTTTGTATGTTTGAACTTGATGTAACGTATTACAAGAAGTTCAAACATAAAGTACAAAGATAAAATCAATTATAAGGTAATAACTTAAGTTTCAACACTTAGGTGTTTAAGTGAATTAGTTAGATTCGAATTATATAAGGCTTGGCATTCGAATCTGTGATAGATTCGAATGTAGCCCTAGATTCGAATGAGAGCAGATTCGAGAGTGTCATTGTGGACAAACTCGAATGGGCCTTGGGCCAGATTCGAGTTTGGCCCATAACAGACTCGAATCAGGCTCTATAATTAGGGATAGACTCGAGATATTATCAGACTTTTTGCAGAATTCGTCAGGGATTAAGCATTAAGCGATCTCGAGTTTATCATCAGTTTTAGTGCAGTTTCGGAGAGAATCAGTTTGTAGGATCGTTCGTGTGTCGTTCGTTCAGCTTCTGATAGTCTCCATGTTTCGTGTGTGAGTTGTTACCGTCTACCCGTTAACGAGGATTCCGCACTCGTTGACGGTTCCGCGTCTAGATAGATCTGTGTTAGGTAGACCTTACAAGTGGTATCAGAGCCTACGGAGTGTTCTTCGTGTTCATCTAGATACATTCTAGGTTTCTTGACGCTTTTGGACGGTTTTACTCTCAAAATCGTGTTTTTTTCGTGTTCGTCGAGCTTAGCAAATAGTTAACCGGGAAACACTTTGTAGTTTTTCACGTTTTTGATCGAAATCAATATTTTTCGTTGCAAAAATATTGATTTAATCTGCAAAATGTCAAAAAATCGAAGTGTTAGCCGTTTTTCGAGTTTGCGGCGCTCGAATCTATTAGGGGTAATTAGGGTTACACTTAGTTTCGAGTCTAACCAAAATCCGCTCCTTTCGAGTCTAATTCAGAGGGTTTCGAATCTATTTCGAGTTTGTGCTACATTCGAACAGGGTCTCGAGTCTAAATTCGAGTTTAATTCGAGTCTAGCTTAGTTTCGAATAGGGTGTCGAATCTGCTGTAGTTTCGAGTTTGTCTGACCTTCGAATCTGAGGAGTTTTCGAATCTGACTTAATTTCAAGTTTAATTGAATTCCAACACTTAATCGAATTTAATCCCAAATAAATTGGAATCTGATTACCTTCGAATCTATCTAGATTCGAACGTATTAATTCACATTAGTTTCGAATTAAATTAATTAAGTTCAATTCAATTACCTTCGAAAAGATGTCAAATCTTCAAAAATTCCTGGAAATGGACCACGAGGTCGGGATGGCAAACGCTCCGCCTAAGCTGATGAAGATCGAGGATTATTACTGGTGGAAAGATCGGTTTACCGATTTCGTGCGTTTTAATGACATGCGCATGTGGGTGTGTATCGACGAGGGATATATTCCACCAGTTTCAGAAGTTGAAGGCCGCCAGAAAGTCTTGTCATACCAAATGATGAAGGAGGATGATAAGAAATTGTTTGAAGCCGAAAACAAAGCTTTCTCGATAATCCGAATGGCTTTACCTCAGGATATACTGCACACATATAGGACTCAAAGGACGTCGAAAGAACTTTGGGAGTCTCTAGAGAAGAGGTGTGAGGGTAATCCTAGGGTTCGTAGAAAGCGTACAGAGCTGTTGAAACAACACTTTGCAATCTTCAAGGCGTTAAAGGAGGAACAACTGGATGATATCATCACTCGGTTTTATCATCTGTTGACAGAACTTGAAAGTCACGGAATTGAGTATTCTGACACTGACAAGAACAACAAGCTTCTTGATGCCTTACCAGCCAAATGGGCTATGTATGTGGCAATGATCAAGCTGAATGAAGACAAGTATTATACTCAATCTCTAGATGACATTGTGGGAACGTTGCGGGCATATCACTTCGAGCTACTGAAGGCTGAAACTGATTACGAACAAGTCCAGAATCCAGCAATGTATTTTGGAAAGTCGACAAAACCTTCAGCGACCGCCGATCTGAAGACTGCTACAGCGTTTTTCACCGGAGAAACGTCGTCACCAGCAGAGTCTGAAGACTCATTGAATCGCGCGTTCTTAGGATTAGGAAGATCGGAAGAACCGCAGCCTCAAGTACAACAGGCATCGCCATCTCAGAGTTATTCGAAGATGCCCATGAGCGCAAAGTCAGCGGAAGAACATTTGAATCTGCTTGCTTCTTTTGTGGCCGAGTATGGAAATTGTGTTCAAGGGAAAATTAACGATCCTGCTCTCTGGGATGAGGACTATGATCAGGTCGACCCTGATGATCTTGAGGAAATGGATTTTAAATGGCAACTGGCCATGGTAACCCAACGGGTTAAGAGATTCATTAAAAGTACTGGGAGGAATTTGACGATGAATAACAAGGGGATAGGGTTTGATAAGTCCAAAGTAAAGTGCTACAACTGTCAAGGACCGAAGGTGGAGACATACCAAGGGCAGAGTCAGCATCAGGGACAATTTCAGACTCAGTCTCAACAACGATACCTTCCAAGTTCATCATCTGGTCAAGCCAATCTAGCGGGTCTAATCTCCAATGTCACTTCAGACAGACAGCTAGATGGTACCTATGACTGGAGTTCACATCCTGAGTCGAATGCTAGAGCCTTCATGGCTGAAGTCACAGAAACTGGGTGTGAAGGAGAATAGCAGACCACAAGGGAAAACAGTCCGATGTGGGTGGAAAAGACGGATGATCAGACAGTTCTGGAGTTTGCTGCTCAGATGGCCAACGTGGAATCTGATAACTCAAAGGTTAGTCTAACTTCCTCTCTTTTTCATGAATTATGTGTGTTGTGTGTTACTTCTAATGATAGGTTAAATCTAGTCTTAGAATCACATAAAACCATAACTGCTCAAAATGAAAATTTAAAGATTGAAAATGCTAGCCTAAACGATATCAAGCAAGATCTTAAAGAAAAGCTTAAGGCTGATGCTCAAGACGTAATAGTTCTAAAAGACTGTAGGTCCCGAAAGGTTCCCAAAGTATATAGTAATAAACTGTAGAGGGGGGGGTGAATACAGTATTTAAAAACTACACACTCTTTTTCTCAATGTTTGTATGTATTATCAACAAATGTTAATTACAAACAAGCTTGACTGCGGAATTGTTCAAGCTGAGATGACAGAATACAACAGTATGGTTTCTAGTCTAAGACACACTCACACTAGATTACAATGAACACACTCACTAAGGTGCACTCACTGTATTTTACAAGACTTTAAGGAACAGCTTTGGTAAACAGCTTAGACACACAGAAGCTTGTTTACAGAAGATTTGCATGCATGAATATCACACTTGCACGTTCACTCTTGGTTTAAGCACTTAGCTTTCTTCACATTCTTTCTGACCTTAGAAGCTTCCTTTTATACTCACTTAGAGGATCTAAGAGAAACATCTTCATTGGGCAGAATGAAAAAGGAGAGTCTTGTTTGAAAAGACAATATAACTTTTCTGCACTTTTCTGAAAAGCAGACTTGCCTTCTCTTGTGCAGAACTTTTGTCTTTTTACTTTCTACTGTTGCATTGCCTTTAACCATTTTAGGAATGTCAACTTTGCGTCTTTCTTCCTTGTAAAGGCCTATTTTGATATAAGAAAAAGGTCTGTCACCCTTTTTCAAATATCCGTTTGTCTTCATGTAACAGAACAGCTTGGGCAGGCTGAGCGGTTCTGCTTTCCACTTTGTCTTCAACTGTGTAAACTGATCTGGTAGTTAAAAACAATACATGATGACTTGGAAACAAATTCCATAAAGTGTTTAGCCTGTTCACAAAGA
Source organism: Centrapalus pauciflorus (assembly GCA_020465985.1). NCBI lineage: Eukaryota > Viridiplantae > Streptophyta > Magnoliopsida > Asterales > Asteraceae > Centrapalus > Centrapalus pauciflorus. The sequence goes on from JAANYP010004405.1 coordinate 51,143, forward strand.
ACAGGTTCTGTTCACAAAGAACAGAACACTTTAAAAATGCCCAAGCTGCTCAACAGTGTAGAGCAGCGTAGACAGTTTATGTCCAGCCTGATCAGCAGACTGATCAGCTTGGACAAACTGTCTTGGTTGCAACACATGCAACGTATAGAACAGCTTTAGACTGATATTGCAAATCATTTTCAGGTTTCAATAAGGCATATAACAGGCCTTAAATTCAACCTTCAAATGTATCAACAGGTTTGATTATAAAATCTCCCCCTCAGATGTAGAGCAGGTTTGACTGAGGCCTTTTTGTGCCTAACAATCTCCCCCTATTTGCAATAACCAGTCCAAGCTGGTTTTGTCAAAAATCACTATATATTTTTACAGTACATTTGCTGAAATAAAATTACAACATTACAGTAAAGTAAAAGATCAGTTTATATATACACTGATTCTTGACTATACTTGAACAACATATGTTCTTACAAAAGTACAACTAATGTGCTAATGTATTTTACAACTAATGTAAAAAATAAAAAATTACAACTAATGTAATTGTGTACAACTAATGTACAGAGTGTACAACTTATGTACAAGATTTGGACTGTTTGAGACGGGAGCAGATAATGGCAAGCCTGTCCAACTAATGGACAGCTTCCATTCTTCACCTACCCAGATGGCAGGTGGACTTCATTCGACAGGGGGTGGCATCCCTTCTTTGAATCTTTTTAAAAGTTCTTCCCTTGTTTCTTCATGTTCTTCAAGTTCAGCTGTAAGAAACATAAAGTTAGAACTTTGGAGCTCACCTCTGTCATAAAATCCTTTCAGCTCTTCCCAGACAGCTGCTCTCCATTGGCTGGACTGACTGAAGGAGGTGGCAATTCTGAAGGCTGCAAGCTGCTTAAGACCAACTTTGTGTAGGTCAGAAGCTCTTTGAAAACATTTCTTCTGAGATAAGGGATCCACAAAAAATGCCCCTAACTCAGGCTCTTCAATCACTTTGCCATCTTCAAATTCAACTCCTTCAGGCAGGCTGTGGTCAACTCCTTTAATTTCCACAGCATAATCTCCTTGTTCAATCATCATAAGGAGTTCTTCCAGCTCTGAATCTCTCTTTTTCCTTCTGGCCTTGATTTTAGGGGATATCACAGAGACACCCTCTTTGACTTCTTTAGGGATCAGGCCCAACTCACTCACTCTCTCCATCAGCTTCTTTATGTATGCCCTGATAGTCTTAGCCGTTTCTGACTTAGACTGGCTCAGGGCAACTGCCAGTTCCACCCATTCCCTGTAACCCATTTGAGCCACATCAGCGTGATCATATGATTCCAATTCAGGGCCTGTTGCACCCATCCTTGTGATCTGAAGTTTCCACTGAGTGCCTTTTCTTGATATGGGAACAGCTTTGACAATTCCTTCCTTGGCCAGCCTTCTAGTAGCAACATCATGAAATTTCTTTTTGGCCAAGTTGTCAAAATGGAATTTGGCTCTGGCAGAAGGTACTGTTGATTTGGTCACTGAGACCTGAGTACCTTTTTCCACTTCCTTCCCTTTTTCTCCTGCTGATTGCTTGGCAGCTTCCATTATTTTCTTTTGCACCTCCAAGGTAGACATTTTTATTTTCTTTGCTTCTTGGAGGGCAAGAGACTTAGCAGCTTTGGCAGATTGTTCTTCTTTTCTTAACTCTTCCATAGCCTTAAGTTGTTCTTCCCTAAACTCAAAGTATTTGTGCATAGGGAGGCCCATCTCTTTGGCTCTGGCTTTGTGAAACTGAGATTCTGCCTGTTTCTGCTCAATAGGATCCACCGCTGCCTTTTCTTTTCTTTTAGCTGCTGCTTTAGGGACAGCAGCTTCAGGAATACTTTCTTCTTCTTCTTCTTCTTCTTTTTCCTCTGAAAGAATAAGGTGCCTCCTTTTGCTGCTAGGCCTGTCCTCAGGAATGACTTCCTCCCCCTTAGACTGAGCAGGGTTTGGAGAGCCAGCCTAAGTAGGCATAGCAGCTTGGGAAGCACCTTCAGCTGCACCTGTTTCTGCTGGTTGATCAGTTTGGGTTGCAGACACTGGTATCTCCTTAGGAGAAGGAATCTTCTCCCCCTTAGACTTAGTCTTCGAGGCAGATGATTTCTCCCCCTTTGAAGGAGATGATGCAGCGACTTCAACCCCTGGTCTGCCTGAAGACACAAAGTCAGCAGGCTTGCCAGCAGGTTTGGGAGGTTTAGGACCAACAAGGCTGTTCACTAAGTAAGCCAAGTTGTCCTTCACCTCACCAAGCTGGGAAAGACAGTTTTGAAGAGAAGAAGAATGGGAATCAGCAAAAGTGGTCAGCTTAACAATGTTGTCTCTATCAGAAGCTGTGAACAACAAACTTTGGAGCTGTGCAAGATGAAGTTCAAGAGAATCTTGCACATCAGCAAGGTTTGATGACACAGAATTTGATAGAGAACCTATAAGAGTGTTCAGGCTGGCCAATGTGGAAGGAATGGTAGTATTACAGGAAGTGAGGAGAGAGGACAGCTGTTGAGAAATAGCTGTCATAGAGGACACAGAGTCCTGTTGTGAGGAGAGGATAGAGGAAAGAGAGTTGGTTACATTTTGCAGCTGTGCAGTGAGTGCAAGCAGCTGTGGAGAGTGGTCAGCTTGTGGAGTAACTGGGAAGGATTCTTTAAACGTATCAAAGAATCCTTTGAGCTGCTCAGACACAGAGTCTGAGATTATGGATGGTAGGGAGTGCATGGTATGTTCCAAAGAACCAACTTTGTTGGTCAGCAATGAAAGCTGATCCTTCAAAGGCAGGTCTTTGGGAGATGGTGGTGTATGGGTGGACTGTTTGGAGTGAGTAGATGGAGAAGATGATGATGAGGCTGGTGTTTGAGGATGAGAGGGAGAAGGAAGAGAAGCTTTGGACAATAGTTCCATAGCCTGGGCAAAAGTAAGGTGGCCCAGGTTAGAGGGATCAAGGGGTCCTTCAGCAGCGGCTGTAGCTGCATCATTAGGAGAAGGAGATGATGTTTGGGGCCTCTCAGATGCTGCTTGTGTTGCAGCACCCTCATGAAGACCAGTGGTGGTTCCCTCTGCAGTGCCTTGGTCTAAAGGCACCTCATCATGGGGAGATGGGATATGCATTTCAACATCAGCAGTGGTGAAACCTGCTGATGGAATTTGCATTGAGGGATCAGCCTCACCAGAGGGATGGTATGATCCCTGAGGTTCATCAGCTTGTGTTGTTGGTCCCTCAGCAGCTGTTTGGTGTTGAACAGCTGAATCATGGGGAACAGAAGTTTGAGGCTGAGCTGCTGATTGGTCTATACCAGCAGCGTGGGCACCTCGTGCAGACTCAGGGTGTAAGGAGATATGAGTGGGGGACAGTGTGGACTCAGTGTGGAGCGGAGAGGGCTCCTGTCTTTCAATATCCTCAGCCTGTTGGGAGGCTGGGGATTTTCTTTGATAACGAATGGATGAAGTGGGTGATTGTGGAGAGGAGAGGGGATCTGTTTGGACTGGATGGGAGACTGGGTCAGGAACAGTGGGGCTGGACTGTTCCATAGTCTCTTGTGCCACAGAGGCACCAGCCACAAAGGCTTCAGGCTCAACAAATGAGCCAGGGTGAGGAATCTGCTCTTCCTCAGCCACTGAGGCTAAGGGAGCAGACTCAGCTTGAGCTGTTTTGGCCTTCTTTTTAACAGGCCCAGCTTCAGCTGCCAAGGTCCTTTTTACCAACTTAGACCTGGCTTTGGATTTTCCACCGGGAGCAGCAGTGACTGGATCCACCCTCACAGCAGAGGGTCCTTCCACTAAACCCAACAGCCTCCTCATTGGTGTTGAGAGAGGAGGCTCATTTTCCAGTACAGGAGTATGAAACACCCTATTCCCTATCACAGGGAATGCAGCAGTTTTAAGTAGGGGTTGAGAGTGATATAGATGCTCACCACAGACATGGCAGAAGATGAGACTCAGGAACCTGGGATATCTGACAGCTGCTGGTCTTGTCTCTTGTTGTACCAGGTTTCTCATGTTCAAGAAGATCCATTTGGCCATGTCAAGCCCATCCACCAGCTGAAGGACTATCGGCACTTCATCTCTACTAAGTTGGTCAAAGGAACCAACCTTGCTGCTGAACGACATTGCCACAGAGGCAAATAAGAAGTTGTAAGTAGGTGATAACTCCTTCCTGTACAAAGTAGCTCCAACCTTGGGTTCTGCCACACCACAGAAGCGTAGCAGATTGCCCATTTGCTCATTTTCAGGCTGAGGGAGATCATAGATCTCAGCCATTGGAAGATGAAGAACTTCCCTCAAAAGATCGACTGTAATCTCAATGGTTTGAGTCCCATTGAGAATAGTACCTCTGATAACCTTAGTGTTTGGATTGTAAGAGCAGGTGTACCAGAACTCGTATACCATCTCCTGGTACAGGACACCAGGAGATGCAGTCAGGGCATAGTTCAACGGATGAACTTGCAGAAATTCCACCATTTGATCGTAACCCTTCCCCACATAGTTTTTGGGGATTGTGAGGTTTGCTATGTAGTTTGTGGGTTTCAGGGTCAGCATCGTGGTGACAGAAGGATGTTTAACAACATCCTCACCAACGAAAACTGGCAGAAAGGGATTGGGTCTGTGAGCCATTTGAGAAATTTGAAGGTTTGAGGAAGCAAAAGACACTTAGTCGATTTTAGGGTTCTTGAGAATTTCTGGGAATGATGAGGAAGACGAAGATGAAACAGTATGGTGGTATTTATAGGATTTTGAATGGTCGTGTGTATGTGAGAGAAAAGATTTGGGCGGTTTGATTTGAAATGTTTGTTAACGGAAAACGGAACGGTTGTCCATGTCAGAAACATTGTCAGACCACTTGACCTTTTTGATCACTAACACACGTAACATACATTATCCGCAGTAATTAAGTTAAATAAAACACAATTTAAGAAACTTAATTATGAAGAAAGGTAATTAAACTGTTGGTCTACGCTGATGGTCAAACCTGTGATGATCAGGGTCAACAAGGTTCTCAGTCTTCAAGCTGTTCTTTCTTCAAACTGTTCCTTCAGCCTGCTCTCCTTTGTGAGAACAGGTTGAGTTCAATAGATGAACAGGTTACAGTGTGAAGAAGTGAACAGGTTGAAGACTGAACCATCAGAGCAGGCTGGACCAATAAACAGGTTAAACTGTTTTTGTTCAGCCTGTTGTATGTTCAAGCTGTTCAAGTTTTTCAGACAAATGACTAAGTACAGAACATGTATAACCTGTTCTGTCTAAGCTGTTCAGAGTAACTTGAGCAGTGTGAGACATACGAATTATTAGACCGTTGAGAGACATTTAGTCACTCTTGTTTAACATGCCCAGCTTGCTGACAAGGTAATTAAACCTTGTGTCATCCAGAGGTTTGGTGAAAATGTCTGCAAGCTGTTCATTTGTGGAAATAAAACTTACCTCCACATTACCTTTCTGAATGTGATCCCTGATGAAATGATGTCTGACTTCAATATGCTTTGTTCTAGAATGAAATACTGGATTGTTGGAAATGGCTATGGCACTTGTGTTATCACACAGAATAGGAATTTTCCTATACACAAGACCATAATCTTCAAGCTGATGCTGCATCCACAGAATCTGTCCACAACAGCTTCCAGCAGCAATGTACTCAGCTTCAGCAGTAGAAGTAGACACAGAGTTCTGCTTCTTGCTACACCAACTTATCAACTTTCCACCAAGAAGTTGACATCCACCTGTTGTGCTTTTCCTATCTAACCTGCAGCCTGCAAAATCAGAATCTGAATAGCCTGTTAGTTCAAGGCTTGAGTCTTTGGGATACCAAAGACCCAAACCTGGAGTACCCTTCAGGTATCTGAAGATTCTTTTAACAGCTGCAAGATGTGATTCCTTTGGATTAGCTTGGAACCTAGCACATAAACAGGTGGCAAACATAATATCAGGTCTACTAGCAGTCAAGTATAGCAAGCTCCCAATCATGCCTCTGTAAGCTGTTACTGAAACAGCTTTGCCACTGGCATCAGCATCCCATTTTACATTGGTTGCCATTGGGGTTTTAATAGGAGAACTTTGATCAAATTTAAACTTTTTCAAAAGATCTAAAGTGTACTTTCTTTGATTTATAAAAATTCCAGTTGAGGTTTGTTTAACCTGTAATCCTAAAAAGAAAGTTAGTTCTCCCATCATACTCATTTCATACTTGGATTTCATGAGTAATGAAAAATTCTTGCATAGTTGCTCATTAGTAGAACCAAATATTATGTCATCCCCATAAATTTGAACAAGCATAATATCAGACTTCACCTTCTTTATGAACAATGTGGTATCCACTTTACCTCTGGAGTACCCATTGCTCATAAGAAATTCAGTAAGAGTGTCATACCAGGCTCTAGGGGCTTGTTTGAGACCATAGAGAGCTTTGTCTAACTTATAGACAAAACCTGGGTGTTGTTCATTTTCAAAACCTGGAGGCTGCTTGACATATACTTCTTCTTGCAGCTTCCCATTCAAAAATGCACTCTTCACATCCATTTGAAATAAATACCTTTATGCTCCTATGAGCAGCGTAGGCTAGATACAAACGAATTGCTTCTAGCCTGGCCACAGGAGCAAATGTCTCATCATAGTCAATGCCTTCCTCCTGTCTGTAGCCCTGAGCAACCAGTCTTGCCTTATTTCTAATGACATGACCTTGCTCATCCATTTTGTTCCTGAAACCCCATTTTGTGCCAATTATTGTTTTTCCTTTAGGGGCAGGGACCAGCTTCCATACTTTGTTTCTCTCAAACTGATTGAGTTCTTCTTGCATGGCAGTGATCCAATTGGCATCTTTTAGTGCTTCATCCACCTTCTTTGGCTCCATCAGTGAAACAAAACTAGAGAACATACAAAAGTTCCCTAAGCTGTCCAACCGAGTTTGTATCCCTTTATTGATGTCACCAATTATTTGATCATTGGGGTGACACCTGATCCACTTAGGATCATTTTTCAATGATGACTTACCAGAGTTGTTAACATCTTCAGCAGGTCCTGTTGAAAAGCTCTCAAGATTTTCAGACACACTGTTGTCTTGAGCCTGTTCACTTGTTGAACATGTCTGACCACTGTTGAACATATCAGCAGAGGAACTGGGGAAATCAGCATTGATAGGTTCTGGACATGCAGTTGTAATTAAGTCAGTACATTTATACACACAGGGTGTATTGACATAATCATCATCATGTCCATTATGATTAGCAGGTTCCACACTGGGTGTAGTGGAAGCTTTTGAGTCCTCTTCATTGATTGAATGCATCAGATCATCAAAGTTGAGGTCTCCTGAAACTGATTCAGGAACAGCTTTGGTGGAGGCATTCTTGGACTCTCCAAAGGTGACATTGATAGATTCATCTATCACCTTTCTTTTGTTGTTGTATACTCTGTAGGCTTTGGAGATAGAAGAGTAACCAACAAACACTCCTTCATCAGCTTTAGGTTCAAATTTTGACAGCTGGTCCCTTTGATTCAGAATGAAACAGGGACATCCAAACACATGGAAATAGCTGACATTTGGCTTTCTCCCTTTGAGCAGCTCATAGGGGGTCTTGTTGAACCTTTTTACCACTAAGGATCTGTTTTGAGTGAAGCAGGCAGTGTTGACAGCTTCAGCCCAAAATGGTGAAGGCAAACCTGATGCACACAGCATGGTTCTGGCAGCTTCAATGAGAGTTCGGTTTCTCCTTTCAGCAACTCCATTTTGTTGAGGAGTTCTTACTGCTGAAAAGTTTTGATTGATACCTTTCTCTTCACAGAAGTCTTCAAGAGTACTGTTTCTGAATTCAGTACCATGATCACTTCTAAGCTGCTTTACCTGGGCAGAGTTTAGCATTTCCATCTTTTTAACAAATCCAATAATTTCTCTAGCAGCCTCTCCTTTGTTCTTCAAAAAGATCACCCATGTGTACCTGGAGAACTCATCAACCATTACAAGAGTGTATCTTCTTCCTCCTAGACTTGGGACATTAATAGGTCCAAACAAGTCCATATGGATTAAGAAGAGTGGAGTATCAATAGAGAAATTATGTTTGGATTTAAAAGATGTTTTTCTCTGCTTGCCTTTCTCACAAGCTGTGCATAATCTATCTTTGGCAAAAGTAATAGAAGGCAAACCTATTACCAACTCTTTCTTACAGAGTTTATTGATGTTCTTGAAGTTCAGGTGTGACAATCTTCTATGCCATAACCAGTTTAGATCAGCGTTGGTTCTTGTGAGAAAACAGGTTTCAGTTGTGGGATCAGCAGAATGCATATCCACAACATATACACCTTTCTTTCGTTGAGCACACAGCACAACTTTGCCTTGGGAATCCAATATGTAACACAGGTGCTCATCAAAGTTAACCTTGTAGCCAGCATCACACAGTTGACTTATGCTAACAAGGTTATGTTTTAGCCCAACCACATAGGCTACCCTTTTGAACACTGCAGCACCAGCTTTAAGAGTTCCATATCCCTCAGTGGATCCCTGTACATTGTCACCAAAGGTGACTTTTGGCCCTTTTTCAGGCCTGAGATCACTCAGAAGTTCTTTACAACCTGTCATGTGCCCTGAGCAGCCACTGTCCAAGTACCAAACCTGGGAAGGTTGTTTTTCCTGCAGAGTGAGAAGAGAATTATTAGTTATTTTTAGGGGAACTCATCACACAGACGAGTTCTCCTACTTCATCAACACTTGTTGATGGATTTTGAATGTCCACACTAATATTCCCTATTTGAATGGTATCAGTTTGAATACCATCCTCAGTGACTATGTCATTTCCACCACTGCTTGTAACAGCTGTGAGGGAAACAGCAGAGCCAACAGGCCTCATGTCCTCAGATCCAGGACAGTCCTTGGCCAGATGTGTCTTCTTCCCACACTTATAACATTTTCTCTTTTTGGTGCTTTTGGAAGAAGGTCCTTCAGAAACACATTCTGAACTGTTTTTGTTGATTCTTTCAGCAGGTTAGCAATTTTTGCAGAATCAACAGCTTGTGTGGTAAGTTCATAGGCCACAGCTTTGACTGTCTCTTCTTTCCTCTTTTTGGGAGGACAGATGTCAAAGACAGGAAGTTTGATTGGCCTTTGAGCTTCCACAGGTTTGGGAAACTTATTCCCAGTTGTCTCAGTTTGAGCAATGGCTTTGCCTTTGCCCCTACTGAGTTGTGATTTATGCTGCCTATCAGCATACTCACTGTGTTTGGTTTTGAAAAACTTATTTTCATTTAAAACCAACTTACCACCATGATTTGAAAACTTATTTGAAATCACAGCAGTTTTGTTTTCAACCTGAGACTTACCCTTGTTTAAAACAGGCTGCTTACTTTTTGAAAACTTATTTTCAAAATGTTTAGCATCAAAAGGATTAACATGCTTTTTACCAACAGCTTTGGACTCTGAACCTGTTTTGTCAACAGGCTTAGCATCCACAGCTTTAGTTTGAGCATGTTTTCCTTTCTTCTGCTTGTGTGAGCTAGCAGAGCACTTAGCAGGCTGTTTTGGAGAACAAACTCCAACATCAGCTTTTGAGCTGAGTTAACACAAGCTGTCAGTATTTTGAGGCCTGACAAACCTGTTTGTTGAAATTAGTTTACCATTCACATTTTGGATGAATGTATTTGGAAGTTCACCAAGAGTGGACAAGTCTTCTTTCAAATTACTTATTTCAACGATGGAAGCTGCTGTGTCAAGATCCCCTCCAAGATAGGCTTGGATTTGAGCAGGGATCTGTTGACTGATACAATGGCTGACTTTTTGTGCAGATTGGCAACAAGAGTCAACTATCTTTTGAAGCTTAGCATGCTTTATATCTGTTTCTCTCTTTTCTTCCAGTAAAATGGAGTTGATGTGTTTTAATTCATCAAGCTCAGTTTCCAACTTATAGAAACTGTCCAGTTTACTGGTTTTAGTTTTAATATCAGCTTTAAGCTTAGAGATTTCAGATAATAAAGCATCATGCTTCTCAACAGCAGCTTTCAGATCAACAAGCATGTATTCAAACATTTTAACTTTTTCTTCAGAACTGTAAGCCATAAAATTTTGTACCTTATACATCATTGTAGGATTCCAGTTCTCCAAGCTGCTGAAGGCTTCAGCTTCAGCCATGTCCTGTTTGAAACTGCTTGTTGATGGGACATCAGAGTTGGCCATCAGACACTGATTATCTTCTTCATCAGATGATGAATCAGATTCCTCCCAGTCACATGTCTCAGCCATGAGTCCCTTTTGGCGATTGGAAGACACAGAGTTTTCCAATTTCCTCAGCTTAGCCATGGCCATAAGGTACTTAACCCTATAGCCATCATCCCTGTTAGTCTTGATAGGTTTGGATGACTGACCAACAGCTTTTGACACACAGTCAGCAGCTATATGGCCAGTTTTGCCACACTTGAAGCACTCAACCTTGGATTTGTCAAATGCTTTCTTTTTGCCAGCACTTGCACTTCCTTGTAGCATACTTCTTCCAAATCTTCTCTTGCTGAACTTTTTGACAAGCATAGCTATCATTTGCTCATCATCTTGTTCAGTAAGATCTGCAGCCTCTTCTTCTTCAGACACCTCCTCCTTATCATCATCCTGTTTATCAGGTTGAGTGAACACATCACTCACCTGATTAACAGACTGTCTCACATTAGCCACAAAGGCAGTACCTCTTCTGGACATTTCCAAGGCATTCCTCTTTTGCTGCCTTGATTGTTCATCATTCAGTAAGGATCCATACAGATTGACCAGATCCATACTTCTGATAGTACCTGAGTTTCTTAGGATGGTTGAGAAATAGTTCCACTCCTCAGGTAAAATGTCCAGAAACTTGTTCACCAAAGTAAGACTGTCCTTGGTGATCCCAACAGCTTTGAGATCATTCACCAGAGCAGTGAACCTGGTGTAGGTTTCTGTGAGAGACTCCTTTGGTTTGGCAAATAAAAGTTCATACTGTCTAACAAGATTGTTAATCCTGTTGTCCAGTGTGATTGTGGGTCCATCATAGACGGTACACAGAGTATCCCACATCTCCTTTGCAGTCTTCATCTTCTCAACCTGCTTGAACACATCATCAGGAAGAGAAATGACCAGGTTGTTTCTGGCCTTTGCATCCAGAGCTACCATTCTCTTGTCTTCATCAGACCATTGAGCTTTTGCTTTCTCAAAGGTCCTGATTTCAGGAGCAGCTCCTTCAACCGCTGGAGTTATTGTAGTAACAGAGGTTGGCACATAAGGACCCTCCATCACTATCTCTGGCAGTTGTACATCCAGATTCTCTAAATAGAGCATCATTCTGCACTTCCAACCAGAGAAGTTTTGATGATTAAATTTTGGAGGCTTGCCCATAGAACCATTGTCATAGTAAGAAGAGTTTGCAGCACTGTTGTCCATGGAAACTTGGGATTATGAGAGATCTAGAATGACACACACTCTAAACTGCTTTGATACCAGTTGTAGGTCCCGAAAGGTTCCCAAAGTATATAGTAATAAACTGTAGAGGGGGGGGTGAATACAGTATTTAAAAAACTACACACTCTTTTTCTCAATGTTTGTATGTATTATTAACAAATGTTAATTACAAACAAGCTTGACTGCGGAATTGTTCAAGCTGAGATGACAGAATACAACAGTATGGTTTCTAGTCTAAGACACACTCACACTAGATTACAATGAACACACTCACTAAGATGCACTCACTGTATTTTACAAGACTTTAAGGAACAGCTTTGGTAAACAGCTTAGACACACAGAAGCTTGTTTACAGAAGATTTGCATGCATGAATATCACACTTGCACGTTCACTCTTGGTTTAAGCACTTAGCTTTCTTCACATTCTTTCTGACCTTAGAAGCTTCCTTTTATACTCACTTAGAGGATCTAAGAGAAACATCTTCATTGGGCAGAATGAGAAAGGAGAAGTCTTGTTTGAAAAGACAATATAACTTTTCTGCACTTTTCTGAAAAGCAGACTTGCCTTCTCTTGTGCAGAACTTTTGTCTTTTTACTTTCTACTGTTGCATTGCCTTTTACCATTTTAGGAATGTCAACTTTGCGTCTTTCTTCCTTGTAAAGGCCTATTTTGATATAAGAAAAAGGTCTGTCACCCTTTTTCAAATATCCGTTTGTCTTCATGTAACAGAACAGCTTGGGCAGGCTGAGCGGTTCTGCTTTCCACTTTGTCTTCAACTGAGTAAACTGATCTGGTAGTTAAAAACAATACATGATGACTTGGAAACAAATTCCATAAGTGTTTAGCCTGTTCACAAAGAACAGGTTCTGTTCACAAAGAACAGAACACTTTAAAAATGCCCAAGCTGCTCAACAGTGTAGAGCAGCGTAGACAGTTTATGTCCAGCCTGATCAGCAGACTGATCAGCTTGGACAAACTGTTTTGGTTGCAAGACATGCAACGTATAGAACAGCTTTAGACTGATATTGCAAATCATTTTCAGGTTTCAATAAGGCATATAACAGGCCTTAAATTCAACCTTCAAATGTATCAACAGGTTTGATTATAAAATCTCCCCCTCAGATGTAGAGCAGGTTTGACTGAGGCCTTTTTGTGCCTAACAAAGACAAACTGAGTGAGCAGTGTGTTAGGATAGAGCTTATGTATGAGCACGTAGAAGCCTTGACCAAAAGTCTTAAGGACAAAGACATAGAGCTAGCTGAAACAAAGGTTAAGGTACCAGAGGCAAACAGTAAGCTAGAGAAGTTTAGGAATTCAAGCCTAAACCTAGGGAAAGTTTTAGATGCCCAAAGACAATCTAAAAAGCCCGTAGGTCTAGGATTTCATGAAATTCCTCCACCTTTTAATGCAAACTATGTGCCTCAGCCTCAGGAGAAAACTGACAAATCAGTAGACTTAGAGGACACACCTGAACCTAAATCTGAGCCTATAGTAGAAAATACACCTAAGGTGGCTGACACAACCGTCAAGATTAAGAAAGTCAAATTTGTGACTTCCTCCAGTGAAACACCTGCAGGAAAACATAAAATTGATTGGGCTGATCAGGACGATGAGCCAGTCGCCATAGACGTACATAAGGATCAAGACACTAGTGAGACACCTAAGTCTAAGGGCTCACAAAAGAAGCCAATAGACAAAATGTCATGTTTCAGATGTCATGATAGGGGGCATGTGGCTTCTACTTGTCCACATAGGAAAGTTGATACGACACCTAAGATAGTGAAGCCAGAACAGCCTAAACCCTCAACAAGTGTGGCGAGCACGAGTAGTTCTCATAGTACCGAGAAAACTGTGCAGGCCGCACCAAAACCTGTTGTGAAACAAACACCGGTTAAGGTTGGACCAAAAGAAGTGGTTAGGAAAAATTCACCGAATCGTGTCATTAATCAATCTAGGTCAGCACCTCAACAAGTCTATAGGAGTACCACACCTAGCAGGTCACACACTCCAGTTAGGTCACATACTCCCGTTAGACATTATGTACCGGTAAGAGCTCAGGGATCACAATCTGAAATGCAGTATAATAGGAATTATTCTAGAGCTCCACAACAAATGCCTACTCAAAGGCAAAGAGTGAATTTAAATCACTCGGCACCACAACAAACTCCTGTTCAACGACCCAAGTCACCTGAAAGGCGAGATGGGTATTTGAAAGAGTTTCAGTATGTGGACGAGAATGGTATAACCAAGTCAGTCATGGCTTGGGTTCCCCATGATAACTAACCTATTTACTTTCATGTGCAGGAGATTACCACAGGTCCAAACAACAAATGGTTCGTCGACAGTGGATGCTCCAGGCACATGACGGGGGAAAGAGGTCTGCTTACAGACTTCAAGGGTGGGAAACGGGGGTTTGTATCATTCGCCGGAAACAAAGGAGGAAATATCACTGGAACTGGAGAAGTCACTAATGGGACGATTACATTGGATCAAGTTTACCACGTTGATAAACTGGTTATAATCTTATTAGTGTATCTCAAATCTGTGATAAGAAGAATTCAGTGCTTTTCACTGACACTGAAGCGTTAGTGCTGAAACCGGGATTCAAGATACCTGAAGATTGGATATTGATGCGGGCACCAAGGAAGAATGACTTGTACATGCTCGATATGAACAAGCCGGATACTTCGATGGGTCCAATCTGCTTACTATCAAAAGCTTCGGAGACGGAATCGGTTTTGTGGCACAGACGCATGGCACACTTGCACCTAAGGAAGATGAACTACATAACGAAGAATGGACTGGTGCAAGGTGTGCCTCTGAAGAGCTTTCAGTTCGAGGACAAGTGTCTACCGTGCATGAAGGGCAAGCAACATAAGAAGACACACAAGTCCAAAACGCAGAACTCCATAACCTGAACATTCGATTTGTTGCACATGGATCTTTTCGGTCCAATCAACAAAAGGAGTATTGGAGGTAGTTGGTACTGTTTAGTTATCACTGACGATTACTCACGCTTTTCTTGGGTTTTCTTTTTAGGTACAAAGGACGAGACGGCTTCCAAGCTCATCGGGTTCTTAGACCAAGTGGAGAATTCCTACGGAACAAGGGTTAAACGGCTACGTAGTGATAATGGAACAGAGTTCAAAAACACTGTAATTGGTGTATAATGCCTATCAAAGGGCATCGTGCATCAATTCAGTGTACCATATGAACCTCAACAAAATGGGGTGGCCGAACGTAAAAATAGAACATTGATTGAGGCTGCAAGGATTATGCTTTCGGATTCAAAGCTTCCTACCATGTTTTGGGGGGAGGCAGTGAATACCGCGTGCCATATTTTAAACCGAGTCCTTACAGTCAAATCTTTGAACAAAACATGTTATGAAATTTTGAATAAACGGCCACCTAATTTAACTGGATTCAAACCGTTTGGGGTACCATGCACTTTATTGCGTACAAAACATCAACCGAAGTTTGGTGAAAAGGCTTACGAAGGATACTTCCTAGGTTATGTGCCGAACTCACCAAACAAACGGGTTTTTAACAAAACAAATGGTACTGTGGAGATTGTGTATAACATTGAAGTTACAAGTTATACACATGAACCCCAAACTGGTCCGGAATGGATATTTGACTATGATAAATTATTTGAGTCTTTTAACATTCCTTTGGATGATAATGCAGGTTCAATCGAAAAGGACATGGCGACGTTGCATCTGAATGACGATGGCCATATCTTTCCGAGGACTACGTTTGAATCCACATCTGAGCCTACTGCGACAGCAGATGGATCTCCAGAAGTCGCTGATCCAGAAGCACCTTCCACTGAGAATCAGACTCAAGCATCAAGTTCCAACTCTGAGGAAAACGTCCGTGAGGAGGAAAATGTGGAAGTTGAGCCTGTTCCCCCATTAGGTGAAATAGGATCTAACTTAGGAGATAATCTAAGGGTTGATGAGATAGAGACCTCTAGGATTAACAAGAACCATCCATTAGAAAGCATCATAGGAAATCCTAACGAGGGTGTGAGGACTAGGAGTAGTTTAAATAACAACACTGTGTTGTTGTCGATGATAAATGACTCCGAGGCATATCACACATGTCTCTATTCATGTTTCATATCGCAAGTAGATCCTAAAAATGTGCAAATGGCACTTAAGGATAACTCCTGGGTTGAAGCGATGCAGGAAGAACTTTCGCAATTTAGGAAACTAGAAGTGTGGGAGTTAGTTCCATTACCTCGAGGGGAAGTTGCCATAGGAACCAAATGGATTTTTAAGTGCAAAAGAGACGATCGGGGTATAGTCACGCGCAACAAGGCTAGGCTAGTTGTAAAGGGTTTCAACCAAGAGGAGGGAATCGATTACAACGAGGTTTTTGCACCAGTAGCAAGGCTAGAAGCCATTAGGTTGTTTTTAGCTTTTGCCTCCTTCAAGGGCTTTAAGGTATATCAGCTAGGTGTTAAGAGTGCTTTCCTGTACGGGAAAGTGAAGGAGTTGGTGTATGTAGAACAACCGCCCGGATTTACAGATCCAAAATATCCAGATAGAGTATATCGTTTAGATAAGGCTCTATATGGATTGCATCAGGCACCAAGGGCGTGGTATGAGACTCTATCCAACCATCTGTTAGAGAACGGTTTTGAAAGGGGTAGGATCAATAGTACTCTGTTTGTTAAAAGGAAGGGAGAACACTTTATCTTGGTACAAGTGTACGTCGATGATATCATCTTTGGATCATCAGACGAACAGATGTGCAAAGATTTCGAGAAGGTGATGAAGTCTAAGTTCGAGATGAGTGCTATGGGAGAGTTAAATTTCTTTTTAGGGTTACAAGTTGACCAGAAGAAGGAAGGGATGTTTATCCATCAGACTAAGTATGTCTATGACATATTGGAACGTTTCGGGATGGAAGGAACAAAGTTGACTGCCCATTTCAGCATGCCGATTCAAGTGAATCATAATCTCGGACCGGGTACTGAAAGTGATACCGATGTGGATCCGACGTTATATCGGGCCATCATTGGATCACTAATGTATTTAACTGCTTCAAGACATGACATAATGTTTGCTGTGTGTATTTGTGCTAGGTTTCAAGCGAATCCGAAGGAGATGCACATGAAAGCTGTGAAGCGGATTCTACGATACCTCAAGTCGAAACCGAAGCTGGGACTTTGGTATCACGCGGAGGGAGATCTAGAGTTGGAGGCGTTCACGGATTCTGACTACGGCGGATGCAGCTTGACGCGCAAATCAACGACTGGAGGTTGTCAGTTCCTAGGAGGAAGATTGGTATCCTAGCAATGCAAGAAACAAACATCGGTAGCCGTGTCAACGTGCGAGGCCGAGTATGTTGCTGCTGGTAGTTGCTGCTCACAGGTTCTGTGGATACAACAACAATTGCGGGATTACGGTTTGGCTTATACTCAAACTCCAATTACGATAGACAATCAATCTACAATTGCTATAACTAATAATCCAGTTAAACACAACAAAACAAAGCACATAGACATAAGGCATCATTTTATTCGTGATTGTGCTGAAAAGAACTTAATCAAATTGGTAAAAGTGGCAACAGAAGATAATAATGCAGATTTATTTACCAAAGCATTTGATAAGTCACGGTTTGAGTATTTAATTCAACTGAATGGAATGCGCAACCCTGAGTAATTTGACCTTAGTAGTAGTAGTTTCTTTTCTTTTAGTAAGTTTCTATTTTTAGAAAGTTTCTATTTTTAGAAAGTTTCTATTTTTAGTAAGTTAGTAGGTTATCTTATTTTATTGCTATCTCTTATGAAAAACAAAAGAAAAAAGAGAGAAAATCATAAAAATACAAAAAAAGAGAATATCAGAAAAGGAGTTAAGTCTTAGAAACATAGGTTCAAAGTCAAACTCAGGCGTCTAGGCCTTCTACTAGTCAGCAGCCAGAAATACAAGAAGCAGGGCCTTCAAATGTTCCAAGCGAAGCTGAACAATTATGCCAAACGCTCAATGAAATTTGGGAGGCAAGTCCCCATGCAAATGAAGATGTGGCTGCAGCGTTAGTAGGTGAATTACTTGAGCCACCTGAGGGAGAAGAAGATGTGTTGCGAGATGTTGAAAAATATGAGCCAGAACAGGCTGATAATGTTTTGTCATCATCTGCAACCGAATCGGAAGAAATGGAGGAAATTGAAGCCGAAGCTCCTGAGTCAGAGTCTACTGAACCCCGTATTCGAATAGAGACTTATGGTTCAAGAGTAGTAGTTATTAATGAGGAGACTTCGAGGAGGCGCGCTTCAAGAGAAGCTGAGGAATCAGATTTTGAAGAAGACGAAATTGCTCCTCTAGTGACGAGGCAACGGGCCAAACGTCATCGATTCATGCAAGGATCATCTTCTACATCAACAGATCAACCAGAAGCTCCACAAACTCAAGAACCCCAAACCACCAATCCATCACCACCACCACCACCTCAAGATGAACCATATATTCCATCACCATTCATCCCTACTCATATTCAGTCCATTCCATCTACCTTGACCGCATATGCTGACAACCAGAGGTTTATGCAGCTCACAGCTCGCGTTGACTTCCAGCATGTTCAAATCCTAGGCCTAACAAAGGCAATGGGTGAAATTCAGTCGCATAATGCAAATCTTGATAAAGAGAATGCTGAATTGAAGAAGACTGTAGAACAAATTCAGGAAGAGAATGTTGAGTTGAAGACGTTTGTCTGCGATCAGGCAGCTGAGATACGGGCGATGCGCTCCCTAATAGAGCAGTTAATGAAAAATTTACAGGCTCAGGGGGAGACGTCGTGCCGTGATCAGACAATACAGAGGCCGAGAGATGGTGATGATGAAGACAATCAAGGCAATGATCCCAGCCCTAAAAGCCAGAATGAGCCAGTAGATTTTTCTACTGCTCAGAGTGCTCAATCTCAGGGGGAGCCTAGTCTAGCAGGAGGAGAGATGGGAGAAGCAAGCTCATCTAAGCCGACAGATTTTGAAATCAGTGAGATGATCGATGCTCTTATGGATCTTGATGATGATCCGATGGATTTCGGTTATGATTATGAAGACGAAGAGCTGGATGAAGGTGAGATTGTGCCAGAAGAAATAGTTGACTGGCAACCAGATGACGAAGTATGTGCTGATGAGGATGATGAAGCTGATGAAATCGTCGTACAGCAGAATCCTATCACGGATACATACATGATAGATGGGAATAATATTGTCAACGTAGATGTTGTGAATGCTGCGTTAAACGTTGAGCCATCAGTAGAGGAACCAGCCAGAGAGCTAACAAATGAAGAGAAAAGAAAGCTATGGTTCAGAGCTGAAGAGAAGGAGTTAGAGCTTAAGAAGACAATGAGAGTGCCGGGTACTGGGAAGTTGTCTGCACGCATACTAAGCTGGTTCTTTGATCGAGAACTGCAGCTATTCATCATTAAGAGGAAAGACGGGCTCCAGTACCTGAGGCGAACTTTAAAAGCTTTCAATTCACTGCCAAAGATCGAAATCACAGCGTTGGCATGGAAAGATCTGATTAACATTGGAAATGATCCCTACGCAGACGTGATTGCAAGAATCATTAGAAAAGAGGGCAGATCAAGGAAGTTTGAGCGACTGAATCCAAGGGTTGGAAGAAGAGTAGAAGATCCTTCACGCATTGATCCTCTAACTGGATGAACTTGGATGAGGATCCACTACAAACCAGCCAGATGTCTTAGGAATGTGCCTCTCAAGCCTATGCCACAGAATGTATTGAAGAATCTGCATTGGTGGTATGCTACACTGAGACTGGGGAAGCGGTCATGGAAGACTTTGAAGAAAACGTTATTCTTAGAGTTTACGATCCTCTTCACCTGGTAAACCTCTCTAAAGATGATCTTCATATTTTGCATGCCTGTAAGATTTCTAGTGATGCACATATGGATAGTGAAGCTAGGAAATATGAAAATGTAGTCAAAGTATGTGTTGAACAAGGCTTGTGCTGGTAGTAGTTTGAATCAATAAATAAACATGAGTTCTTAATCAAATGTGTGAATTGTTAGAAGCTATCGTCAAGGGGGAGTCTGTTGGTACACCTTGTGTCACGATAGCAGTCTAAGTGATCCTACATTGTGATTTTAGCAAGTGTTTGTTATATATGTTTATATTTGGTTGATATTTATTAGTGTTTGTATGTTTGAACTTGATGTAACGTATTACAAGAAATTCAAACATAAAGTACAAAGATAAAATCAATTATAAGGTAATAACTTAAGTTTCAACACTTAGGTGTTTAAGTGAATTAGTTAGATTCGAATTATATAAGGCTTGGCATTCGAATCTGTGATAGATTCGAATGTAGCCCTAGATTCGAATGAGAGCAGATTCGAGAGTGTCATTGTGGACAAACTCGAATGGGCCTTGGGCCAGATTCGAGTTTGGCCCATAACATACTCGAATCAGGCTCTATAATTAGGGATAGACTCGAGATATTATCAGACTTTTTGCAGAATTCGTCAGGGATTAAGCATTAAGCGATCTCGAGTTTATCATCAGTTTTAGTGCAGTTTCGGAGAGAATCAGTTCGTAGGATCGTTCGTGTGTCGTTCGTTCAGCTTCTGATAGTCTCCGTGTTTCGTGTGTGAGTTGTTACCGTCTACCCGTTAACGAGGATTCCGCACTCGTTGACGGTTCCGCGTCTAGATAGATCTGTGTTAGGTAGACCTTACAAATTCAGTGCACCATATGAGCCACAACAAAATGGGGTGGCAGAACAGAAAAATAGGACATTGATTGAGGCAGCAAGGACCATGCTTTCGGATTCAAAGGTTCCTACCATGTTTTGGGGGGAGGCAGTGAATACCGCTTGTCATGTGTTAAACAGGGTCCTTACTGTCAAATCTTTGAACAAAACCTGTTATGAAGTTTTGAATAAACCACCACCTAATTTAACTGGCTTCGAACCTTTTGGGGTACCATGCACTTTAATGAAAACAAAGCATCAACCTAAGTTTGGTGAAAAGGCTGACGAAGGATATTTCCTAGGTTATGTGCCGAACTCGCCAAACAAACGGGTTTTTAATAAATTAAAATGGTACATTGGAGATTGTGTATAACATTGATGTTACAAGTTATACACATGAACCCCAAAAGGGTCCGGAATGGCTATTTTATTATGATGAATTATTTGAGTCATTTAACATTCCTTTTGATGGAAATGCAGGTACAATAGAACAGGACATGGCGTCATTGAATCTGAATGACGTGGGTCAAAGTTTTCCGAGGACCACCTTTCCATCAACATCCGAGCCTACATCAACTGAGGATAGATCTCCAGAAGTTACTGATTCTGAGGTGCCTACAAACGAAAATCAGATAACAAATTCTAACTCTGAAGACAGTGTCCATGAGGAAGAGAATGTGGAGTCTGAAGTCGTTCCCCCGTTAAGAGAGATAGGATCAAATTTGGGAGAAAATTTTAGAGTTGACGAGATAGAGACTTCTAGGATCAACAAGAATCATCCTATTGAGAGTATCATAGGAAGTCCTAATGCTGGTGTGAGGACTAGGAGTAGTTTGAATAACAACACTTTGTTGTTGTCGATGATCAATGACTCTGAGGCCTTTCATACCTGCCTCTACTCATGTTTCATCTCGCAAGTAGAGCCAAAGAATGTGCAAATGGCACTAAAAGACAACTCTTGGGTTGAAGCGATGCAGGAAGAACTGTCATAGTTTAGGAAACTAGAAGTGTGGGAGTTAGTTCCTTTACCTCGAGTAGAAGTTGCAATAGGATCCAAATGGGTTTTTAAGTGCAAGAGAGATGATCGGGGTATAGTCACTCGCAACAAAGCAAGGTTAGTTGTAATGGGTTTCAACCAGGAGGAAGGAATCGATTACAATGAAGTGTTCGCGCCAGTGGCAAGGTTTGAAGCAATTCGGTTGTTTCTGGCTTTTGCTTCCTTCAAAGGTTTTAAAGTCTATCAGCTAGATGTTAAGAGTGCTTTCCTTTACGAAAAAGTGAAGGCACTGGTTTATGTGGAACAGCCGCCTGGGTTCACTGATCCGAAATATCCAGACAGAGTATACCGGTTAGATAAGGCTTTGTTTGGGTTGCATCAAGCACCGAGGGCATGGTACGAGACTCTATCCAACCATCTTTTTGAAAACAGGTACTGAAAGTGATACCGATGTGGATCCGACGTTATATCGGGCCATGATTGGATCACTTTTATGTATTTAACTGCTTCAAGACCTGATATAATGTTTGCTGTTTGTATTTGTGCTAGGTTTCAAGCTAATCTAAAGGAGATGCACATGAAAGCTGTGAAGCGGATTCTGAGATACCTCAAGTCGAAACCGAAGCTGGGACTTTGGTATCACGCGGAGGGCGATCTGGAATTGGAAGCGTTTACGGATTCAGACTACGAAGGATGCAGCTTGACTCGCAAGTCTACAACTGGAGGTTGTCAGTTCCTAGGAGGGAGGCTCGTTTCCTGGCAATGCAAGAAACAGACTTCGGTAGTCGTGTCAACGTGCGAGGCCGAATATGTTGCTGCTGGTAGTTGCTGTTCACAGGTTTTGTGGATACAACAACAATTGCGGGATTACGGTTTGGCTTATACTCAAACTCCTATTAGGATAGATAACCAGTATACTATTGCTATCACAAATAATCCAATTAAACATAATAAAACTAAGCACATAGACATAAGACACTACTTTATACGTGATTGTGCTGAAAAGAACTTAATTAAGCTGGTAAAAGTTGCAACGGATGATAATAATGTTGATTTATTTACCAAAGCTTTCGATAAGTCACGTTTTGAGAATTTAATTCAACTAAACGGAATGCGTAATCCAGAGTAGCTTGACCCTAGTAGAAGTTATTTCTTTTTATAGCAGTAAAGTTTTCTTTCCTTTTATAGTAAGTTTAGTAGCTAGATAGAATTTCTTTACTTTTATAGTAAGTTAGTAGGTTATTTTATTTCCTTACTTTTATTTGTGAAAAACAAAAGAAAAAAAAAAGAGAGAAAACCTTAAAAAGTTCAAAAAAAAAGAGAATATCAGAAAATGAGTTAAGTCTTAGATATATAGGTTCAAAGTGACGAAAATTAGCATGGTCTTTACAATCTCTAAGTGTTAAGCTTTCACACATAATGCACCTAAAATTCTAAGTGTTATACATTATCTAGTTTGATATGTTGGTAGGCATAATACATATAGGAGTCTCAAGGCTAATAAAATATTTAAGAAAAAGTCAGACGTGTCACTAACTTAGATGTATGACCAAATGGTCTTAATTTTTATGTTAGAGACATACGGACATTATTTCTAAATGTGGTATGCAACCTTTCTGGGGATGTATAGCAACATCATATACATCTTAAAGAAGTGAAAAGAATAGAAAATTCATATACTGAGTTGAGAGTCAAAACAAGTAACTCTGTTGTACGTAAGTACAGACCTGTTGCCTCTGGTTTGACTCGAGTTAGCAAGATAAGTCGCTTTGTTGTACGTCGGCACAGACCTGTCACCGCTGTCTTGCTAGGTTTAAAAAAAACTTTAAGATAAACTAAGACATTCATGTGTATGTAAATACAGACCTGTGTCCGACGTTTGCCTTTTAAAGAAAGTTTGCAATACCAAAACGTTATAATCATTGTGTGTATGCCCTGATCATAAGAGTATGTCTAAGTATGAGTCACGTAAGGTAATTTCTTGATAAATAAAACGGCCAAGGGATATTCTGAAGTGTAACATGTTTAAAGGGAAAATATTACCAACAATCGGCTAGAAGTGTACGTCACGACAAACAATCAGAGGAAAAAAAAAATTCCTATGTGTGAAAGTTGAATACTGGAAGTGCGTATTTGACACCGCTATCTGATTGAACCTTTCTTTGACTCTACTCGTCAAAAATATTCTGTTAAGTGTTAAGTATATGTTGTATATTTTAAATAATGTAGTTTAGTCACAGTTTAAAGTTTTGGTTCAAAATTTTAATTTTGCTTTATTTTATCCTACTTTGTTTTATTTTATTTTATTTTAACTTTATTTTGTTTTAACTTTATTTTTTTTATTTTATTTTTTTTATTTTATTTTTTTTTATTTATACTTTTAATAATAAGGAAAAAGGTCAAAGTTTACTGAGGATGCATTCTTAGTTAAATAAAATAAACACTGCGTGAAAAATCTTGTGCTTAGGGTAAATAATTTTGCCTAGTTTATTCTGTTACACGAAAAAGTTGAAAAAGTTGAATTTATTTCAAAGGTTTTCGAAATTTTCAGTTAAATTCGAATTTAAGCCAAAAGTCGAATGTCTCATTTGAATTTGGCAGTAAATTCGAATTTGGATACAAACTCGAATGTGGTAAGTATAAATAGGTCAACAGTGACATTCATTATTTACCTACCTTCGAAATTAGTACTTCGAGTTTATCAAGAGAGATTTCGAGTTTAAGCCTTCGACTTTGTCGTTTCGAGTTTTCAACTGTTACTCGAGTTTTTGTCCGTTTGTGTTCGAGAATACTACCAAATCTAGGTATGATCAACATCTTGATACCGATTTAGGAAGTATTTAGACTCAATTTGTGCAAAAATGGACCGATTTTGAGGTTTTAATGGTGTGAACTTTGTAATTCAAAATAACAAAGTTTGAACCGGTGAAAGATCAAATTAGTGACAAATAGCTTCGATTAGAACCTATTAGGACTAATGGATGTAATTTTCTAAGTCTAAAATGGTTGAAATCTTGGAGTTTTGTTCATTAACATATCGACACTTCGAGTTTGATCGCGGCTTCGAGTTTGTCACTAAACTCGAATGAGGGTTGTTTCGAATATGTTATTCGAATTTATCATTAAAATCAAAATATTTACTAAATTTTAAATCAAACTTGTAGAAATTCATGTGTGTTGGATTTTGAACTTCCATAACTTCAAAATAAAACAAATTTGAATCTAACCAAGTTTATGTTTATTTTGATCATTCTAATATATTATATACTTTATTGTGCAGATATGGCGTATAGAGTGTTTGTCCAAAAGCACAATATGGTCATTTCTCCAGACCGTGAGCTGCCTGAAGCTCAGGCATTCCGCCAGATGGTGGATTTTTTGGCGGCTTCAAGGGTTTCTTATGCCCTTTCGCATAACGTTCAGATAGTACTGTCGTATGTTTGGGAGTTTTGGGACCATCTGCAGGTCGATTGTACTGTTACTCCGACAGTATTAAGGACCAGGATCGCTGGACAACCTCTCGTGTTTTCAGCAGATGTACTACGCCGAGTTTTTCAGTTGGAGTCTGCTGAGCAAGAAGCGGGACCGATAGACTTTCCATTGGACGTTAGGCAAGCTGCGTTCTTAAGAATGGGGTATAGCCTTGATGTGGCAAAGGCGTCGTTCATGAAGAGCGGTTTGATTGGGCAATGGAGGTATTTAGCACATGTTTTCATGGTATGCTTCGCCCCGAAGAAAGCCGGCTTTGATTACATCGTGTCGAAGATGCAGTCAGCGATGGTAGCATTGGTCCACAATCAGAGGTTTAGCTATTCTGAAATGTTCTTTGCGGAGTTTGTTCACCAAATAACAGCTTCGGCAAGAGAAAGATTTTTGCTATATCCTAGGTTCGTGATGATGTTGAACAAACATTTTTTGCCAAACTTGCCGCCATTACCGGAAATTCAAAGTGTTGCAGTGATCGACAAAAGGATTTTTGCTGATTGTCAAACGCACAGGGGTGCTTTGGCTAGACCACTAGATGCACCACTCTTTGGTGCGGTGGGGAATCCTCATTTTTAAGCCCCTGAAGGTGCCAACTGGACCGGGGAAGTTGAACTTCAGCAACAGCCGAAACAGCAACAGCAACAGTAGAGGCCTCAGCAACAACAAAGAAGGAGGCAACGACCTTCAGTTAGACAGACTCAAGCTACTAGGCCTTCAACGAGCAGAGTGCAAGAGCCAGAAGAAGCTGGTCCTTCAGTTGTAGCCCCCGTAACTGATCCGCGGGTGGAGACATTATAAGAGATTTGGGCACAAGGGCCACATGCTAACGAAGAGATTACTTCTGAAGTTGTTGGAGATATTCTTGAACCTCCTGCTAATGAAGAAGATATTTTTTCGTCAAATAGAGGATTACATACCTGAGGAAGAAGGTCAAGCTGTGACCACTTCTGAATCTGAGTCGGAAGAAATTGAAGACATAGAGATTGAGGCACCAACGAAAGAGACAGAAGATCCATCTATCCGAATAGGCACATATGGATCAAGAATAGCGGTGATTGATGACGAAGCAAGAAAGAGAAGAGCATCGAGGGATTCGGATGCAGATGACTCGGCTTTCGAGGCTGAAGATATAGCCCCTTTGGTGCCTAGGCAGAGAGCCAAGAGGTATCGATTCATGCAGGGAGCTTCGTCGGCTTCTGCTTCTGAGCCTGAAATTCCAACCGCTCAGCCATCAGCTCAGACATCCATTCCATCACCACCACCACCACCTGTACAATCATCAATTCCACCACCAATCATTCCGACACCCATCCAAGCCATTCCATCCACATCATCCACCTTCTCTGACAATCAACGGTTTTCTGAGCTCAGAAGCAAGGTTGATTTCCAACAAGTCCAAATCTTCCAGCTTACGAAAGCCGTCGGCGAACTTCAAGCAAACAATGCAAATATTGACAAACAGAATGAAGAGTTGAAGACATCTGTTGGAAAGATTGAACAAGAGAATCTTGAGTTGAAAATGTTCGTTGCAGATCAGGCTGCAGAAATCCGCACGGTGAGGTCCCTTATTGAGCAATTAATGAAAAATCTAAAGGCTCAGGGGGAGACAAGTTGCAGGGATTCTGAGGAGCTGAGAAGGGGAGATGATGATGAAGGAAATGATCCCAATGCACCAAAACACAGTGAGCCAGTACATTTTTCTGTTGTGCAACATGCTGAACTTCAGGGGGAGCCAAGTCAGACTAGTGCTGAAGGAGGTGTAGGAGGTGAAGCTGGTTCCTCAAGGACTTTGGAGAGCGATATGATGATTGCGTTGAAAGATATTGAGGAAGAAGTAATGGAATTTTATTTTGAGGATGAAATGGAGGAGTTGGAGGAAGGAGAATTCGTACCGGAGGAAATTGTTGATTGGAGATCTGATGACGAAGTGATAGAGGATGAGGACGATAATGTCAATGAAGTGATTGTCAATTCACAACCTATCACGGAGTTATATGTGCGAGATAATCACAATGTGATTGATATAGATGAGATCAAAATAGCCTCGGTCGAAGACTCAGAACTTGAAGAAGCAGAAAAGGAGCCATCTAGGGCTGATTTGATGAACCTTTGGTTCAGGTAAGAAGAAAAGAAGACAAAGCCAAAGATGAAGAAAAGAATGAGAATTCCGGGCGCTGGAATTCTCTCAGGAGGTATTATAAGCTGGTTCTTTGACCGAGAATTACAGCTATTTATATTAAAAAGGAGAGATGGTCTTCAATACTTGAGGCGAACACCGAAAGTATTCTATACACTGCCCAAGACTGAAGTGAAAGAGTTAGCCTGGAAGGACCTGATCAATAATGGAGATGATCCGTATGCCGAAGTGATTGCAAAGATTATAAGAAAAGAAGGTCGGTCAGGCAAATTTGAAAGACTCAAGCCAAGGAATGGAAAGAGGGTCGATGATGAGTCGAGGATAGACCCTCATACAGGTAGGCCATGGGCCAGGAGGGTATACAAACCTGTGAGATGTCTAAAGAAGGTGCCAATGAAATCGATGCCACAAGATGTTCTAGGTAACATGAAATGGTGGTATGTCGATAATGAAACGGCTGAAGCTGTAATGGAGGATACACAGGACAAAGTTATTTTGAGAGTGTATGATCCACTGCACTTAATAAACCTATCAAAGGATGACCTGAAGAAGCTGCATGATCAACCTATCTTCTTTCACGAAGGATGGAGATCTGACGCCAGGAAGTACCAGAAGGTAGTAAAAGTATGTATAGACGTAGGACTATATGCAGGTAGCAGTTTATTTGATCCTTAGTACTTAATAAAAATGTTAAATAGTTAGAAGCTATCGTCAAGGGGGAGTCTGTTGGTACACCCTGTGTGACGATAGCAGTCTAAGTATAGTTAGCATTTTGTGTAAGTCAAGTTAAGTAATATTGAATATTGACTAGTGTTTGATATATGGGATTTTATGTGTGTTTGATATTTATTGATTGTGTGTTTGAAGTTAGTGTAACGTATTACAAGAAGTTCAAACATAAAGTTCAAAGATATATTCAAACATAAGTTAAAACAGAAAATCAAATATAAGTATGATAGTGAAATTCGAATTTGGTCTAAATTCGAATTTGCACTTAAGGTAGTTTCGAATTTGTCAAGTGGACAAATTCGAATGGGCCTTGGGTCTGATTCGAATTTGTCCTAAGACAAACTCGAATTGGTCAGTATAATTAAGGATTAACTCGAATAATTATTAGACTTTTGTAGAATTTGTCAGAGGATTAAGCAAAGGCGATCTCCAGTTTACTAGTAATCAGAGAGTGTTTTAGGAGTGAATCATCGTTTAGGTACGTTCGTAGTCGTTCGTATAGCATCATGGTAGTCTCCGTGTTTCGTGCTTGTGATCTTACCGTCAAGCCGCTAACGAGGATTCCGCACTCGTTGGACGGTGTCGCGTCTAGATAGATCCGTGAGTTCAAGACCTTTTAAAATTATGCAAAATGTGGCTCTTTTAGGTGAGGTAAACTTGTATTTTGTGTGTCTATTGTCCATGCACTGGCCACTTTTTTTTTATATGTGTGTGGCTGATGCAACCATTTGGTCACACAACGAGTGTCTTGTTGTGGGCTTTAGTCACATAAAAATATGCCAAATGTGGCCGTAGGTGTTAAAAAGTGTGACCATAATTGTTCTCCCAAAGACCACTTAAATTTTATGCACTATTTAGTCACACAAATATTTAATCAGACAGTGGACACAACATGTGACCATATGATATATTTATTTATATAACACTACAAAAAAATGGAATATGTACATGTACAGTAATTGCATCAACTAATTAAATAGGACTTTAATGTAATGACTTTTGACTCTTCAATCTGGTCTTCGCCTGCCTTTGTAATTGCAAATCATGACTAGTCACACAAATCGGTTTTTGTTTGTTGCGCTTTCGTTTTACTTCTGGTGCAGCACCAGCTGTTGCCTTTTGTTTAAACTGGTGGTGTTACCTGTAATAAGAAACAAAACGTACATCTATGATACACTAAATTAAAATGAAGAACTATATATATGTGTGTATAGATTATATATACACACACACATACACACACATAAGTAGCTAGGCAGAAAAAATACCTCGTGACCTTCATCAATAATCACTTTGCCCTTGGGCCATGCATAAAAACCACGTACTGCGTCATTAGTTGTTATGAAACCATTGTTTCCTTCGTCCGGAATACAAGTTGCAACCATTATCGATTGGTCAACGAACACTTTCTAGGAATCATCTGGGAGTGGTGTGTTCTGAAGCATCAGTTTTACATCTGTCAAGTAGACAGTACCCTTAGCAATGATGCTTGCCCCCTTTATGTTCCACAGTTTACAGCTGAACATCTAAAGAAAATGATAACAATTTTTATGTATTTATTTTAAATTTGTATGTATGCATGCATCAGAATTTGATTAAACTAAAGATCAATGTACGTATGAATATTTTGGATGAATACATTGTTGGGAAAATTTCATTTAGTATAAATGTCAAGCTGCTAGTTGAGGTTTTCATGCTGTTAGCATACTTCTGGGGTGGTTACATTTCTGTAGCTGTTAGTTTAAGAAACTCAAACTACTAGTTTAAGAAACTCAAGCTGCTAGAGTCAAATGATCATGTTGCTTATTGACAATAACAGAAGGTGCTACATTCAAGGAAGATATAAATATCAAAAGATTTGAAGATATCTCTCGAAGATAAATTGTAGTTTATAAGGAATCAAATAGAATAGAAAAAATAGAGTAGACAGAAGTTCTCAATGTACACACGTAATATTTTTCTATTCTGTTTTAAGTTTTCCTAAGCCTCTAAGGTTGTAAAAGCCTAAGAACAGTCTGTGTTCTTCATCTAATCAAAAGGATTAGAGGTTCTTGTGAAAGCTGTAATCATTCTGAGTTTCAATATAAAGTTCTAAGTTTGAAAGTTATATACATGCCGTTGTTTTGGCACTGTGGGAGATTACTGCCTCTTTTGCCTCGGTTTAGTATTCTTCGTGACTTGTGAATCAGGCGGCGTGTTGTTTGACTCGCCAACAGATTTACCAATCGATTCCTATATTTAAAACTCGGTAAATTAATTAGTCATGTATATATATAAAACTATTAAATCACAATGAACTCGAAAATAATATTAAAGTGATCAATTTAATTCAAATATTTGAATACTTGCATTTGTTTGTACAGCTGGCTTTTCCTTCGCAAAATGGCCCTCATCCTGATGAGTATTGGCAGCGTTAGGATTAACGTCTAATGGTGGAGACACCACTAGAGACATCTGCAATAAAAATTAAAAAATGCATTTGTTAGTAATATAAATATATAAAATGTTAATTAGCATGATTAGTACAATAAATGGTTTCCTCAGATTCTGGTGCATGAGTTGACAATGATTTTGGCTTCTCCCCTTGTGCATCAAACCGAGTCATAAGTTGATGAACCATTGCCTGTGTATGTTCCACTTGCATTGTCAACAACTTTATCTTAAGTTATTTGTCTTCACGTTCGTGTCTCAGATCAGCTTCACGTTCGCGTCTCTCAGCAGCAAGTGCTACTTCAAGTAGTTTGAATCTCTCATCATCCGATTCTTTTCTTCGAGGAATATTAAAATATTTTCTGATTGTCACTCCGCTGCCCACTCTTCTTGCATATCCCGACTTTTCGAGACCAAATACCTCTTTCAAGGCATCAGTTTCCTCATCAACCATTAAGGTTCCGACTTTGATATTGTCCTCGGTGGCTCTCTGCATTAAAGATTCCAATAGGCAGTAAGTAATTTGTTTCATGAAAATAAACATGAATATGTAATTAAATTATGCATTAGCATATATCTATCAAGCATATATATATATATATATATATATATATATATATATATATATATATATATATATATATATATATATATATATATATATATATATATATATATATATATATATATATATATATATATATATGTATGTATGTATGTATGTATGTATGTATGTATGTATGTATGTATGTATGTATGTATGTATGTATGTATGTATGTATATATGTATGTATGTATGTATGTATATGTCAAAATGCTTACTACTTCATCGGCCTTTGCTTTAGTCCTTTCATCTCGAAATTCCCTTCTTTGTTTTGCCTTCCTTTCAACCACAATATACCACGTGGGGGTTCTTCATATATATATTTATATATATATCTGTGTCAAAATGCTTACTACTTCATCGGCCTTAGCTTTAGTCCTTTCATCTCGAAATACCCTTCTTTGTTTTTGCCTTCCTTTCAACCACAATATACCACGTGGGGGTTCTTCATATGCTTCAATTACTTTTTCTTTAATGTTATAATCATCAAATACTAATGTAAGGTTAAGCCAACTAGTATATATATACAGTATTTTGAAAATAGAAAACTAAAAACAGAAACAAATTATTGTTCTGAAAATGTAGTTACCAGTTTCTTTTTCATATATTCGTATCCACATCATCCCATAGTATGCAGATAAACAGACATGGAGCGCGCCTCTTTAGATGCATCTGACTTTTTCTTAATTTCAGAACAAAATGATACTTAATTAACGTTTGCAAACACAATATATAATATGAAAGATATATGTATGGAATTAATTATAATATAACCAAAACCTGGTAAGATTCCGTGCTCATATACTGTACGAAATCTGTTGGGAAATAGTTTAAGTAGGTTCAAGCTGTTAGTTAGACTTCTCAAACTGTTAGTAGAGTTTATATGTAAATCCAAAGTTCATGCTGCTAGTTGAAGAAACTCGAGCTGCCAGTGTAAAAGTTCAAGCTGCCAGAGTAAATCACCTCGAGCTGCTCTGTTCAAGCTGTCAAGGGATTCAAGCTGCTCAACAGTTTCATAAACAGAAAGTGCTGATTTTCAGGAAAAGATATTCACACGAAGATTCCAGCATATCTACTATCAGAGAAGTCGTAGTCCTTCAAGGAAACATATCAAGAAGCAATATAAATACATAGAATAGGTCTTTCTATTGTATAAGAGTTTTCTGCATATTCAAGTTTGTAATGGCTTCTTGTTTTAGTTTTCATAAGCCTCTAAGGTTGTAAAACCCTAAGAACAGTTTGTGTTCTTCGTCTAATCAAACAGATTAGATGTGATTGTAATCAGTTAAATCAGCAATACAAACAGCTTTGATTATTTCTTATGTTTATCTGCTATTGGTTCTGAAAGCTTTTGCTAAAATAATTAAGTGTTATTCCGCAAACTTCTTAATTAAACTTTGATTCAAAGCAAGATTATTGATTTATACTCTGATAAATTCAAATCAGTTAGTCTTGGTTAATTAATTTTAGATCCTGACAAGTGGTATCAGAGCCACAGGTCGTTCTTTGTTTTTCAAAGTCGAAAGTTTTCTTTTAAATTTTTAATCTTTTGCAATGGAATTTGAAAATAGCAGTAGTGGATCTGGGCAAGGACTCAAAGTGCCTATGCTCAAGCCCACTGAGTTTGAGATGTGGAAACTCAGGATTAAACAGCATATTCAATTTATTGATTATGCCATATGGGAAATTGTTGAATTTCCTCCTGTAGTTGATCCAGAACTTGATGATGAGGGAAAACCAGTCAAAACTCCTCCAAAAACTGAACTTGAAAGAAAGGCTAGAATGAATGAAGTAAAAGCTCTTACACTCTTACAAATAGCCATTCCTAATTCTTATCAACATCAGTTCAAAAAGTTTTATACTGCTTATTCTCTTTGGAATGCTTTAGAGAAAAGATTTGCTGGTAATGCCAGTACCAAGAGAAATCAAAAAGATCTTTTGAAACAGCAGTAGGAGAACTTTTCTGGTAGCAAGAATGAAAACCTTACTCAAATTTTTGACAGGTTCAACAAACTGATAAGTGAATTAGAAAGTGCAAAAGTCAGTCTGGATCAAGATGAAGTCAACAGAAAGTTTCTCAGATCTCTTGGAGAAGAATGGACAGTTTATGCTGCACAATGGAGAACAAAAGACACTCTTGATGAGATAGAACTGGATGATCTGTACAACAGTCTGAGAGTGTTTGAGACTGAGATTGATACTAAAAAGAAATCTTTTTCTTATAATCACAATACTGCTCTTCTGTCTTCTGAAAAATCTAATAGCAGTGATTCCTTTTCAGGTGGTGATGTCAACTCTGCTGAAGCTCACTATGAGGCTTTTGTCGCTAATGATGGACTATTTGCTCTAAATGCTGAAGACTTAGAACAAATTCATCCATATGATCTTGAAGAGATGGATTTAAAGTGGCAACATGCAATGCTGACCATGAGGGCCAAAAGGTTTCTTAAAAGAACTGGAAGGACAAACTTTAAAGCCAGAACAGAAGGCAAACCAGCTTTTGATAAGTCAAAAGTTGAGTGCTATAAATGTCATAAGCTGGGTCACTTTGCCAGAGAATGTAGATCTCAAGGTCAACAGTCATCAAGGACTCCACAGCCCAATCAGACATCATCATCAACAGCACTTGTCTCTCAAGAAGACAACGTGTTTGACTGGAGTGATCAGACAGAGGAAGAGTTTCAAAATCAAGCTCTAATGGCAGAAACATCAAATGTCTCCTCCACTGAACTACCATCTGAGGTAAACTCTAAACTCTGCTCTCAATCATGCAAAAATATGGTTAAAAAGTACAGAGATCATAATGAGAGCATGTGCAAAACTCTAGCTAAGATGGAAGAAAGGAGATATGAATACATGCAAGCCATAGAAGATCTTGAAAAACAGATCAATGACTATAAGGATAATGAGATCCAAATGGGACATGATAGAGCATATCATGAGTGGGAGAAAAAGGAGCTAAATAAGAAAATAGACTCTCTGAATAAAATGGTAGAAGAGACTGAACAAAAGGTGTTAGAGGCTAATAAGAAACTAGAATCTGTCAATATAGATCTAGGTAACTTTAAAGTGGCTAATCAAAAGCTAGAACACCTAATGGAAGTCCAATTCAAAGATAGGGTAAAATCACAGGTTAATCCCAAAGAAGGCATAGGATACAGGGCTACTCCACCTCCATACAACAATAAGTACATTCATCCAATGAGTGAAGTTGCTGACAGACTTGTCAATGAACCATTAGATGAGTCTATGACTACTGTAGATCCTACCCTTGATACCAGCCCTACATCTAAAGAAGATCAGACTCAAAATACAGAGTGTAAGTGCACAACAGTTGAGAAGGCACACAAAAGAATGAGTGCACCCATAGAGATCCAAGCCCCCAATAAGAAACGAAAAGAGAAGATGAGTGTATGCAATGCTGCTCCACAAGTTTCTGTACATTCTAACTGTAACACTGCATCTTCTTTAAAGAATAATAAAAGGGGTAAAAATGTTCCTGTCTGCACTTGCCAAAAGCATGGTGTTCAAAAGTTTCCCAAACAACAGCAAGTAAGGGGAAATCAGAGGAACAAGAACCAGAAATTGTCAGAAAAATCTGGTTCTCAAATTCAAATAGTCAAAAGGTGTTTTCACTGTGGCAGGAAGAATCACTTGGCCAAGGATTGTTTCTATAAACCAGTTGTTGCAAAACAGACTGTGAATCAAAAAAATTCAAATCCTACTCAGGCAAAACGTTCAAAGGTCAAACCTTCTGCCACACCAGTTCCAAAGAAAACAGTTGATCACAGGCTTTTAAAAGTTAATAAAAAACAGTCCACACACCAAAAACAAGTTTTGGCAAAGCCTAAATTAAGTTTTAAGCAAATATGGTGTGTCAAGGACAAATCTTCAGATCAAACTGCTGATACAAAAGATCAGACTGTTAAGCCAAATTCTGAAACTGTTAGTGCAAACACTGAAGCTGTTAGCACTAAAAACATAGATCAAGCTGCTAAGCATCAATCTGGAACTGTTAGTGAATCATCTGAGACTGTTAGAAGAAAAGATGATCAAAATACCTGGATACCTCATATAATCACTAAATATTCTCCAAAGACTCCATCAGTAAATCTCACTAAATATAAGAAGTCAAAAACAGTATTTAGTTATGTCAATGCACAAGGCCAACCCAAAACCAATTTGGTTTGGGTTTACTCCACTACTGACTAAGCTTCTATTTGTGCAGGGCAACCACAGGTCTCCTCATAAAACAAGATGGCATTTGGACAGTGGATGCTCTAGGCACATGACAGGCAATTCTGAGTGTCTGTCAAATTTCAAAGGCTTTGATGGAGGATTTGTTGCATTTGGAGGCAACTCAAAAGGAGGTAAGGTTACAGGTAAAGGTACTGTAAATGCAGGCACCATGATTTTCAATGATGTTTTGTATGTTGAACAGCTTAAGTATAATTTATTAAGTGTCTCTCAAATTTGTGACAAAAAAACATTGTTTTGTTTACAGATTCTGAGTGCATTGTCCTTTCAAAAGATTTCAAAATTCCTGAAAATTTTGTTTTACTGAGAACACCAAGAAAGGACAATGTCTACTGTTTGGACACAGATCTTTGATCCAAATCAAATACTTTAAGCTGTTTGATATCCAAAGCATCATCAAATGAGTCTGCTCTTTGGCATAGAAGGATGTGTCACATGAACTTCAAGTCCATGAATGTTTTGGTCAAAAAGAATCTGGTAAGAGGTTTACCACAAAAGGAGTTCATATGTGATGATCATTGTGTAGCATGTCTTAAAGGCAAGCAACACAAAACATCTCATCAGGCCAAAGAAGTAAATTCAATCTCATCTGCTCTTCAGCTAATTCATATGGATCTATTTGGTCCAACATCTGTTTTGAGTTTGAATAAAAGGGCTTACTGTTTAGTCATTGTTGATGATTTCACCAGATTTACTTGGGTTTACTTTCTTAGGTCCAAAGATGAAACTGCTGAGCTAGTTAAGTTTTTTATCCTTAAGATAGAAAACCAATCCAACTCAAAAGTTAAGGTGATAAGATCAGACAATGGAACTGAATTTAAAAATCACATTCTAAACAGTTTCTGTGAGTCCAAAGGTATTTCTAGACAATATAGTGCACCAAGAACACCACAGCAAAATGGTGTAGCTGAAAGAAAGAACTAAACATTAATTGAGGCTGCTAGAACAATGTTAGCTGATTCAAATTTGCCAATGACTTTCTGGGCAGAAGCTGTCAATACAGCCTGTTATGTTCTGAATGGGGTTCAAGTTGTTCAATCTCAAGGGAAAACTCCCTATGAGTTATTCCACAACAGAAGTCCCCTGATAGCTTTCTTCAAGCCTTCTGGATGTCCATGTACTATTGTTCATACTAAGACTCACTTAGGAAAGTTTGAAAGTAAGGCTGAAGAAGGATTTTTTGTAGGATACTCAAATCAAATCAAAGCCTATAGAGTATATAACAGTGTGTCTAAAACCATTGAAGAAAGTGCCAATGTTGAATTTAATGAAAATACTGCTAATGTCAAAGGCACTGGTCCTGATTGTTTGTTTGATTTAGATTCACTAACAAATTCTCTGAGCTTTGTTGAGTATACTGCAGAAGCTGATGCATACTATCTTGACGCTGTCAACACAAATTCTCATGCTGCCAATACAAATTCTCAAGCTGTTGGCACAAAGTTTCAAACTGCTGCAGATTCAACAAATTGGGATGATTACACCACTATACCACTTCTGTCTTGTGATCCTCCAGGGGTCCTGAATGTTCAACATAATACAAATCCAGACACTGAAGTGCAACTCCCAAGTCCTAAGAGCACAGCTCCACCACAAAAGGAACCAGTCCCAGATTCAAGTCAAGCTGTTACTGAAACTGAACCATTCACTGGTCCTGATAGAGATGATACAAATCTTGGATCCTCTTTTCAGACAGAAAGAGAGCCTACCCTCAGAGTTCACAAGTATCATCCTCTCAATCAAATACTGGGTGATCCAAGTACTCCTGTACAAACAAGGAAGATGGTTCACAATGAGACTGCTGCTGCTGAACAAGCAGTTCCTGAATTCAGTCTAGCTGCTTTTGAACATGCCTGTTTCATGTCTCAACTGGAACCTAAAAAGGCATCAGAAGCATTGAATGATTCATCCTGGATTGAAGCAATGCAAGAAGAGCTTCTACAGTTCAAGATTCAGAATGTATGGACACTGGTTGATATTCCTAAAGGAAAGAGAGCAATTGGTACAAGATGGGTGTTCAGAAACAAGAAAGATGAGAGAGGGATAGTCATCAAGAATAAAGCAAGGCTAGTAGCTCAAGGGTACACTCAAGAAGAAGGCATAGACTATGATGATGTATTTGCTCCAGTAGCAAGAATTGAAGCCATCAGACTATTTTTGGCCTATGCAAGCTTCAAAGGTTTTAAAGTGTATCAAATGGATGTGAAGTCTGCTTTTCTGTATGGGACAATTGAAGAGGAGGTATATGTGTGTCAACCTCCTGGTTTTGAGGACTACAAGTATCCATACAAAGTCTACAAGTTAGACAAGGCTCTCTATGGTCTTCATCAAGCCCCAAGAGCATGGTATGACACTCTGTCATCATATCTTCTACAGAATGGGTTCAAGAGAGGCACTCTGGATAAAACTCTTTTCACTAAGTCCATCAAAGCTGAGATTCTGCTTGTCCAAATCTATGTTGATGACATCATTTTTGGCTCAACAAATGATTGTTTGTGCAAAGAGTTTGAAACTTTAATGCACAAAAAGTTTCAAATGAGTTCAATGGGAGAACTCACTTTCTTTCTAGGATTACAGGTTAAGCAGAAACCCACTGGTCTCTTCATAAGTCAATCAAAGTATGTTAAAGACATACTGGAAAAGTTTGGGTATCAAGACACCAAAGCTGCAAGTACTCCAATGGATCCTCACAAGCAGCTTCATACAGACAAAGATGGCATAGATGTGGACATTCGTTTATACAGATCTCTGATAGGATCACTTATGTATCTAACATCTTCTAGACCTGATATTATGTTTGCTGTCTGTGTGTGTGCTAGGTTTCAATGCTCTCCAAAGGATTCTCATATGGTTGCTGTTAAGAGAATCTTTAGATACCTAAAAGGCCAACCTCATTTAGGCCTCTGGTATCCTAAAGACTCTCCTCTTGCATTAACAGCCTACTCTGACAGTGACTATGGTGGATGCAACATTGACAGAAAATCCACTACTGGTGGATGTCAATACCTAGGAGCAAGATTGGTCTCTTGGCAATGCAAAAAGCAGACAACTGTTTCCACATCCTCCACTGAAGCAGAATATGTAGCAGCTGCAAGTTGCTGCTCACAGGTAATGTGGATTCAAAATCAACTGAGAGACTATGGTATGAACTTTTTATCCACTCCCATTTATATTGACAATTCAAGTGCAATCAGCATTGTGCAAAATCCAGTGAAATTCCCAAAAACCAAGCATATAGAAATCAGATTTCACTTTATAAGGGATTGTAATGAAAAGAAGTTAATCCAAGTTACCAAAATACATACTGATGATCAGTTAGCTGATCTATTTACAAAACCTTTTGATGTAGGAAGGTTCACTTTCCTGGTATCAAATATTGGTATGGTAAACATGGATTAATTTGTTTTCATTATTATCTAATGCTTTGTTAAGGGGGAGTCACTGTTTCATTAAAAGATGCATAAGGTTCAACTAACAGCTTGAGTATTTTCTCAAGCTGCTAGTTCATTTTCTCGGACTGTTAGTTATTCACTTGATCTGTCAAAGTGTGCAGGGCATTTAGGTAATTTTTAAATGTGTGTGCGCGGGACCCAACCTTTTTCAAAACCTTTAAAGGTCCCAGTTTCGTTCAGTTGTAACTACCAGTTACAAAGTTTTCTTCCACGGCCTTCCTATTCCTCTCTGAACGATTCACACAATCTTCTTTGCAACCCTAAAATCTCCGATCAATCTTCAATGGAGTTTGTCAAAGAACACAACTGCCTTCCATACTCTCAAACACTCTGAACTTCAGCCATTCCATGATATGATGGATTTTCTAAGACGCTCCCATATCCACCATGCCCTCAATATAAATCCCACCATATACATATCGCATATAGAACAATTCTGGAACCGTGCCTCCGTCCAAACCATCAATGGACTTCCTTCTATACTATCCAAGATTGATGGCACTCCCATCACCATTACTGAGGAATCCATTCGACGACATTTGTATCTTCAAGATGCCACAGGTATAACAGACCTAACTATTGATGCTTTACGTACTGTTCTTTATAATATAGGTTATAGGGGTCCTGCTGATTCATTTACTTTCTTGAAAGCCCATTTGTCTCCTAAATGGAAATATCTTGTACATATTATTCAGCAGTGTATGAGCCCCAAAAGAACTCGTTGGTCAGAATTTTCTTCTAACATTGCCACTGCCTTAGTGTGCTTTTCAACAGGCCAACGGTTCAATTTTTCAAACATGATTTTTCAGGGGATGTTAAGGCATCATTCCCTAAAGAATGGGAAATTTTTAATGTATCCCAGATTTTTGGCTGAAATCATTACACACACCTGCACTACTTCTCATTTACATAAGAAGATACATATTTCCCATAGGCACTCACTATCTTTTATAAAGAGGCTTTTAAAACAAAGTGCCAATTTTTTGAGTGAAGATGTTCCATTGCCTTCTGCAATGATGAACATCATCCCAAGAAACAGAGGAGAGGGTCCTGAGCAGGCTCAACCTATCATTACTGCTTCACCCCCAGGACCCCAACCCACTCCTCATGATACACAAATTTCTTCTGATCCTTTGGTACAGCCATCACCCCCACTAAAATTTCTATATAAAAGGAAAAGGGGACTAGGAGCTCCTTCCTCCTCAGCCCTCAGACAAGAGCCATATATCCCTGTGAAGGAGGACACTTCTGCACAGAATATCCAAAGGGAACCAATTGAGGACACTCCCATCCTCACTCAGGAGGTGAACATATCTTCAGAGACTGTTCATATGGGTTCTGTGGCTGACACTACTACTGTCTCTGCACAAGAGGCACAGGACAGGGCCAACATCAGTAAGACCACGCCCATGGCAACAGCAAGTGTGCAAACACAAGCTGGAAGTCCCCAGAACCAAGAACAGAGGGGCCCAGAGGTTTCTACTTCTGGTATTCATGCCAGTGATA
>JAANYP010004405.1:91297-110370 GCA_020465985.1 Centrapalus pauciflorus
AAAGGATCTTGGCATGATATCTAAGGAAATTAGTGAAGGTGTCTTTGTGACACATCCAAAAATAAAGGCCAGGAGAACAAAGAAGGACACAGAGATGGAGCTACTCCTTACACTGATCGAACAGGGCGACTATGCCATTGAAATGAAAGGAGTTGATCATAGCCTGCCAAGTGGAATAGAGTTTGAGGATGGCAAAATTATTGAAGAACCTGAGCTGGGGCATTTTTTGTAGATCCCCTAACTCAGAAGAAGTGCTTCCAAAGAGCCTCAGAGCTGTACAAAGTTGATCTGAGACAACTTGCCGCCTTCAGACTTGCAGTTTAATTTAGGCAGTCTAGCAAATGGAGAGCAGCCATCTGGGATCAGCTCAGAGGCTTCTATGAAAGAGGAGAGCTCAATGATCCCAAGTTCATGATCATCAGAAGTGAAGTTGAGGAACTTGAGGATACAAGGGAAGAACTGGAAAAGATGGTTCAGGATCCTTCTCCATTGTAATGAAGTCCATCTACCGTCTGGGTAGGTGAAGAATGGAAGCTGTCCATCAGTTGGACAGGCTTATCGTTTTCTGCTCCCAACAAAAACAGTCCAATGTACATTAGTTGTACTCTATGTTACATATGTTGTAATTCTCTTTTACATTAGTTGTAAAATACATTAGTGCATTAGTTGTACTCTTGTAAAAACATGTGTTGTTGTATTTAAATAAAGAATCAGTGTATATAAAAACTGATCTTTTACTTTACTGTAATGTTGTAATTTTATTTCAGCAAATGTACTGTAAAAATATATAGTGATTTTTGATAAGACAAGCTTAGACTGGTTATTGCAAATAGGGGGAGATTGTTAGGCACAAAAAGGCCTCAGTCAAACCTGTTCTACATCTGAGGGGGAGATTTATAATCAAACCTGTTGATGCATTTGAAGGTTGAATTTAAAGCCTGTTATATGTCTTATTGAAACCTGAAAATGATTTGCAATATCAGTCTAAAGCTGTTCTATATGTTGCATGTGTTGCAACTAAGACAGTTTGTCCAAGCTGCTCTGTCTGCTGAACAGGCTGGACATAAACTGTCTACGCTGCTCTACACTGTTGAGCAGCTTGGGCATTTTTAAAGTGTTCTGTTCTTTGTGAACAGGCTAAACACTTTATGGAATATGTTTCCAAGTCATCATGTATTGTTTTTGACTACAAGATCAGTTTACAAAGTCGAAGACAAAGTGGAAAACAGAACTGCTCAGCCTGCCCACGCTGTTCTGTAACATGAAGACAAAAGGTTATTTGAAAAAGGGTGACAGACCTTTTTCTTATATCAAAATAGGCCTTTACAAGGAAGAAAGACGCAAAGTTGACATTCCTAAATTAGTTAAAGGCAATGCAACAGTAGACAAAGTAAAAAGACAAAAGTTCTGCACATGTGAAGACAAGTCTGCTTTTCAGAAAAGTGCAGAAAAGGTTATGTTGTCTTTTCAACAAGACTTCTCCTTTTTCATTCCGTCCAATGAAGATGTTTCTCTTAGATCCTCTGAGTGAGTATAAAAGGAAGCTTCTAAGGACAGAAAGAAGTGTGAAAAAAGCTAAGTGCTGAAACCAAGAGTGAACGTGCAAGTGTGATTTTCATGCATGCAAGCCTTCTGTGTAAATCAGTATCTGTGTGTCTAAGCTGTTTTACATAAGCTGTTCCCTTAAGTCTTGTAAACACAGTGAGTGCTTCTTAGTGAGTGTATTCATTGTATTCTAGTTTGAAGTTTGTCTTAGACTAGTAAACATACTGTTGTATCTGTCATCTCAGCTTGAACTATTCCGCATTCAAGCTTGTTTGTAATTAACAAATTGTTGATAATACATACAAACATTGAGAAAATAATGTGTAGTTTTTAAATAGCTGTATTCACCCCCCCCCTCCCTCTACAGCTTAAAGCTATATACTTTGGGAACCTCTCGGGACCTACAATATATATATATATATATATATATATATATATATATATATATATATATATATATATATATATATATATATATATATATATGTCAAAATGCTTACTACTTTCTCGGCCTTTACTTTAGTCCTTTCATATTGAAATACCCCTTCTTTGTTTTGCCTTCCTTTCAACCACAATATACCACGTGGGGGTTCTTCATATGCTTCAATTATTTTTTCATCGATCTTATAATCATCAAATACTCATGCAAAGTTAAACCAATTAGTATATATATACAACACTTAGAAAATAGAATACAGAAAACTATAACAAACATTACTGTTCTGTAAATGTAGTTACCAGTTTCTTTTTCACATATTCGTATCCACCTCGTCCCATAGTATGCAGATAAACAGACATGGAGCGTGCCTCTGTAGATGCATCTGACTTTTTCTTAATTTCAGAACAAAATGATAATTGAAGTTTGAAAACACAATATATAATATGAAAGATATATGTATGGAATTAATTATAATATAACCAAAACCTGGTAAGCTCGTATACTTTATGAAATCAACCCATTACTTGGGCTTGACAATTGCACCATACTTGGGTGGGACTTGATTTTAGTTTTGAAGGTGTATCTTTGTTGGGCAGTATGTATTTTTCCCTTAATTTCCTTCTGAAGTTCCTTAGATTTGCACCAAGACGATTCATTACTAACTTTCTGTATGTCTCATCGACATCAAAATATCGCTGCAAATAACAAATTAAAACACAAATCTGATTAACAGCAATCTTGTTTAATTTTTCAACATTAAGAAATTAAACATAATTGGTTAAAACTAACCGTGATGTCATCCCATAGCTTAGCTCTTGCTTCTAAATCGACCTTCTTCCATGTCAGAATCTTCAAGCCTATGTGCTCACGAACCATGTCTCCTAAAAAACTTGCAAACACTATTATGTGATCTCCTGTTAGCCTATCCATTGTATCAAACGTTACCTTGATCTTTAATGCACCGGGTATGCTATACCGGTTGTGAAACTTAGATAACCTTGTTATGCCCCTCGGCGGAACTTCTTTGATTGGACTTGCATTGATTGCAACATGATCCATCCCATGTTGTTCATCATAATCATCGTACTCCACTGATTCATATCCATCATGATCATCTGCCTCGCCATTATTTTGAATAAGAAGTTGATTGTTCATGGTTTCAGTATCCATTTTTGGAGAGAGTTGCAAAAGATTAAAAATGATGAAGATTCGACAGAATAGTGTATAAAGCAGATTAATGATTGGGTTTGTAGGCATTAACTGTAATTATCGAAGTTTAAGGAATGTAAAACAGCTCCATTTTTTTAAATATTTCTGTCCAAAATTAATATTTCGGTCCAAAATTAATATTAAAAATATCAGACATGTTTTATGAAA
Source organism: Centrapalus pauciflorus (assembly GCA_020465985.1). Lineage (NCBI taxonomy): Eukaryota > Viridiplantae > Streptophyta > Magnoliopsida > Asterales > Asteraceae > Centrapalus > Centrapalus pauciflorus. The sequence continues at coordinate 94,659 of JAANYP010004405.1, forward strand.
AAAATACAAAAATGCATGAGTTAGCTTTGTGGTAAAGGTGGTAGATGGTGTTAGTGTGTTTGGCTGGTCACGTGTTCGAGTCTAACATGTAACTTCTTTGACTTTTTTTTTATTTTGTAAGTGATAATGATATAAATTATATCTTATATTTTGAACGACTAGAATATCATTAACAACCAAACTTATATATGCTAAATAACTTATACCTGCAATTTGGGTATAGTTTAAGGACCATTTTTTGCAATTTACTCTAATTCGAATTCAAACCAACAAAAATGATAAACCAACATTTGTACATAAACCTAAACATATATTGTATTATAAATAAACTAAGTTTATAAATTAATTACTTGATTAATTTGAACCTAAGTTTTATTATTCATGGAATGGAAATGAAATGATTATATATAACCTAAGTTTATAAAATAATTACTTGATTAATATGAACCTAAGTTATATTATTCATGGAATGGAATGAAATTGAATTGATTGTATACAACCTAAATTTATAAAATTACTTGATTAATTTCAACCTAATTTTTATTATTCATGGAATGGAATGGAATTGAATTGATTATATATAACCTAAGTTTATAAAATGACTTGATTAATTTTAAACTAAGTTTTATTATTCACTAGGGTTAAATTGAGAAATTCTGTTTTTACAAATTTCGAACTGTTAGTTCAATTTCTCAAGCTGTTAGTGCATTTTCTCAAGCTGTTAAGTGTTATATATTTTGTAAGTGATGATGATATATTATATCTTATATTTGAACGGCTAGAATATTATTAACAACCAAACTTATATAAGCTAAATACCTTATACCTGCAATTTAGGTATAGTTTAATAACCATTTTTTGCAATTTACTGTAATTTGAATTCAAACCAACAAAAATGATAAACCAACATTTGTACGTAAATCTAAACATATATTGTGTTATAAATCAAAACCTGCTTGTGGTACTTACAAGTATTAGCATTGTATTCTGTACAAAGTTTGTACCAAAACCATACATTGACATCCCAGGTTTGTATAAAATTATGATAACAAGCATCCCAAATACAATCCAAGTCTTCTAAGAAACCTACTCACCAAGAAAAAGAAAAAAATCTTAAAAGTCTAAGTCTTCCATGCGTACTGACTCTTTTTTTTTTGTTCCTACTGATCATGTGAGAAGAGTGCCAAAAACGTGTATGCAATATTTTTCAAGTTTTTTTTTTGTGTAGAAGTATGTTATGCCAAATGATTTTGTTTCTAGAGATAGGTTGCATGTAATCTCAGAAAACAATGATTGTAATGATGTAACGAATTCTATTTTCTGTTTAAAGTATTCATTTAGTGTTAGCCCTAAAATAATGTATAATTAAATATAATAAAAGTCTAGGTTCAATTTATAATTAGGAATAGTTTACTTTGGGAGGAATCTTAATTTTCAAGACTTTAAGGGGAGTGTTTGGACAAACTCCCAAAGTAAGCATAGGTATAAATAATATTGTTCTCTTAGGATTTTTGGAGAAAATACAAAGGATCCTCCATCTAGCCTCCACCTAGTGTGTGTATTTTTTAGTGTGTGAAAGTTCCTAGAGATTGAGTGTCAAAATTCTCTCTTGTAATCTTCATATTCTTAATACAAATCGTTTGATTATTGTGTTTGAGTGCAAAATATACTGGAAATCAAAGTTGTCAATTGGTATCAGAGCAAGAAGATTGGATTTAAACTTGAAATCTCAGATTTGTTCGTGTTCTTCACAAAAAACGTCATGAAATTGGGATGAAACTTCAAAAAATCACCAAAATTTCATACGATGTCCATTCGAGCTGATTTTTGGATATGTTGTGCTAGTATATGCCAGAAACATCCTGTAAATATTTTAGAGGCTAACTCCAAATATCGAGGGAGTAATCGCAATTTTACTATTCTGGTCATTTTCGGTTACGTTTTTGTGATTATATCTTTGATTTGAGTGATATACTTGTTGAAATGATCTGAAATTTTGCATGAATGATCTTATATGTTAGATAATTTGTTCTAGAAATTTTCGTGATCTAATTTGAAGTATCCAAGGAGTAATTGCATTTTTTAAATCTAATTGTTCTTCGTGTTCTTCGCAAAAATCACAGGTTTTGCTCTTAATTCTATGTTAATATTCTGTTTTTGTTTGGTTTTCTATTCCATAATCATAAGAAATTCATCTGGTACTGATTTCGAGCATCTTTTGTTCAATAATTAGAAGTTTTTCTTGTTTAATCGTTGAAATTGTTTATCGGTAATTTCTTAAGTGTTATTCTCGGTTCAGTACTTCCAGAGACCATAACTTTTGACTGGAATGTCGTTAGACGGCCTACCATACGCCGAAACGAAGTAGATACGAGATCTACGATTTCTATTTTAGGCAAAGTTGGTTAGTTCAATTTTTGAGGCATAATTCCACTCCAGAAAAAAGTTACGGACATTTTTCTATAGAAAAGCTGAAATTTCAACGTCAAAAACCCGTTTCTGATCCAAGTTTCTCCAAGTTACCAATCTCGGATACATCCGAACTTGTGAAGTTTCTGAGTTTTTCCAGTTTCCAATCTAGAAGATCCACCTTTTGCACTCCACAATCATGACTCAAGGATTTTCCACACATGAGAAGACTGTCGAGGAGGAGAAAGTTGATATATCTCCAGTGTGTCTCATCAACCACTCCAAACAGGTACAAAGTTCTTCATCTTCGTCTGATTTATTTGATATACAATCCTTATCTGAATTTAAATCTAGTGATGAATTTGATGAAATACATGCACAACTACATGAATTAAAGAATGAATTGATTGCTGAAAAAGAACAATCCGCTGTGTATAAAAAGAAATGGCTAAACAACCATGAGGTGATAAAGAAGATGTTAATTAAAAAGGTAGATGTGAGGATAGGAATAAATACCTTGAATCTTGTATGGATAAACTCACTGATGAAAAGAACTCTTTAAAATCAGAAATATCTGTTCTTTCAAAACGCATAGAGTCTGTAAGCATGGAAAACATAGATGGTTTGGAAAAATACAAAATGATAGAAGAAGAAAGAATAGGTTTGTACTCTCGCATAAAGACCCTAGATGATTGTGAAGACCACCCCTCACGGGGCGGTAGACACGAGTCTTTGTCCCACATCATGCAATACGATATCAACCATAACTAAGAGAGAGTAATTAATTGCGGAATTATAAATTACATGTACAAGCATATTAGGATTAATTTTAATAGAGATTATAGTTTTCAAATTAAACTTATAAAGGGCACAAGTCTAATCTAATTCATGTCATCGTATAATCAAGATAGATCTACCCAAATCATCATATTGTAATCTTCCAAGCAGTACCAAAAAGGGTTTGCTGAGTAGAGATCTATGAGAACTCCTGTCTTGATCTTGTAAGACCTAAGTACTAGGTCCGGCAGGTAACTTTCCTTTATCTTTTCCTGTAAAAATGTAAGTAGCAACTGTAAGCATTGCTTAGTGAGTAAATAGATTTTCAAATTAACATGCATTGTCAAGCGGATCATCAGTCTAGCGTGATATGTCTTGGCTGCCGCTACAGCCCTCATGATTGAGACATAGAAGTCATAGAGTCAGATGATGTTCAAGCCATGCTCAAGCTTAAATCGTGGGGATCAGCCACATACTGGGCTAGCTACCAGTAAATCAACATGGCGGAACATCGGAGGTCATTACCAAGTTCAATAGAACTGGTGAAATAGCCAGGTCTAGAACTGTAGGTCCCGAAAGATATCCCAAGTATATAGCCTTAAGCTGTAGAGGGGGGGGGGGGGGTGAATACAACAATTTAAAAACTACACACAATTTTCTCAATGTTTGTATGTATTATCAACAAATGTTAATTACAAACAAGCTTGAATGCGGAAAGGTTCAAGCTGAGATGATAGATACAACAGTATGTGTAACTAGTCTAAGACAGACTTAAACTAGTTACAATGAATACACTCACAAAGAATCACTCACTGTATTTACAAGACTCAGAGGAACAGCTTGAACAAGAACAGCTTAGACACCAAGCACTGTTTTATTCAAGCAGACTTGCATGCATGAAAGACACACTTGAATGCACGTTCACTCTTGGGTTCAGCACTTAGCTTTTTTTGGCTTGTTCTTTCAATCCTTTGAAGTTTCTTTTTATACTTAACTCAGAGGATCTAAGTGAAGCTTCTTCATTGGACAAAAGGAAAAAGGGAAAGTCTTGTTGAAAAGACAACATTAACTTTTCTGCACATTCTGAAAAGCAGACTTGTCTTCATGTGAGCAGAACTTTTGTCTTTTCACTTTGTCTATTGTTGCATTGGCTTTAACTAAATAAGGAATGTCAACTTTGCGTCTTTCTTCCTTTGTTAAGGCCTATTTTGATATAAGAAAAAGGTCTGTCACCCTTTTTCAAATATCCTTTAGTCTTCATGTAACAGAACAGCGTGGGCAGGCTGAGCAGTTCTGTTTTCCACTTTGTCTTCGACTTTGTAAGTTGATCTTTTAGCCAAAAACAATACATGAGGACTTGGAAACGTATTCCATAAAGTGTTTAGTCTGTTCACAAAGAACAGAACACTTGTAAACTGCCCAAGCTGCTCACCAGTGTAGAGTAGCGTAGACAGTTTATGTCCAGCCTGTTCAGCAGACTGAACAGCTTGGACAAACTGTCTTTATTGCAACACATGCAACATATAGAACAGCTTTGGGCTCATATTGCAAATAATTTTCAGGTCTCAATAAGGCATATAACAGGCCTTAAATTCAACCTTCAAATGCATCAACAGGTTTGATTAAGAATCTCCCCCTCAGATGCAGAACAGGTTTGACTGAGGCCTTTTTGTGCCTAACAATCTCCCCCTATTTGCAATAACCAGTCTAAGCTGGCCTTATCAAAAATCACTATATATTATTACATAAAACAACACATGTTTTTACAAAAGTACAACTGATGTACTAATGTATATTACAACTGATGTAAAAGAAAAATTACAACTTATGTAATTAAAGTACAACTAATGTACATCAGGTTTTGGACTGTTTGTGTTGGGAGCAGATAATGGCAAACCTATCCAACAGATGGACAACTTCCATTCTTCACCTACCCTGATGGTAGATGGACTTCACTGTACTGGAGGTGGCAGTCCTTCTTCAAACATTATTTCAAGTTCCTCCCTTGTTTCTTCCAGATGTTGAATTTCAACTCTAAGAAACATGAAGTTTGGATCTTGAAGCTCACCTCTGTCATAAAAACCTCTTAGCTCATCCCAGATGGCTGCTCTCCATTTGCTGGACTGTCTGAAGGAGTTGGCAATTCTGAAGGCTGCAAGCTGCTTAAGACCGACTTTGTGTAGGTCTGAAGCTCTCTGAAAACACTTTTTCTGGGTTAAAAGATCTACAAAAAATGCCCCCAACTCAGGTTCTTCAATTATCTTGCCTTCTTCAGACTCTACTCCTTTGGGCAGGCTGTTGTTAACTCCTTTGATTTCCACAACATAATCTCCTTATTCAATCATCATAAGGAGTTCTTCCAGTTCTGAATCTTTCCTTGTCCTCCTGGCCTTTATCTTGGGATATGTCACAGAGACACCCTCTCTTATATCAGTTGAGATCAGGCCAAGGTCTTTCACTCTCTCCATTAACTTCTACACATATGCCCTGATAGTCTTAGCCGTTTCTGACTTAGACTGGCTCAGGGCAACAACTAGTTCCACCCATTCCCTGTATCCCATTTGAGCAACATCAGTGTGATCATAAGATTCCAGCTCATGGCCTGTTGCACCCATACTGGTAATTTGCAGTTTCCACTGTTTGCATTTTCTTGAAATAGGTACAACTTTGACAATTGGTTCCTTGGCAAGTCTTCGGTCAGCAACATCATGAAACTTCTTTCTTGCCAGGTTGTCAAAGTGGAACTGAGCTCTTGTAGAAGGCACTTGAGTTTTGGTCACTGAGACCATAGCACCCTTTTCTCTTTCTGCTTCCTTCTCTTCTGCTGATCCCTTAGCAGCTTCCATTAATTTCTTTTGCACATTCAGAGAGGACATTTTAACTTTCCTTGCCCCTTGAAGTGCAAAAGATTTAGCAGCTTTGGCAGATTCTTCTTCTTTCCTTAGAGCTTCCAGGGCTTGAAGCTGTTCATCTCTGAACTCAAAGTATTTATCCATGGGAAGACCCATTTCCTTTGCCCTGGCTTTGTGAAACCTGAGGTCTGCTGCTTTCTGCTGTTGAGGATCAACTGCTGCTTTTTCTTTTCCTTTAGCTGCTGTAGTGGTAGCAGCTTCAGGACTTTCCTCCTCCTCCTCCTCCTCTTCTTCTTCTAGAATCAGATGCCTCCTTCTGCTGCTTGACCTGTCCTCAGGAATGAATTCCTCCCCCTTAGACTGAGCAGGGTTTGGAGATTCAGCCTGAGTAGGCTGAGCAGCTTGGGAAGCACCCTCCATTGTACCTGTTGCAGATGCTCCTGCTGGTTGACCAGTGGGTATTGCAGGCACTGATTTCTCCTTAGGAGAAGAAGTTTTCTCCCCCTTAGACTTAGTCTTCGAGGCAGATGACTTCTCCCCCTTTGAAGGAGATGTACCAGCACCTTCAACACCTGGTCTGCCTGAAGACACAAAGTCAGCAGGCTTGCCAGCAATCTTGGCAGCAGGCTTGGGGCCAACAAGGCTATGCACTAAGAAAGCCAGGTTGTCCTTCCCCTCTGCAAGCTGGGAAAGACAGGTTTGAAGAGAAGATGATTGGGTATCAGCAAGGGAGGTCAGCTTGACAATGTTTTCCCTATCAGAAGCTGTGAACAGCAAACTTTGAAGCTGTGCAAGATGTAGTTTCAGAGAATCTTGCACATCAGCAAGGTTTGATGACACAGAATTGGATAGGGAGCCAATTAGTGTGTTCAAACTGGCCAGAGTGGCAGGCCGAGTAGAATTGCAAGAAGTTAGGAGAGATGACAGCTGTTGAGAAATAGCTGTCATTGAGGACACAGAGTCCTGTTGTAGTGAAAGAATTGAGGATAGGGAGGTGGAGACATTTTGCAGCTGTGCAGTGAGTGCAAGCAGCTGTGGAGAGTTGTCAGGTTGTGGAGTGGCTGGGAAGGAATCCTTGAACAGATCAAAGAATCCCTTAAGCTGTTCAGACACAGAGTCTGAAATAAGAGAGGGCAGAGAGGACATAGAGGTTTCTAAAGAACCAACTTTGTTGGTCAGCAGGGAAAGCTGATTCTTCAAAGGAAGGTCTTTAGGAGATGGAGGTGTATGGGTGGACTGTTTAGACTGGGTTGATGGAGATGAGGATGAAGAGGCTGGTGTCTGAGGATGTGATGGAGAGGGAAGAGGAACATTTGAGAGAAACTCCATAGCCTGGGCAAAAGTAATGTGGCCCAGCTTGGAGGGGTCAAAGGGTCCCTCAGCAGTGGCTGCAGCTGCATCATCAGGAGAAGGGGATGATGATGGGGGCCTTTCAGATGCTGCTTGTGTTGCAACACCTTCATTAAGGCCAGTGGTTGTTCCCTCTACAGTGCCTTGGTGTAAAAGCACCCCATCATGGGGAGATGGGATATGCATTTCAACATCAGCAGTGGTAAATTCTGCAGATGGAATTTGCACAGAATGGTCAGCCTCACCCAAGGGATGGTATGTTCCCTGAGGTTCTTCAGCTTGTGTTGTTGGTCCCTCAGCTGTTGTTTGGTGTTGAACAGCTGTATCATAGGGAACACAAGTTTGAGGCTGAGCTACTGATTGGTCTATACCAGCAGTGTGGACACCTCGTGCAGACTCAGGGTGTAAAGAAGTTTGAGGTGGGGACAGTGTGGACGCAGTATGGAGTGGAGAGGACTCCTGTCTGTCAATATTCTCAGCCTGTTGGGAGGCTGGAATAGTTGATGTGGCTATCTCCCTTTGTACAACTGGTTCCTGTTGGGAGGAACCAGAGGGTCTAGGCTGACTCTGGGTGGACTCAGGTTGGAGTGAAGCAGTCTCCAATTGTGCTGAACCTTCTCCCAAAATAGGAGAGGCAGCAGGGGTGGCTTCTCTTAAAACTGAACCCTGTTGAGAGGGAACAGAGGAGCTGGTTGTTTGGGCTGATTTCCTTTTGGCGAGTGATTTGCGTTGGTATTGGATGGATGAAGTGGGTGATTGTGGAGAGGTGATAGTGTGACACCCTTGCCACAACAACCACCAATTACAATACACCCAGGACTAATCATCAACATGCAATAACATAATGATCTGATAACCTAAATTAAGTGCGGAAGCATTAAAACATAATTAAAGTAGTGCAATAGTGTCAAACACCCTACGGTGCTATAAGGTACCAAGTCTAAGTCTACACACCCATACAATTATTACAATCATCCCGAATATTAAAACATTGTTTCATAACATAAATTACCGATGGAATAGTGATGAGTCTCCCAAATCTTCCAAACGACCTAACTAGAAGGTCCGGCCGCAGACTTTCCCTTTCCTGTAAAATAAAGTCAATTGAGGGTAAGCGAATGCTTAGTGAATACACAGATTACGCATTTTATAAATCCTTATGATGCCTACAAGAGTAGCACCGACGATGCACGTCGTGCACTCTCCACGTACACAAAGTACGACCACACAAGAGCCGTCGCTCTACGAGCCCGCAACTCGTCTTTCAAAATACACTACTGAGACCAACATAACATCGGGGATGACATACTACCTACGGACCTGGAGGGATCAGCCCCAGCGTCTTATAGAGCAGTAACATCAGAGTAACAGATGCGACCCGCAGGTCCATCATAGATGCACAACAAACGAACGGACATGCATCAAATAAGAATGTGCATCCAAAATTTACGCAAGTTAGTAGAATTCCAAACGAATAATGAAACAACATGTCTCAGTAAACAAAAGCAATCATAAAGCAGATATAAACATGCGAAATCATATGTACTCACAGTGGGTGCGTAATTAAACTTTTAACCAAATTTTATTTCTCTTCGGGCTTTCAACCGGATCCACCAAGTACCCCACTGTGGGTTAAACAACACCACAAGGAACCTGTTATATTAATTACAACATTACTTCGTATCAATAATCGTTTAAATCATGAAACCAATTTTCGTAAGGTTGCAATATTTTTCCCCATTTCGGGTACATGTCCAAATTCATACCATAACTAAGTTTGAACCCATTTCAAGTTTATATCTTGTCCTAAGTAAGACTTATGACATTTTATGTGTTGTTTATAAGTTTCATTCAAAATATACAAGTTTAGAGAGTAGTATTCTCAATTTTAGGCATTAAACTCGAATTTAATGGGTTAGATTCGAAACCATGCATCAGATTCGAATCATATGCATCAGATTCGAACCCTTAGGGTCAGATTCGAACTCACCTTCGAATCTAGGGTTAGATTCGAACCCCCCCCTTAGAATCTGATAGTACACATTCGAATCTAGTACCAAACTCGAGTTTGTTCTTACATTTCGACTCTGTTCTTGACATATTCGAGTCTGTTCATCATTTCAACTTAAATCCTTCATTTCTAAGGCTTAAAATCACTGATATATCATGTATAATACCTAGATTCGATTCTATTATGCATATACTAACATAATCTTGCAATATTTCAAGCAAAACAGGCTCCAATTTACATAAAATGACAGATTCGAAATTTTAGTTCTTCAAAACCGAAACCATAATCTTAGAAAGGTCGATTCTTACCTAAATTCGCACGAAATCTGAAATCTGTTTGTAGATTGCTGCTGTACTCCTCGATACCTTTCCGTTGACGTATAATTCTCGGTAATCTGACGGTCGGTTTGTGAGATAACTTAGAGAGATGTAGAGAGGAAATTCTAGAGAGATAAAGTAGTGAGATAGTGTAAAATAGAAAAATGAAGCCTATTGCCCTTTTTATACAACTTTCGTCATTTTTGCACATTTCACCACTCGACCTAACCGGTTCCATAAACTACTGATTTAATCTTAGAATTATCATAAATAACTTTTAATTCCTTAATATTCCATAACAATGATTCTGAGTTAAATTTTCTTAAAAATAGCAACAAACTTGCTAAATATCCAAAATACATAATAATCGCCCAAATTCAACTTAAATATATAATTTTTCCTCTTAATTAACCAAAATACATCAAAATAAATCCGAGGATGTTACAGATAGGTTATGTTTGGACAGGGTGTAAGACTGGGTCATGAACAGTTGGGTTGGTCTGTTCCATGGTCTCAGGTGCCATAGAGGCACCAGCCACGAAGGCTTCAGGTTCAACAGATGAACCAGGGTGAGGAGCCTGCTCCTCCTCAGCCACAGAGGCTAAGGAAGCAGACTCAGACTGAGCTGTTTTGGTCTTCTTGTGGACAGGCCCAGCTTCAGTGGTTGCCATGGTCCTTTTAACAAGTTTGGACCTGGCTTTGGATTTTGCCTTGGGTGCAGCTTGGGGAGCAACCCTCACATCAGAAGGTCCTTCCACTAACCCCAGTAACCTCCTCATTGGAGTAGATAGAGGAGGCTCATTGGGTAGAATAGGTGTATAGAAAACTCTATTCCCTATGACAGGGAATGCAGCAGTCTTAAGTAAAGGTTGAGAGTTGTATAGATGCTCACCACAATGATGCTTGAAGATGAGGCTCAGAAACCTTGGATACCGAACAGCAGCTGGACGGGTTTCTTGTTGTACCAGGCCCCTCAAATTCAGAAAAATCCATTTGGCCATGTCTATTGTTGTCCCATCCACCAGCTGTAGAGCAATGGGAACTTCATCACGACTCAGTTGGTCAAAGGAACCAACCTTACTCCCGAAACACAATACCACCGAGGCAAATAGAAAACTATAGGTCGGAGACAAATCCTTCCTAAACAATGTTGCTCCAATTTTGGGTTCTGCCACACCACAGAAGCGTAGCAGGTTGCCCATTTGATCATCTTCAGGTTGAGGCTTGTCATATGATGCAGCAGTTGGCGGATGAAGAACCCTCCTAAGAAGATCAATCGTTATCTCAATGGTCTTAGTTCCATTGAGAATAGTGCCCTTAATGACTTTGGTGTCCGGGTTGTAGGCACAAGTGTACCAAAACTCGTACACCATCTCCTGGTACAAGACACCAGGAGTGGCAGTCATAGCATAGTTCAACGGATGAACTTGAAGAAACTCCACCATCTGTTCATAACCCTTCCCCACATAGTTTTTGGGAATGGTTAGGTTAGCAATGTAGTTGGTGGGTTTGATGGTCAGCATTGTGGTAACTGATGAGTGTTTAACAACATCATTACCAACAAATACTGGAAGAAAGGGATTATTTCTTTGAGCCATTTGTGAAGGTTTGGGTATTTTGAGAAGCAGAAGACACTTAGTCGATTTAGGGTTCTTGAGGATTTCTGGAAATAGTGAGGAAGACGAAGATGAAACAGTAGGGGGTATTTATAGGATTTGAATGTGAGTGGGTATGAGAGAGAAACATTTGGGCGGTTGATTTGAAAAAGTCGTTAACGGAAAACGGAACGGTTGTCCATGTCAGGCCGTTTGTCAGACCACTTGAGCCCTTTTTAATCACTAACACACGTAACCCACATTATCCGCAGTAATTAAGTTAAATAAAAACAAAATTTAAGTAACTTAATTGTGAAGAAAGGTAGTTAAAACTGTTGCTCTAAGCTGTTGGTCAAACCTGTGATAAGTAAGGTCATCACACGCTAATCATTCTTCAAGCTGTTCACTCTTTACACTGTGCTTTCAACCTGTGTTCTAATTTAAGATCAGGTTGTGTTCAATAGCTGAACAGGTTACAAGATAATGTCTTGTAGATCAGTGTGAAGGAGTGAGCAAGGTGGAGAATGGACCATCAGAGCAGGCTTGGTGTATAAGCTGTTATTATTCAGCCTGTTGTATGCTCAAGCTGTTCAGGTTTTTCAGAAAAATGGCTAAGTACAGAACATACATTGCCTGTTCTGCCTAAGCTGCTCTGGGAAACCTTGAGCAGTGTGAGACATACAAAGTCTTAGACCTTTGAGAACACTTAGTCACTCTTGTTTAACATGCCCAGCTTACTGACAAGGTAATTAAACCTGGTTTCATCAAGAGGTTTGGTGAAAATGTCTGCAAGCTGTTCATTAGTGGAAATAAAGCTTACCTCCACATTACCTTTCTGAATGTGATCCCTGATGAAGTGATGTCTGACCTCAATATGCTTTGTTCTTGAATGAAATACTGGATTATTGGAAATGGCTATGGCACTTGTGTTATCACACAGAATAGGAGTTTTCCTATACACCAGTCCATAGTCTTCAAGTTGATGCTGCATCCATAGAATCTGCCCACAGCAGCTTCCAGCAGCAATGTACTCAGCTTCAGCAGTAGAAGTAGACACTGAGTTCTGCTTCTTGCTACACCAACTTATCAACTTACCACCAAGGAGTTGACATCCACCTGTTGTGCTTTTCCTATCTAGCCTGCAGCCTGCAAAATCAGAATCTGAATAGCCTGTTAGTTGAAGACTTGAGTCTTTGGGATACCAAAGACCCAAACCTTGTGTACCCTTCAGGTATCTGAAGATTCTTTTAACAACAGCTAGATGAGATTCCTTTGGTTCAGCTTGGAACCTAGCACACAAACAGGTAGCAAACATAATATCAGGTCTACTAGCAGTTAAAATAGCAAACTCCCAATCATGCCTCTGTAAGCTGTTACTGAAACAACTTTGCCACTGACATCAGCATCCAATTTTACATTGGTTGCATTGGGGTTTTAATAGGAGAACTTTGATCAAATTTAAACTTTTTCAAGAGATCTAAAGTATACTTTCTTTGATTTATAAAAATTCCAGTTGAGGTTTGTTTAACCTGTAATCCTAAAAAGAAAGTAAGTTCTCCCATCATACTCATTTCATATTTGGATTTCATGAGTAATGAAAAATTCTTGCATAGCTGCTCATTAGTAGAACCAAATATTATGTCATCCACATAGATTTGAACAAGCATAATATCAGTCTTCACCTTCTTTATGAACAGTGTGGTATCCACTTTACCTCTGGAAAACCCATTGCTCATAAGGAATTCAGTAAGAGTGTCATACCAGGCTCTAGGGGCTTGTTTGAGACCATAGAGAGCTTTGTCCAACTTATAGACAAAACCTGGATATTGTTCATTTTCAAAACCTGGAGGCTGCTTGACATATACTTCTTCTTGCAGCTTCCCATTTAAAAATGCACTCTTCACATCCATTTGAAATACCTTAATGCTCTTATGAGCAGCGTAGGCTAAATACAAACGAATTGCTTCTAGCCTGGCCACAGGATCAAATGTCTCATCATAGTCAATTCCCTCCTCCTGTCTATAACCCTGAGCAACCAGTCTTGCCTTATTTCTAATGACATGACCTTGCTCGTCCATCTTATTCCTGAAAACCCATTTAGTGCCAATTATAGCTTTACCTTTAGGAGCAGGGACCAGCTTCCATACCTTGTTTCTCTCAAACTGATTGAGTTCTTCTTGCATGGCAGTGATCCAATTGGCATCTTTTAGTGCTTCATCCACCTTCTTTGGCTCCATTAGTGAAACAAAACTAGAGAACATACAGAAGTTCCCTAAGCTGTCCCACCCTGTTTGTACCCCTTTGTTGATATCACCAATTATTTGATCATTAGGGTGACATCTGATCCACTTAGGATCATTCTTCAATGAGGATTCTCCTGAGTTATCAGCATTTTCACCAGGTCCGGTTGAACAGTTCTCAAGATTTTCAGACATACTGTTGTCTTGAGCCTGTTCACTTGTTGAACATGACTGACCACTGTTGAACATATCAACAGAGGAACCAGGAAAATCAGCATTGATAGGTTCAGGAGATGCAGTTGTAATTAAGTCAGTACACTTATTCACACAGGGTGTATTGACATAATCATCATGCCCATCATGATTAACAGGTTCCACACTGGATGTAGTGGAAGCTTTTGAGTCCTCTTCACTGTTTGAATGCATGAGCTCATCAAAGTTTAATTCTCCTGAAACTGATTCCGGAACAGCTTTGGTGGAAGCATTCTTAGAGTCTTCAAAGGTGACATTGATAGATTCATCTATCACCTTTCTTTTGTTGTTGTACACTCTGTAGGCTTTGGAGATAGCAGAGTAGCTAACATACACACCTTCATCAACTTTTGGTTCAAACTTTGCCAGTTGGTCCCTTTGATTCAGAATGAAGTAGGGACACCCAAACACATGGAAGTAACTGACAATTGGTTTCCTCCCTTTGAGCTGCTCATAGGGAGTCTTGTTGAACCTTTTCACCACTAAGGATCTGTTTTGGGTGAAGCAGACAGTGTTAACAGCTTCAGCCCAAAATGATGAAGGTAAACCAGATGCACACAGCATGGTTCTAGCAGCTTCAATGAGAGTTCGGTTTCTCCTTTCAGTAACTCCATTTTGTTGTGGAGTTCTTACAGCTGAAAAGTTTTGAGTGATTCCTTTCTCTTCACAGAAGTCTTCAAGAGTATTGTTTCTGAATTCAGTACCATGATCACTTCTAAGCTGCTTCACTTGGGCAGAGTTCAGCATTTCCATCTTTTTCACAAAACCAATAATTTCTCTAGCAGCCTCTCCTTTGCTCTTTAGGAAGATAACCCATGTGTACCTGGAGAACTCATCAACCATTACTAGAGTGTATCTTCTTCCTCCTAGACTTGGGACATTGATAGGTCCAAACAAGTCCATGTGGATTAAGAAGAGAGGAGTATCAATAGAAAAATTATGTTTGGATTTAAAAGATGATTTTCTTTGCTTGCCTTTCTCACAAGCTGTGCAGAGTCTATCTTTAGCAAAACTCATAGAAGGCAAACCTGTCACTAACTCTTTCTTACAGAGTTTGTTAATGTTCTTGAAGTTTAAATGTGACAGCCTTCTGTGCCATAGCCAATTTAGATCTGCATTTGTCCTTGTGAGAAAACAGGTTTCAGTTGTGGGATCAGCAGATTGCATGTCCACAACATATACACCTTTCTTGTTGAGCACACAGCACAACTTTGCCTTGGGGATCCAATATGTAACCCAGGTGCTCATCAAAGTTAACCTTGTAGCCAGCATCACACAGTTGACTTATGCTAACAAGGTTATGTTTCAGCC
Organism: Centrapalus pauciflorus; assembly: GCA_020465985.1. NCBI lineage: Eukaryota > Viridiplantae > Streptophyta > Magnoliopsida > Asterales > Asteraceae > Centrapalus > Centrapalus pauciflorus. Next base: position 109,773 of record JAANYP010004405.1, read on the forward strand.
CAACCACATAGGCTACTCTTTTGAACACTGCAGCACCAGCTTTAAGAGTTCCATATCCCTCAGTGGATCCCTGTACATTGTCCCCAAAGGTGACTTTTGGCCCCTTTTCAGGCCTGAGATCACTCAGCAGGTCCTTACAACCTGTCATGTGCCCTGAGCAGCCACTGTCCAAGTACCAAACCTGGGATGGTTGTTTTTCCTGCAGAGTGACAAGAAGAATATTAGTCATTTTTAGGGGAACTCATCACAGAGATGAGTTCTCCTACTTCATCAGCATTTGTTGATGGACTTGTGATATCAACACTAATATCCCCTATTTGAATAGTATCAGTTTGGATACCACTCTCATTGACTAATATGTTTCCAACACCATTTATGTTAGCAGTGAGGGAACCATCAGAGTCAGCAGGCCTTATGTCCTTAGTTTCAGGACAGTCTTTGGCCAGATGTGTCTTCATTCCACATTTATAGCATTTTCTCCTTTTAGCAGTTTTGGAAGAAGACCTTTCAGAAACACATTCTGAGTTATTTCTGTTGATTCTATCAGCAGGTTTAGCAAACTCATTACTATTTGATGAATCAATAGCTTGTACATCCC
>JAANYP010004405.1:124773-222035 GCA_020465985.1 Centrapalus pauciflorus
TAGGTTTCAAGCAAATCCGAAAGAGATGCATATGAAAGCTGTGAAGCGGATTCTACGATACCTCAAGTCGAAACCGAAGCTGGGACTTTGGTATCACGCGGAGGGAGATCTAGAGTTGGAGGCGTTCACAGATTCGGACTACGGAGGATGCAGCTTGACGCGCAAATCAACGACTGGAGGTTGTCAGTTCCTCGGAGGGAGATTGGTGTCCTGGCAATGCAAGAAACAAACATCGGTAGCCGTGTCAACGTGCGAGGCCGAGTATGTAGCTGCTGGTAGTTGCTGTTCACAGGTTTTGTGGATACAACAACAATTGCGGGATTACGGTTTGGCTTATACTCAAACTCCAATTAGGATAGACAATCAATCTACAATTGCTATAACAAATAATCCAGTTAAACACAGTAAAACAAAGCACATAGACATAAGACATCATTTTATTCGTGATTGTGCTGAAAAGAACTTGATCAAACTGGTAAAGGTGGCAACTGAAGATAATAATGCTGATTTATTTACCAAAGCGTTTGATAAGTCACGATTTGAGTATTTAATTCAACTTAATGGAATGCGCAACCCAGAGTAAATTGACCTTAGTAGTATTTTATTTTCTTTTATAGTTGTTATATTTCTTTCTTTTTTACAGTAGTCTGCTAATTTAGGTAAGTTTCTAATTTAGGAAAGTTTCTATTTTTAGTAAGTTAGTAGGTTAGCTTAGTTTACTGCTTTTTGCTATGAAAAACAAAAAAAAAAAAAAGAGAGAAAATTACAAAAATACAAAAAAAGAGAATATCAGAAAAGGAGTTTAAGTCTTAGATACATAGGTTCAAAGTGACGAAAATTAGCACCGTCGTTACAGACTCTAAGTGTTTAGGCTTTCACACATAATGCAACTAAATCCTAAGTGTTATACTTTATTTAGTTTGATGTGTTGGTAGGCATAATACATATAGGGAATCTCAAGGCTAATAAAATATTCTAGAAAAAGTCAAGCGTGTCACTAACCTAGATGTACGACCAATCGGTCTTAATTTTTATGTACAAGACATACAAACTTTAAGTCTAAATGAGGTATGCAAACTTTCTGGGGATGTATGGCAACATCAAATACATCTGAAAATGGAAAGAATAGAAATATCATGAAAAACTGAGAGTCGAAAACATGCAACTCTGTTGTACGTAAGTACATACCTGTTGTCTCTGTTTAGATTCGGGTTAGCAGACATGTCGCTTTGTTGTACGTCAGTACAGACCTGTCACCGCTATCTGCTAACTTTAAAAATAAACCTTAAGTCGAACTAAGACACTTTGTTGTATGAGAATACAGACCTGTGTCCGATGTTTGTCTTTTAAAGAAAGTTTGCAAATACCAACAAGTTAGAATTTTTGTCTGTATGCCTTGATCATAAAAGTATGTCTATGTCTGAGTCACGTAAGATAATTTCCTGATAAATAAAAAGGCCAAGGGATATTCCGAAATGTAGAATGTTTAACAGGGCAAAATACCAACAATCGGCTAAGTGGGTATGTCACGACAAACAATCAAAGGAATTCAAAAATTCCTAAGTGTGAAAGTTTAAGTACTGAAAGTTAGTATCGGACATCGCTATCTGATTGAACCTCTCTTCGACTATACTCATCAAAAATATGTTGTTTAGTATTAAGCTTAGCTTGTAAATTTGTTTTTATAACTTAAGTCTAGATTAAAATTTTTTAGTCAAAATTTTATTTTATTTTATTTTATTTTTACCTTAGCTTATTTTATTTTAGTTTAGTTTAATTTTTACTTAGGTAAAAGGTCAAAAGTTACTGAGGGTGCATTCGAAGTTGGATAAAATAAACATTGCGTGAAATATCTGTTGCTTAGGGTAAAAGAGTTGGCATAGTTTATCTGGTTACACAATACCGTAAAAAAAAAAAAAAAATTGGAAAAGTTGAACTTATTTCAAAATTTTCGAAATTTTTCTAAGTGTTGGTAATTTCGAATCTAAGACAGACTCGAATGTGAAGTATTTCGAATCTGTCAGTAGACTCGAATCCACATAGACTCGAAGGTAGGTAGTATATATAAGTCAATAGTGAAGTCATTTATTACTTTACTGTTGTCGAATCTATATCCTCGAATCTGTCTGTGACGATCTCGAATCTGTTCTCGAATCTACCGTAGTTCTCATAAACGACATTTCATCGAGTCTAAAGCTTTTGTGTTCGATTCTACACTCATATCTAGGTATAATCAACCGGATTGTACAAGATTTTGGGAGTTTTATACACAAGTTAAGGCCAAATCGTCGATTTTTGAAGTTTTATGGGTCAAAATTGGGTTTTTTCTAAATAACTAAGTTTGGACCTATAAAAGATCAAATTAAATACATAAATCAATGATTAGAACCTAGTTGAACTAATGTATGTGATTTACCAAGTTCAAAATGGTTAAAATCTTGGGTTTTTGTTGAAAATTCATAAGTCGGGGCTTCGAATCTGTTCATGGCTTTCGAATCTGTTCATGGGTTTCTCGAATCTATCATTAGATTCGAGATGACCATGATATTCGAATCTGTCCATTAGACTCGAATAGGGACTCTTCGAATCTGTCCATTACATTCGAATATGGAGACTTCGAATCTGTTACCTTCGAATTTGTACTTTATTTACTTTGTTGAATTTAAATTTTATTAAACTTGTGGAAATTTAATTGTGTTGGATTTGGTACTTAATCGAGTACAAAATAAAACAAATTTGAATTTAAACAAGTTTATTGATTTTTAATAATTCTAAAAGTTTTATGTATTGTGCAGATATGGCGCTTCGTGCTTTTGTTCCTAAGCACAATATGGTACTTAATCCAGCTCATAACATCCCTGAAGCGCAGGGTTATCGAGAAGTTTTAGATTTTCTAGCAGAATCTAGGATCAGCTATGCATTATATCACAATATTCCGATTGTGATTTCATATGTGCGTCAATTTTACGATCATTTACAGGTGGACTGTACTGTCACCCCGACAGTCTTAAGAACCAGAATTGCCGGTCAACCTCTGGTTTTCTCAGCAGATATTTTGCGTCAAGTACTGCAGTTGGGTTCACAAGAACAAGAAGACGGGCCTATAGACTTTCCTTTAAGTATTAGGCAAGCAGCGTTTTTGCGAATGGGCTATAGCTTGGACGTTACAAAATCATCTTATATGAAAAGCGGGTTGATAGGGCAGTGGCGATTTTTGGTCCACGTGTTCATGGTTTGTTTTGCCCCTAAGAAGGCTGGATTCGATTACATCGTCTCAAAGATCCAATTTGGGGTGATTGCCATGGTGTACAATAAGAAATTCAGCTTCTCACAGCTGTTTTTCTCGGAATTCATCCATCAAATTACTGCTCCTGAGAGAGAAAGATTCCTACTGTATCCTAAGTTTGTAATGATGTTGATAAGGCACTTCTTGCCTGATTTGCCACAAACAGATGATGCATTGAGCGTGAATATTATGGATAAGCGCATCTACTCTGACTGTTCCTCACATCGAGGAAGGTTAGCGGTTCCGGTGGCGCGTCCACTATTTGGTGCAATTCTGGATAGGGAATTTCAAGCCCCGAGTAATGCCAACTGGGCAGGGGTAGTTGATGTCCAACCACAGCAACAACAGCAACGTCCACTACAACAACAGCCTCGTGCTCGTCCCCGTGATCCAAGGCGAAGACAAAGAGCTACTGCAAGTCAAACTCAGGCGTCTAGGCCTTCTACGAGTCAGCAACCAGAAGTGCAGGAAGCCGGGCCGTCAAATGTCCCAAATGAAGCTGATCAATTGTGCCAAACGCTAAATGAAATTTGGGAGGCAGGTCCACATGCAAATGAAGATATAGCTGCAGAGTTAGTGGGTGAATTACTTGAGCCTCCAGAGGGAGAAGAAGATGTCTTCAGAGATGTTGACGAATATGTGCCAGAGCAGACTGGCAATGATGAGTCATCATCTGCTACAGAATCAGAAGAAATGGAGGAGATCGAAGTTGAAGCTCCAGAATTAGTGTCTACAGATCCTCATATTCAAATTGGAACCTATGGTTCACGATTGATTATCAATGAAGGTGGTTCGAGGAGGCGTGAGGCCAGGGAATTGGAGGAGTCAGATTTTGAAGAAGATGAGACTCCTCAGTTGGTGACAAGGCAACGGGCCAAACGTCACAGGTTTATGCAGGGGACTTCATCACAGTCCGATGCACAACCTCCGCCTCAAACCCAGACCCAACCCCAAGATACAGCTCCACCATCACCGCCACCTCAGCAACATGAACCCTACATTCCCCATCCATTCAATCCTGCTCCCATTCAGTCCATCCCTTCTACATCAGAAGCCTATACCGACAACCAACGAATCATGCAACTTAAGAGCCGTGTCGACTTTCAGAACGTTCAAATCATAACTCTCACAAAAGCAGTCGGTGAACTCCAAGAGCATAACTCTAATCTTGATAAGGAGAATGCAGAATTGAGAAAGATTGTTGAAAGTGTTAGAGACGACAACACGGAGATTAAATCATTTGTTGCTGATCAATCGTCTGAAATCCGAGCAATGCGGTCCCTCCTAGAGCAACTTATGAAAAATCTACAAACTCAGGGGGAGACGAGTTGTAAAGATCAGGAAGTACAGCGAGAAGATGATGATAATGAAGGCGATGATCCCGGTGCAAACAAAGAGATTGAGTCTGTAGATTTTTCTGCAGCTCAAGTTACACAAGTTCAGGGGGAGCCTAGTACAGAAGGAGGAGAGGGAGGAGCAGGAGGAGAAGCAGGTTCTTCAAAGACTTTAGATAGCGACATGATCGATGCGCTGAAAGATATTGAAGAAGAGCTAATGGAGTTTGATTTTGAAGATGATATTGAAGAATTAGAAGAAGGTGAATTCATTCCAGATGATGTCGCTGACTGGAAATCGGATGATGAAGTGCTAGATGATGAAGACGATCACGTTAATGAAGTAATAATCAATTCACAACCAATCACTGAACTGTATGAGAGCCAAAATCATAATGTGATTGATATTGATTACATCAAGGTAGCCTCAGCTGAAGATAAAGACCTTGAAGAGGCTGAGAATGAGCCATCTAGAGCTGATCTGATAAATCTTTGGTTCAAGAAGGAAGAAAAGAAAGATCAGCTGAAGATGAAGAAGAAGATGAGAAATCCAAGTGCTGGAAATTTTGCTGGAGGGATTATTAGCTGGTTCTTTGACAGAGAACTGCAGCTGTTTATTTTGAAAAGAAGAGATGGCCTTCAATACTTGAGGCGGACATTGAAAGCGTTTAATTCATTGCCCAAGATTGAAGTTAAAGAGTTAGCCTGGAAGGAGATGATCCCTACGCGAACGTAATTGAAAGAATTATAAGGAAAGAAGGGCGATCAGGGAAATTTGAGCGACTCAAGCCAAGGACCGGAAAGAGGGTCGAGGATGGGTCGAGAATAGATCCTCATACAGGTAGGCCATGGGCCAGGATGGAATACAAACCTGTGAGGGGTCTAAAGAAAGTCCCAATGAAGCCAATGCCACAGAACGTTTTGAGCAACATGAAGTGGTGGTACCTAGAGATTGACACTGCTGAAGCTATCATGGAAGATCAAGACGAGCAGGTAATTTTGAAGGTATATGATCCATTGCACTTGATAAACCTATCAAAGGACGACCTGAAGAAGCTTCATGATCAGCCTATCTTCTTTACTGAACCATGGAGATCTGAAGCCAGGAAGTTCCAAAAGGTAGTCAAAGTTTGTATAGATGCTGGATTATATGCGGGTAGTAATATATATAGCTCTAGTACTTAAATTTGATGTAATGTAAATAATTAGAAGCTATCGTCAAGGGGGAGTCTGTTGGTACACCCTGTGTGACGATAGCAGTCTAATCGATCTGCATTATGGTTTAGGTAATATTCTGAGTATTAACCAAGTATTTTGATATATATGTTTAATATGTGTTTGTCTGTTATTGATTGTGTGTTTGAACTTGATGTAACATATTACAAGAAGTTCAAACATAAAGGTCAAAGATTAACTCAAGCATAAGTTAAAACATAAGTTTCAAACACTTAGTTATATATGTCAAAGGCTAGATTCGAATTGCATAAAAGGATACATTCGAATCTGTGATAGATTCGAATGAGTCCTTAGATTCGAATAGGCTAGATTCGAATCTGTCAGATGGAAAGATTCGAATGGGCCTTAGGCCAGATTCGAGGTTGGCCCACAACAGACTCGAATCAGGGCCTATAATTAGGGATAGACTCGAATGATTAAGAGACTTTTTGCAGAATTCGTGAGGAATTGAGCAAGAGGCGATCTCGAGTTTATCAGCTTGGTGAGTCCCGTTTCGGAGAGAATTATACGTAGGATCGTTCGTGTGTCGTTCGTTCAGCGTCTAATAGTCTCCGTGTTTCCGTTGGTTGAGAGTTGTCCGTCTGACCGTCAACGAGGATTCCGCACTCGTCAACGGATCCGCGTCTAGATAGATCTTGCAGTGGTAGACCTTACAAAAAGAAGGCCAAAACAGCTCAGTCTGAGCCTGAACCCTTAGTCTCTGTGGCTGAAGGGGAGCAGGCTCCTCACCCTGGTTCATTCGTTGAACCTCAAGCCTCTGTGGCTGGTGCCTCTGTGGCACCTGAGACTATGGAACAGGCCAACCCACCTGTTTCTGACCCAGTCTCAAAACCTGTACAGTCTGAACCCCTCATCTCCTCTCCACAATCACCCACTTCATCCTTTCACTATCAACGAAAATCCATCTCCAAAAAGAAACCAGCCAAAACAACTACCTCCTCTGTTCCCTCCCAACAGGGTTCAGTTGTAAGAGAAGCAACCCCTGCTGCCTCTCCTAGCTTGGGAGAAGGTTCAGCCCCATTGGAGCATGCTTCACTCCAAACTGAGTCTACGCAGAGTCAGCCTAGACCCTCTGGTTCCTCCCAACAGGAACCAGTTGTACAAACGGAGATAGCCACATCAACTATCTCAGCCTCCCAACAGGCTGAGGATATTGAAAGGCAGGAGTCCTCTCCACTCCATACTAAGTCCACACTGTCCCCCACTCAAATCTCCTCACACCCTGAGTCTGCACAAGGTGCCCACGCTGCTGGTATAGACCAATCAGCAGCTCAGCCCCAAACTTCTGCTCCCCATGATACAGCTGTTCTACACCAAGCAGCTACTGACGGACCAACACCCCAAGCTGATGAACCTCAGGGATCATACCATCCTTCTGGTGAGGCTATTCCCTCCATGCAAACTCCATCAGCAGGTTTCACCACTGCTGATGTTAAAATGCATATCCCATCTCCCAATGATGAGGTGCTTTTACACCAAGGCACTGCAGAGGGAACCACCATTGGTCTTCATGAGGATGTTGCAGCACAAGCAGCATCTGAAAGACCCCCAACACCAACCCCTTCTCCTGGGGATGCAGCTACAGCCGCTGCTAAAGGACCCTTTGACCCTCCAAGCTGGGCCACATTACTTTCGCCCAGGCTATGGAGCTTCTTTCAACCGTTCCTCTTCCCTCTCCATCACATCCACATACACCAGCCTCATCATCATCTTCTCCATATACCCACTCTAAACAGTCCACCCAAACACCTCCATCTCCTAAAGACCTACCTTTGAAGGATCAGCTTTCTCTGCTGACCAACAAAGTTGGCTCCCTAGAAACTGCCATGACCTCTCTACCCTCTCTCATTTCAGACTCTGTGTCTGAACAACTAAAGGGGTTCTTTGATAAGTTCAAAGACTCCTTCCCTACCACTCCACAAACAGATAATTCTCAACAGCTGTTAGCACTCACTGCTTAGCTGCAAAATGTGTCCACCTCCCTCTCCTCCATTCTTTGCCTACAATAGGACTCTGTGTCCTCAATGACAGTTATTTCTCAACAGTTGTCATCTCTCCTCACTTCTTGCAATTCTACTCATCCTGCCACTTTGGCCAGCCTGACCACCCTAATTGGCTCTCTATCTAATTCTATGTCATCAAACCTTGCTGATGTGCAAGATTCTCTCGAATTACATCTTGCACAGCTTCAAAGTTTGCTGTTCACTAAGTCTGATAAGGAAAACATTGTTAAGCTGACCTCCCTTGCTGATACACAGTCCTCTTCTCTTCAAACCTGTCTTTCCCATCTTGCAGAGGTCAAGGACAATTTGGCTTTCTTAGTGAATAGCCTTGTTGGCCCCAGGCCTACTGCCAAACTGCTGGCAAGCCTGATGACTTCGTGTCTTCAGGCAGACCGGGTGTTGAAGGTGCTGGTCCATCTCCTTCAAAGGGGGAGAAGTCGTCTGCCTCTAAGACTAAGTCTAAGGGGGCAAAAAACTTCTTTACCTAAGGAGAAACCAGTGCCTGCAGCACAAACTGGTCAACAAGAAGGAGCTTCAACAGGTACACTGGAAGGTGCCTCTCATGCTGCTCAGTCTACTAAGGTTGAATCTCAAATCCCTGCTCAGTCTAAGGGGGAGGAAACTATTCCTGAGGGCAGGCCAAGCAGCAGAAGGAGGCATCTGATCTTAGAAGAAGAAGAGGAGGAGGAGGAAAGTCCTGAAGCTGTTGTCACTACAGCAGCTAAGGGTAAAGAAAAAGCAGCAACTGATCCTCAACAGCAGAAAGCAGCAGAAATCCAATTTCACAAAGCCAGGGCCAAAGAAATGGGTCTTCCTATGCACAAATATTTCGAATTTAGAGAAGAACAGCTTCAAGCCCTGGAAGTTCTTAGAAAAGAAGAAGAATCTGCCAAAGCTGCCAAATCATTTGCACTTAAAGAAGCAAAGAAAGTTTAAATGTCTACTCTGGAAGTGCAAAAGAAAATATTGGAAGCTGCTAAGGGATCAGCAGGGGAGAAGGAAGCAGAAAAAGAAAAAGGTACTATGGTCTCAGTGACCAAGCCTACATTGCCTCATGCAAGAGCTCAGTTCCATTTTGACAACCTGGCAAAGAAAAAATTTCAAGATGTTGCTGAAAGAAGGCTTGCCAAGGAAGCAATTGTCAAAGCTGTCCCTATATCAAGAAAAGGCAGTCAGTGGAAGTTGAAAATAACAAGGATGGGTGCAGCAGGCCCAAAATTAGAAACATATGACTACACTGACGTAGCACAGATGGGGTACAGAGAATGGATTGAGCTGGCAGTTGCTCTGAGTGAGTCAAAGTCAGAAACGGCTAAGACAATCAGGGCATATGTCAAGAAACTAATGGAGAGAGTAAAGAACCTTGTCCTGATCTCCAAAGAAGTTAGTGAAGGTGTCTTTGTGACACATCCAAAAATTAAGGCCAGGAGGACAAGGAAGGACACTGAAATGGAACTACTCCTTGCACTGATTGAACAAGGCGATTATGCCATTGAAATGAAGGGAGTTGATCACAGCCTGCCTAGTGGAATAGAGTTTGAAGATGGCAAGATTATTGAAGAGCCTGAGCTGGGGGCATTCTTTGTGGATCCCTTAACTCAGAAGAAATACTTTCAGAGAGCATCAGATCTGTACAAAGTGGATCTGAGACAACTTGTGGCCTTCAGACTTGCAGTTTCATTCAGGCAGTCTAGTAAGTGGAGAGCAGCCGTCTGGGATCAGCTCAGAGGCTTCTTTGAAAGAGGTGAACTTGATGATCCCAAGTTCATGATAATAAGAAGTGAAGTTCAAGAACTTGAGGATACAAGGGAAGAGCTGGAAAAGATGTTTCAGGTTCCCCCTCAAGAGTGATGAAGTCCATCTGCCATCTGGGCAGGTGAAGAATGGAAGCTGTCCATTAGTTGGACAGGCTTACCATTTTCTGCTCCCAACAAAAACAATCCAATGTACATTAGTTGTACTTTATTTACATATGTTGTAATTTTCTCTTTTACATCACTTGTAATATACATCAGTACATTAGTTGTACTTTTGTAAGAACATGTGTTGTTCTAATGTATTCAAAAATTAGTATATATATAAACTGATCTTTTACTTTATGTTGATGTTGTAATTCTATTTAAACAAATGTACTATAAAAATATATAGTGACTTTTGATAAGGCCAGCTTAGACTGGTTATTGCAAATAGTGGGAGATTGTTAGGCACAAAAAGGCCTCAGTCAAACCTGTTCTGCATCTGAGGGGGAGATTATTAATCTAACCTGTTGATGCTTTTGAGGTTGAATTTAAGGCATGTTATATGCCTTATTGAAACTTGAAAATGATTTGCAATATCAGCCTAAAGCTGTTCTATGAGTTGCATGTGTTGCAACAAAGATAGTTTTTGCTCAAGATGTTCAGTCTGCTGAACAGGCTGGACATAAACTGTCTACGTTGCTCTACACTGATGAGCAGCTTGGGCAGTTTACAAGTGTTCTGTTCTTTGTGAACAGGCTAAACACTTTATGGAATGTGTTTCCATGTCCTCATGTAATGTTTTTGACTACGAGATCAGTTTACAAAGTCGAAGACAAAGTGGAAATCAGAACTGCTCAGCCTGCCCAAGCTATTCTGTTACATGAAGACAAAAGGTTATTTGAAAAAGGGTTATAGACCTTTTTCTTATATCAAAATAGGCCTTTACAAGGAAGAAAGACGCAAAGTTGACATTCCTTATTTAGTTAAAGGCAATGTAACAGTAGACAAAGTGAAAAGACAAAAGTTCTGCACACAAGAAGACTAGTCTGCTTTTCAGAAAGTGCAGAAAAGGTTATGTTGTCTTTTCAACAAGACTTCTCCTTTTTCATTTCGTCCAATGAAGAAACTTCTCTTAGATCCTCTGAGTGAGTATAAAAGGAAGCTTCTAAGTACAGAAAGATCAAGCCAAAAAGCTAAGTGCTGAAGCCAAGAGTGAACGTGCAAGTGTGTTTTTCATGCATGCAAGCCTGCCTGTGTAATACAGTTTTTTTGTGTCTAAGCTGTTCTACATAAGCTGTCCCTCTAAGTCTTGTAAACACAGCGAGTGCTTCTTAGTGAGTGTATTCATTGTAAACTAGTTTGAGTCTGTCTTAGACTAGTGAACATATTGTTGTATCTGTCATCTCAGCTTGAACCTTTCCGCATTCAAGCTTGTTTGTAATTAACAACTTGTTGATAATACATACAAACATTGAGAAAATAGTGTGTAATTTTTAAATAGCTGTATTCACCCCCCCCCCCTCTACAGCTTAAAGCTATATACTTTGGGAACCTCTCGGGACCTACATGTACTACCACTTCTCTCTTGTGACCCACCTGGGGTCATGATTTACCAACAAGACACACATAAAGAGTTTGAAGTGCCAATCCCAAGCCCTGATGTAACAGCTCCAACCAATAGGGAAACAGTTCCACCTCCAGATCAAACTGATACAGAAGCAGAATCATCGAGTGGTGCAGAAGGTGATGATACAAATCTGCGAAGTTCATTTCAGACAGAAAGGGAACCTACACTCAGGGTTCACAAGTATCATCCTCTTAACCAGATAATGGGAGATCCACGCACTTCTATGCAAACAAGGACAATGATTCACAAGGAATCAACTGATACTGAATCAGTAGTCCCTGAATTCAGTCTAGGTGCCTTTGAACATGCATGTTTCATGTCACAATTAGAACCAAAGAAGCCATCCGAGGCACTGAAGGATTCATCTTGGATTGAGGCAATGCAGGAAGAACTTTTGCAATTCAAGATTCAGAATGTATGGACACTGGTTGATTTGCTTAAAGGAAAGAGGACAATTGGTACAATATGGGTGTTCAGAAATAAGAAAGATGAGACAGGTGTAGTGATCAAAAACAAAGCAAGGCTGGTAGCTCAAGGATACACTCAAGAAGAAGGAATAGAGTATGATGATGTCTTTGCCCCAGTATCAAGGATAGAAGCTATTAGACTGTTCCTAGCCTAAGCCAGTTATAAAGGATTCAAGGTGTACCAAATGGATGTAAAATCTGCATTTTTGTATGGTACCATTGAAGAAGAGGTTTATCTGTGTCAACCCCCTGGATTTGAAGACTACAAGTATCCAGGCAGAGTCTATAAGTTAGATAAAGCACTCTATGGACTTCACCAAGCTCGAAGAGCATGGTACGACACTTTGTCTTCATATCTCCTACAGAATAGATTCAAGAGAGGTACTCTGGATAAGACACTATTCACAATGTCCATCAAATCGGAGATCCTTCTTACTCAAATCTATGTTGATGATATCATCTTTGGATCAACAAATGACATTCTGTGCAAAGAATTTGAGACTTTGATGCACAACAAGTTTCAGATGAGTTAAATGAGGGAACTAACTTTCTTTCAAGGATTGCAGGTCAAGCAGAAACCCACTGGACTGTTCATAAGTCAATCAATGTATGTGAATGATATCCTGGAAAATTTTGGATACAAGGACACCAAGGTTGCCCGCACACCAATGGACACTAATAAACAGCATGATGCAGATAAAGAAGGAATAGATGTGGATATTCAATCGTATAGATCCTTGATAGGTTTAGTAATGTATCTTACATCCTCTAGACCTGATATAATGTTTGATTTCTGTGTTTGTGCCAGGTTTCAATGTCCTCCAAAAGATTCACATATGTTCGCTATTAAGAGATTATTTAGATATCTTAAAGGTCAACCAAAATTGAGCCTATGGTATCGTAAGGACTCTCCTCTTGAACTAACAGCTTACTCTGATAGTGACTATGGACGTTGCAAGATAGACAGGAAATCTACAACTAGTGGATGTCAATATCAAGGAGCAAGACTAGTCTCTTGGCAGTGCAAAAAGCAGACCAAAATCTCCACTTCATCGACTGAGGCAGAATATGTTGCAACTACCAGCTGTTGTTCCCAAGTGATGTGGATACAGAACCAACTAAGAGACTATGGTATGAACTTTCTATCTACTCCTATTTATATTGACAATTCAAGTGCAATCAGCATTGTAAAAAATCCAGTGAAATTTCCCAAAACCAAGCACATAGACAAAAGATTCCATTTTATAAGGGACTATAATGAAAAAGAAATTAATCCAAGTTACCAAAATTCATACAGATGATCAGTTACCTGATCTATTTACAAAACCATTTGTTGTCGGAAGATTCACCTTTCTGGTATCAAATATTGGTATGGTAAATATGGATTAATTTGTTTTTAATTATTCTCCCTTATTCTATGAGAAAAACATTTATGAAATATGTTTAGTTAAGGGGGAGACACTGTTTCATTAGATGTTGTTCAACAATCAACTAACAGCTTGAGACTATTCTCAAGCTGCTAGTTCATTTTCTCTAAGTGTTAGTTGTTTCACTTGGTCTGTCAAAGTGTGCAGGGCATTTCAGTCATTATAAGGAGATTGTGCGCGGGATTAGATATTTTTGAAAAGCCAAACCCTTAAAAGTCCCAGTTTCGTTTGATTGCAACTATCAGTTGTAATATATCTTCAACAATCATTTCACTTTCTCTCTCTGTGCGATTCTCACATAATCGTTCAAAACCCGAAATCCTCGCCTTTGTGATCACCAATGGAGTTTGTTAAAGAACACAGCCGCCTTCCCTACACTCTCAAACACGCTGAACTACAGCCATTCCATGATATGATGGATTTTCTACGTGTTTCTCATATCCATTATGCTCTAACTGTCAATCCCACTATATACGTCTCTCATATAGGACAGTTTTGGAAATCAGCCATGAGGGAATCACTTCTTTTGCATCCACCATTAATGGTAATCCCATTACCATCACCGAGGATACTATACGACAACATCTGCATCTTCAAGATGCCACAGGTATATCCGATCTCTTCCTTACTTCTTTATATGAAGGTTTGTTTGAAATAGGGTATAGGGGCCCAACAGATTCTTTTACTTTGTATAAAGCAAATTTTAGTCCTAAATGGAAATATCTTGTCCATATTATTCAGCAATGTTTAAGCCCTAAAAGGACTGGTTTGTCTAAATTTTCTTCTAATATTACCACTTCTCTAGTGTGCTTATCCACAGGCCAACAGTTCAATTTTTCTAACATGATTTGTCAAGGAATGTTAAGGCATCATGATTTAAAGAATGGGAAATTTTTTATGTATCCACGATTTTTAGCATTAATAATTGCAAAATCATGCAACTCTTTTAAAGTAGAAAAAAGGATACATGTTTCCCATAGGCACTCTTTACCTACATTTAAAAGACTTTTAAAACCAAGTGCCAATTTTCACAGTGTGGATGTCCCTTTGCCTCATGCAATGCAGGATGTCCATCCAAGAAATAGAGGAGACGATCCAGAGTAGGCTCAGCACAATATCACTGCTTCACCCCCAGGATCCCAAACCCCCTCATCTTGATACAAATACTATTTCTGCTCTATCTACTATACATACCTCCCCAGCTCCATCATTAAAAATATATAAACGACAAATGGCTGTAGGAGCTCCTTCCTCCTCAGTCCAATCCCAAGAGCCAGATAGCTCTATGCAACAAGACACTCTTGCACAGAATATCGATAGGGAACCCAATGAGGACATTGCCACCATCAATTTGGAGGTGAACATCCCATCTGAGGATGTTCATATAGGCTTTGTGGCTGGTGCTACTGATGTCTCTGCACAAGCGGCACATGTTAGTACCAACTTCACTAAGACCACACCCATGGCAATAGGGGATGTGCAAGCACCTTCTGGAAGTCCCCAGTACCAAGAACAAAGGGGCGCAGTTGTTTCTAATTCTAGAATTGATGCCAGTGATAGATCTCAAATCCCACTACCCTTTGAAGATCTTGAGGCTAGTTTGCAACTTATGGCATTGACGGATCAACAACTGAAAGCTGTTGTAGCCTTTTTGGAACATTACAATTCCATAATTGCTGCACAGGTTTCACAATCCCAGCTCTACAACAACTCTCAACAGTCCAACAACAAAAACTTTCCCAGTTTCAGCTTGGGTTGAAGTTATATGGTAACAAGATTGTGTAGCTTGAGAAGATGGTTCAAACCCTACTACCAAAGGTTTTTGATCCCCCTGATCAAACCAATGCATCGTAAAAGGGGGAGAATTAGAAGATCCCACTTCCAGTCCAAACAGCTTCAACTTCACCAACAATACTTTCAGTTTCTAGGGTAACAGTCCCAACAGTTTTTCAAGCTGTTAGTCTAGATGCTCAAGCTGTTCCTATTAAGTCAAGTGGAGTGTTTATCGGAGATGGTACTCAAGCTTCTGCCCTAACAGTCCAAGCCACAATATCCGCTTCCACAGACAAGGGAAGGGGCATTCAAATTGAGCCTCCAAAGATCAAATTTCTTTCTAAAGAAGCCAACGTTGCTCATGATGCTAAATTGGCCAGAAGGTTAGCAGAAGAACAAGATCAGATCTTAGACAAGCAAGCCCAGTAACCAATGGGAGATGATGAAACCTTATGAGATTACCTAAGAGGGTTTATGGTCAAAGAAACCCAGAAAAAGAGGAAATGGCCAACAGAGCCTTCAAAGGCATAACACAGAAGATGGTGTGTCTAAGGTCATTGCTCAATCTTTGTCAACAGAGAAGCTTCAGGCATTATATGACAGAGAAAAAGAAAAAGAAAAAGCTTTCAAAGCCTCCCAACAAATCCAAGATCCACAGGACCTCTCTCAAACTATTGCTGATGCTCCTCAACCTGAAACTATCCAACAAGCAAGTTTGATCAAGTAAAGAGAGTGTTGTCTGACCAACAATTGCAAAAGGCTATGGAGATTGAAAAGACCCTTGATCTGCGTAACTTCTCCAAACCTCCAATTACTTACTGGTATGCCATGTCAATGGATGACATTGATTTAATATATCATTTTGTAATCAAAAGAGAAGCTGGTCCAGAGGAAAAGTACAAGAGCCTAATCCATCTGGTTCAAAGAATGACTAGAGATGAGCTGACACAGGTGCATAATATTGGGACTTCTAGTCATTCAAGGTCACCAATAGTATGGGTTCAGTCCAATCCAAAAAACCTTAGGAGCATTTTTTATCCAGAATCCACCAGAGTGGATACAGAAGTTGCCAAGGAAATGAAGATTGTACAAGTTAATTTATATTCAAATTATATGACACATAGACTCAAGCTTGCAGACAGATCCAGTAGATTCTACTATTTTGAATTCCTTGATTTGCCAAAAGCATGGCTACTCCAAATGAGCTCAATAAAGATTGAATGTGATAAAAGGGGTTAAAGAGAGAATTCATGAAAGCTATAAGGCAGAATTTTCACAGTTGTAAGTTTTTGGTTGCCTTAGTTTGTATATAACAGTTTTACTTTGTTTTATTTCCTTATTTGTATAGAAACTTAAAGTGTTATGTAAAGAATTTAAGTTAAGGGGAGATTGTTGGGAAATTATCTAACTATGTCAAGCTATTAGTTAGATTTCTCAAGCTGTTAGTAGTATTTCTGTGTAATTACAAAGTTCGAGCTGCCAGTTCAACAAACTCAAGCTGCTAGTTCAAACGTTCAAGCTGCCAGAGTTAAAAGTTCAAGCTGCTCAAAAGATTGATAACAGAAAGTGCTGAAATTTAGGAAGTGATATAAATTTCAAGATTTGAGGATCTTCCAAGCATATCTACTACCAGAGAAATCAGAGTCGGTCAAGGAAACAAATCAGAATGCTATAAATATAGATAGACTAGGTTTTTCAGTTGTAAGTGTGTGTAAGTTTGTAATCGTGGTGCTTAAAGTTTTTCATTGTAATTGCATTCTGATAAGTTTCTCAAGCCTCTGGGGTTGTAAAACCGTAAGAACAATCTGTGTTCTTCGTCTGATCAGAACAGATTAGAGGTGATTGTAAATAGAGATTTTGGAAATATAAAGATTCTGATATTGATTATGTTTATTGGAATATTTGTTCTTTATTGTTCTGAAAGTTTTCTTAAAATAGTTAAGTGTTATTCTGCAAACTTCTTAATTGCACTTTGATTCAAAAGAAGGTTATTGGTTTAAACTCTGATCTATTAAAACCTCTTAATCTTAGGTGATTTTGATCTTGACAAAACTTGGACATCAACGTCAAGTTTTTGAATGTTCTCAATACTGAGTGGGAAAAATATGTGATGATTATCCAACAGACCAAAGACATTGAAGAAATGGATATACATATGGACTTTGAGAATCTAAACAATTACCACGAGGTCGTTTTAAGGAAAGTATATGAAAAGGTTTCCCAAGTGTATAGTTCTAAGCTGTAGAGGGGGGGTGAATACAGCTATTTAAAAACATAACAATCTTTTCTCAATGTTTGTGTATATTATTAATAAGTGTTAATTACAAACAAGCTTGAATGTGGAATGGTTCAAGCTGAGAAGACAGATACAACAGTTTTTCAGCTAATCTAAGACAAACTCAGACTAGACACAATGACTACACTCACTTAGATGCACTCACTGTTTTTACAAGACTCAAATGGACAGCTTAATCATGAACATCTTAGACACTCTACTGTTTTATATGAGTAGACTTGCATGCATGGAATAACACACTTCAATGCACGTTCTGATTTCACACTCTTGATATTCTCACAATCCTTAGAAGCATCCTTTTATACACAAAAAGGAGAATCTCAGTGAAGCTTCTTCATTGGACAGATGAGTTAGTGGAAAGTCTTTCCAAAAAGACAAGACACCTTTCTGCACGTTCTGATAAAGCATATTTGTCTGCACAGGGCAGAATCTTTGTCTTTTCCTATTTGTCACTGTTGCATAAGGCTTTAACCAAAAGAGGAATGTCAACTTTGCATCTTTCTTCTTTTGCTAATGCCATTTTGATATAAGAAAAGGTCTGTCACCCTTTTCAGATATCCGTTTGTCTTCATGTAACAGAGCAGCATGGGCAGGTTGTGCAGTTCTGTTTTCCACTTTGTCTTCGACTTATAAACTGATCTTGTAGCCAAAAACAATACATGAGGACTTGGAAACATATTCCAATAAAGTATTTAACCTGTTCACAAAGAACAGGTTCTATTCACAAAGAACAGAACACTTGTATATTGTCCAAGCTGCTCAGCAGAGTAGAGCAGCGTAGACAGTATATGTCCAGCCTGTTCAACAGATAGAACAGCTTGGACGGACTGCCTTTGTTGCAATGAATGCAACATGGTAAACAACTTTGGGTTGATATTACAAATCAGTTTTCAGGTTTCAATAAGGCATAAACAGGCCTTAAATTATACCTTCAAGTGCATCAACAGTTTTGATTAAAAATCTCCCCCTCAGATGTAGAGCAGGTTTGACTGAGACCTTTTTGTGCCTCACAACCTCCCCCTATTGCAATAATCAGTATGAGCTGATTTAATCAATACTCACTATGTATTTTTACAGTACATTTGCTGAAATAAAATTACAACATCAGGGTAAAGTAAAAGATAAGTTTATATACGTACTGATTTTGATTACAGAAAACAACACATGTTTTTACAAGAGTACAACTAATGTACTAATGTATATTACAACTAATGTAAATAAGAAAAGTTACAACATATATAACAAAGTACAACAGATGTACAAAAGAGTTCAACAACTTGACTGTTGATGTTGGGAGCAGATAATGACAAGCCTGTCCAACAGATGGACAACTTCCATTCTACACCTACTCAGATAGTATGTGGACTTCAAGATAGTAGTGGTGGCATTCCTTCTTCAAACATTTTCTCCAGGTGCTCTCTGGTTTTATCCATTTCTTCAATTTCAACTCTAAGGAACATAAAGTTTGGATGATTGAGCTCTCCTCTTTCATGGAATCCTTTAAGCTGATTCCAAATAGCTGCTCTCCACTTGAAGGATTGCTTAAAAGAGTTTGACGTTCTGAATGCCACGAGCTGTTTGAGGCCTACTTTGTGAAGATCTGATGCTCTTTGAAAGCATTTCTTCTTTGTCAGGTGTAACATCCTTAAATCTAAATTATTGTAAATTAGATTAATTAGTTGGAAGTTTTGTAATGTATATAATTAAGTTGAATTATGAAAAACAAATGATTATGTATTTGGATATTTAAAACTTGGTTGCTATTTTAAGAAATTAAGGAAATTTGAGAATTTCAACATTTAGTTATTAAGTATGATTGTTAAATTGTTGATGTTGAAAAGTATGATGAAAATCAGTATTTAATGGAACCAAATAAGTCGAGGGGCTAGTTGTGTTAATAGCCGAAAGTGGAAATAAAAGACCTCAATGTCTTTAATTTCAACAAAACACTTCTATCACTTAACTGTCAATGTCTCTCGGCTCTCTCTCTAAAATCAACTGAAATTCGAAATTGTGGAACTAAATTCGTGGGTTTGATCTGGAAATTAACAAGGAACAATCTGAATCAAGGTGAGAAATTATTTTTAAGCTTTAAAGTTTTATTTTGAGGATGAAAAATACATGAAATTTGGAATTAGAATCTGAAAATTAGTGATTGCATGTATGATATAATAGCTGTGAGTCAACAATTGAAGTTCCCTGAGGGATTGGAAAGAAGAATCAACCTTTGAATCGTCCTAAACGGTAAGAAATCCGAGATTTTGTGAGGTTTTTGTGTTCATGAAGTTTTTCCTCATTTTTGGTCCAATTTGGACGAATTTTGATTTTATTGACGTGGAAAATGGATCAAAAACACTCAATATATTGTAATATATCAAATGTATGGATTGCATATTGCTATAAGGTAGTTTTGGAAATTTTTGAGTAAAATCCGTAAGTTGCGACCTGCATTTCTGCAAGTGAACTCGGCGAGTTCTATGGGGAACTCGGTGAGTTCCCAGGAACACTTGAACAAATCTTCAAAAATTTATAAATGTTGGATCCGAATTCGGTTGGGACCCGAACTTAGATGGAACCGAACTCGAATAAGAACCGAACTCGGATGAGACCCGAACTCGGATGGGTAAAGTAATTTTGATGGGTCCGAATCCGGCAAAGGATCCGAAATTTGGACCTGAACTCGGCAAGTTCTAAGCTATTCTTGTGAAATTTGGATGGGTTTTTAAGTCCCGAATTTATGGTTAATTAAAGACACTTTTTAGATAATTTTTGAAACATATTAAGGTAAATAAAGGAGGGTTAATTGGGAATAATAGCACCTCGTATGATGGTTTTTAACGTGAGTTTCGGATGACGGTTCCGAATGTTGTGATACTTTTGATTGTACAAATTGATGCTCGAACATGTATGTGATATGTTTTCCTTATGGAAATGTAACAAGTCCCTTGTGGTGTTGTTTAACCCACAGTGGGGTACTTTGTGATCCGGTTGAAATCCCGAGGAGAAATAAGATAACATGAAGTTTACTAACGCACCCACAATGAGTACCTTTGATTTAAACATGTCTGCATCTGCTCTATGTTTGCTTTGCCTGCTGAGGCATGTTGTTTCATTTTCGTTTGGCATCTACTAACTTGCGTATATGTTGATGCACATTCATACTTGTTGCATGTCCGTACATTTGTTGTGCATCCTATTGATGGACCAGCGGGTCGCATCTGTACTCCGATGTTATTGTGTTATATGACAAACAGTTGACACCTCTGTGGTCAGGATAGATAGTAGGTCAACCCCGATGTTATTACTGCCTCAGATGGTTGGTTTTTCTTATGCCGAGCGTCATCTCGAAGTAGTTGCGGCTCGGGTTTGCGTACTTTGTGTACGTGTGGAGTATATGATATGCGTTACCGGTGTTACTCCTGGGGGCATCATAAGGATTTGTGGAATGTGTAAAATCATTGGTATTCACTAAGCATTCGCTTACCCCTCAGTTGTTGACGTTTTTACAGGAAAAGGGAAATCTGTTGCTAGACCTTCTAGCTAGGTTGTCTGTTCAAGTAATTGAAGATATTTGCTACTCCGCTTGGTATTTGGTTTATGGGATTATTGTTGTAATAAATTTGGGGTGATGTAATGTATTGACTATGTAGACTTAGTATTGGAACCTGGTAACACCATAGGGTGTTTGACACATTTGTATTATTACTATTATGTACTATAATGCTTCCGCACTTTAATTTAAGCTTTCAGATCATTATGTAATTGTGTATGATAATTAATCCTGGGTGAATTGTGATGGTGGTTATTGTGGCAAGGGTGTCACATCGAGATGGTATCAGAGCAGTAGTTTGAGATTCTAGTGTCCGTGAGGTCTTGGTCTCAAACATAGGTGATGACATGTAGTGATTAGAAGTGATGATCTGAACTAAGATAGGATATGATCAAGTTCTTATAGGAAAGTGACTTTCATTCGGGACAACATGTGTTTTAGTTAACTATGTGATGGGATACTAAATGATTTACATTATTAAATTTTCAGAATATGTTTGGACGAGGAATAAGCCATGAGAAACGAGGGAAATAATGCTATCAATGATGGCAGAACAGAAGAAGATGATTCAAGATCAGTTTCGGGCTCGAGATGAGGCCCAAGCTAAAAGAAAAGAAGACAAGAGAAAAGAAGAGAGGGAACATGAAAGGAATTATGTTGTGGATGACATAAACCTTAGAAATAAAGCGAAACGTAAAGACAAGGGAATGAGAATTACATGAAATATGTAATTACATCATTCAAGGACTGGCAACCACCAACATTCTCTGGATCTCTGAGAATTGAGGAATCAGAAATATGGATTACATTTATGGAACAGATCTTTACGGAGATCAATTGTAAGGATGAGTACAAGGTATTTTTGGCTAAGGATCAATTGATCGGACAAGCCAAGGATTGGTGGAACTGTTGGGAAAAAGAATTGGGATTATAATTGATTACTTCATTTAGTTGGGAACAATTCAAGTTGTTGTTTAGTAGGTAATATGGTGAGCCTGATATTGTACCTCGTGTTGAACATGAAGAAAAAGCTATTGGAAAGATTGCAATGTCCGGAGGAGATGAACTAAATGGACCGTATTTGAGGTCAAGAACAAATAAACGTGATAGATGTAAAAGATGTCGACATTGTAACCAATTTGGAAATAAGGCTGACAAACGTCCAAGGAAGGCCGATGCTTGTTATAATTGTGGAAAAGTGGGTCATTTTAGCAGAACTTGCAAATTTCGAACAAAGAAATAACATGTACTAACATTAGATGATGAAACTATGAATGAAAAGTTCAACAAAGGAGATGAGATCTTTGAGACTATTGTTATAACTTTTGTACCTTAATTACGGAATTAAAAGAGTACTTTAAGATTCTATATGTTTAATTCATCGAAGATTTATGATTCTAAAGTTAACATGAACTTTAGTAATATGAAATGTTAATACTAATATAGGTATAATCATGTTTGTGAATGTGAATACTCGAGTATATAAATAGGCATTAGATGAGTAGCCAAGATGGATTTGAAAGCTTTGAATTGGAAAAGATGTTATAGATATCTTGGAATTTATGAACGAGTTTAGAAGTTGTAATAAAGTTTAAGTTTCACCATAATGGGTCAAAGAACTGGAAATTAATTGTATTAATACCGTGTATGGCATGTTCGAGGAACTGATGTTAATTGGTCATGGTTATCATAAAGTATGTAGCATTAGCTTTTATTAAGTGAAATTGTATGGTACATTATGTTGATATTTTGGCTTAAAAGGGTTGTGGTTAAGAATAACATGATTTGAACTGTTCGTGAGAATTTTGATGTAGTTGGAATCAAAGAGAATGATTCAATGTTGGTACTTATGAATATTACATAATGAAAACAAATCAAGAAATTATTGGGAAAGCATACGAGCGTATGATAATACATGGAAAATACATGTTAATTTAAAAGGAGAATTTGAAATATGCAATATGAGGTGTGAAGTTAGAAATGTATGTGAAGTATAATTAATCGAAATGGGAGTATAATGCTTAATGAAATAGTGATTTAATCTACAATAAAAAGTTTAAAGAGACTTTGGGCACTAATGAAATTTGCTTATATAGCAAAGAAAAGTCTAATACTACGATCCAGAAACTAAGGACGACCCGGTGGTGGTCAAGAGTAGTGTATGATTTTAGTGACGAATGATTATTTGTATCTACTATTTTTGTTCAAACAATGTTAATGATGTGGTCAAAGTTGTCCACTGTGATTGAGATTGAAACTGCTAAGTAACACCATAGTGAAAGTAGATCATGTGTATCCTGATTGTACTATAGTGATTGAAGAGGTAGTCTTCAATCTTGATTTGATTCCAATAAAGATCGGTGATTTGATATGATAATTGGAATAAACTGGTTGATCGAGAATGGGATCCATGTAGATACAATAAAGGAAATGATAAAGACAATTACACTGGAAGGATGAGACGCATGTAGTTTGCAATAAAGAAATAATAAAGATAACTACGCCGGAGGGGCGGGAGATTTGTATATATGGGGATAGGAGAAGCGAGGATCAATGTCTATTGATGATTATTCGATTAGCTGCATGAGAGCTAATTATTTTTCTAAGATTAATCTACGAATGAGAGATGATTAGTTGAGGTCCGAAGAAGGAATGTACTGAAAATGGCTTTCAGGAATAGTTATGAGTACACGAGTCTCTGGTTACGACATTTTGATTGATTAACCCTAGCTGTTATATGGACATCATGAATAGGGATTTATAGAACGATGTTGGATCAATCAGTAATTGTAGTCATTAACAATATTCTGGAGTACTTTAAGTTTAAAGAAGAGCAAGATATACACCTAAGAAAGTTGTTGGAACTATTGAGAATTGAGAAGTCGTCTCACACTGTTACTGAAATAAGAGGTTTTTCTACGATTGGTAGATTGTAGACAACTTGTTTAATCGGTATATTTTATATACCAACTCGAGAAAGTTACTGTTGGAAAGACTTGCACAGATTTGCATGAGTAAGGTTATTATTATTTTTATGGTATTCTAGAATCGATTATGTCTTATTAGAAGAGTCGTTTCATTTTCAACTCTTGGTTTGCTTTACAAGTGGGATTAGGAACACATATAACTTACTAACCCTGACAGATGGTCAAAATAAATGTACTATTTTCACATCGGAATAGATAATGAGATCATCTATTCTGGATTTAAGTACCAACTGAAAAGATCAATTGTTTTGATAGAATTTTCATATAACACTAGTTATCATAATTAAAAATCAAGAAAACACCATTTAAAGTTTTGTACGGGAGGAAATGTAGTACCCCTGCTTGTTGGAAAGAAATTGAAAGGACTCTGACTGCTGAGTCTCTGATATGAAAGAAGAGTAATAATGATGAGACACCAAAACCAATCAACTTTGAGGTAAATGATGGAGTATATTTATTAGTAGCACTTATGAGGTGTGTTACTTGTTTTAAAAAAGGGACAAGCTAGCACTGAGGTGTGTTGGCTCATTTAGAATAACAGAAAAGTTAGGAATCTGTTATCTCATTTGGAACTACATAAGGGAATATCGAAATAACACTTGGTGTTTCATGTGGAAAGCTTTATGAAATCTTCTCAACTGGTAATGAAGATTAGGTTGATTATACCGAATTAGAAATCAAGAAAGGGTAGTATATCTTGAAAAGCTGGAATATATTATGGATATGAAAGTAAAGAAGTTAAGAAACAAAGAAATCAAAATGGTACTGATACGTTGGAAGCGTCACAAAGAAGTAAATAACATTTTAGAGACAAAAGCTGATACGTTGAATAAGTATAAGTATGTGTATGTGTTCGAATTCAAATAACTTCGAGGACGAAGTTTGAGCGTGGTGGAGCCCATGCTGTAACATCCTTAACTCTAAATTACTTTAATTTAGATTAATTAGTTGGAAATTTTGTAATTTATATAATTAAGTTGAATTATGAAAAAAATATGATTATCTATTTGAATATTTAAAAGTTGGTTGCTATTTTAAGAAATTAAGGAAATTTGAGAATTTCAACTTTTAGTTATTAAGTATGATTGTTAAATTGTTGATGATGAAAATCAGTATTTAATGTAACCAGATAAGTTGAGTGGCTAGTTGTGTTAATAGCCGAAAGTGGAAATAAAAGACCTCAAAGTCTTTCATTTCAACAAAACACTTCTCTCACTAAACTCTCAATATCTCTCAGCTCTCTCTCTCTCTCTCTCTCTCTCTCTCTCTCTCTCTCTCTCCCTCTCTCTCTAAAATCTACTGAAATTCGAAATTGTGGAACTAAATTCGTGGGTTTGATCTGGAAATTAACACGGAACAATTTGAATCAAGGTGAGAAATTATTTTTAAGCTTTAAAGTTTTATTTTGAGGATGAAAAATACATGAAATTTGGAATTAGAATCTGAAAATCAGTGATTGCATGTATGATATAACAGTTGAGAATCAACAATTGAAGTTCCCTGAAGGATTAGAAACAAGAATCAACCTTTGACTCGTCCTAAACGGTAAGAAATCTGAGATTTTGTGAGGTTTTTGTGTTCATGAAGTTTTTCCTCATTTTTGGTCCAATTTGGACGAATTTTGATGTTATTGATGCGGAAAATGGATCAAAAAACTAAATATATTGTAATATATCAAATGTATGGATTGCATGTTGCTATAAATTACTTTTGGAAATTTTTGAGTAAAATCCGTAAATTGCGACCAGCATTTCTGCAAGTGAACTCGGCGTGTTCTATGGAGAACTCGGCAAGTTCCCAGGAACACTTGAACAAATCTTCAAAAATTCATAAGTGTTGGATCCGAATTCGGTTGGGACCCGAACTTAGATGGAACCGAACTCGAATAAGAACCGAACTCGGATGAGACCAGAACTCGGATGGGTAAAGTAATTCTGATGGGTCCGAACTCGGCCAAAGATCCGAAATTCGGACCTGAACTCGGCAAGTTCGGATGGGTTTTTAAGTCCCGAATTTATGGTTAATTAAAGACACTTTTTAGATAATTTTTGAAACATATATGACCAAGAGTTGACACCTCTGTGGTCAGGATAGACAGTATGTCATCCCCAATGTCATGTCTGCCTCAGATGGTTGGTTTTTCTTATGCCGAGCGTCATCTCGAAGGAGTTGCGGCTCGGGTTTACGTACTTTGTGTACATGTGGAGTTTACGGTATGCGTTACCTGTTACTCCGGGGGGCATCATAAGGATTTGTGGAATGTGTAAAATCATTGGTATTCACTAAGCATTCGGTTACCCCTTCGTTGTTGACGTTTTTACAGGAAAAGGGAAATCTGCTGCTGGACATTCTACCTAGGTCGTCTGTTGAAGTAATTGAAAATATTTGCTACTCCGCTTGGTATTTGGTTTATGGGATTATTGTTGTAATAAATTTTGAGTGATGTAATGTATTGAGTATGTAGACTTAGTATTGGAACCTGGTAACACCATAGGGTGTTTGACACATTTGTATTATTACTATTATGTACTATAATGCTTCCGCACTTTAATTTAAGCTTTCAGATGATCATGTTATTGTGTATGATAATTAATCCTGGGTGAATTGTAATGGTGGTTATTGTGGCAAGGGTGTCACATCAGGGGATCCACAAAAAATACCCCCAGCTCAGGCTCTTCAATCAGCCTGCCATCTTCAAATTCTACTCCCTTAGGCAGGCTGTGGTTTACTCCTTTGATTTCTACAGCAATATCACCCTGTTCAATCGTGATGAGGAGTTCCTCCAGCTCAGAATCCTTTCTTGTCCTCCTGGCCTTTATCATGGTGTAAGTCACAGAGACACCCTCACTTACTTCTTTTGAGATCAGGCCAAGATCTTTCACTCTCTCCATCAGCTTTTTAACATATGCCGTGATAGTCTTAGCCATTTAAGACTTAGACTGGCTCAGGGCAACTGCCAGCTCAACCCACTGCCTGTACCCCATCTGTGCAACATTAGTGTAGTCGTAAGTTTCCAGTTCAGGGCCTGTTGCACCCATCCTGGTTATTTCCAATTTCCACTGTTTGCCTTTTCCTGATGTGGGGACAGCTTTTACAATTGCTTCCTTGGCTAGTCTTCTATCAGCAACATCATGAAACTTTTTCCTTGCCAAGTTGTCAAAGTGGAACTGGGCCCTTGCGGAGGATACTTGCTTTGGTTTGGTCATAGACACCAGAGCACCCTCTTCCTGTTCACCTTCCTTTCCAGCAGCTGATTCTCTAGCAGCTTCAAGCAGTTTTCTCTGCACATCCAAAGAAGGCATTTTGGTTTTGCTTGCCTCTTCGAATGTAAGAGATATGGCAGCTTTGGCAGAGGCTTCTTCTTTTCTCATTAGTTCCAGGGCTTTGAGCTGTTCATCTCTGAGCTCATAGTATTTTTCAATTGGAACACCCATTTCTTTTGCCCTGGCTTTGTCAAATTTTACCTCTGCTGCTCTCTGACTGTCAGGATCAACCACTGCTTTTTCTTTTCCTTTAGCTGTTGTAGTAGTAACAGCTTCAGGAATGCTTTCCTCTTCTTCTTCTTCTTCTTACTCCAGAATGAGATGCCTCCTTCTGCTGCTTGGCATGTCCTCAGGAATGAATTCCTCCCCCTTAGACTTTGCAGGGTTTAGGGATTCAGCCTGAGTAGGCTGAGCAGCTTCAGGTTGATGAGAGGCACCCTCAGCTGGACCAGTACCTGTACCAGATGCACCTGCTTTTTCACCAGTAGATGCTGATTTTTCCTTAGGAGAAGAAGCTTTCTCCCCCTTAGACTTAGTCTTAGAGGCAGACAACTTCTCCTCATTTGAATAAGATGGACCAGCACCTTCAACAATTGGTATGCTTGAAGAAACAAATTCAGCAGGCTTTGCAACAGTTTTGGCAGCAGGTTTGTGACCAACCAGGCTGTGCACTAAAAAAGCCAGGTTGTCCTTCACCTCTGCAAGTTGGGAAAGACAGGTTTGGATAGAAGAGGATTGGGAATCAACAACAGAGGTTAGCATAAGAATATTTTCTCTATCAGAATTTGAGAGAGAAAGTAGAACTGCAGGTAGTGAGGAGAGTGGATAACTGTTGAGATATGGCTGTCATAGATGACACAGAGTCCTGTTGGTGTGAAAGAATTGAGGAGAGGGAAGTGGAGACGTTTTGCAGTTGTGCAGTGAGTGCAAGCAGCTGTGAGGAGGTGTCAGTTTGAGGAGTGGAGGGGAAGGAATTCTTGAACACATC
Organism: Centrapalus pauciflorus; assembly: GCA_020465985.1. Taxonomy (NCBI): domain Eukaryota; kingdom Viridiplantae; phylum Streptophyta; class Magnoliopsida; order Asterales; family Asteraceae; genus Centrapalus; species Centrapalus pauciflorus. The sequence goes on from JAANYP010004405.1 coordinate 152,750, forward strand.
AAAGAATCATTTAAGATGTTCAGACACAGAGTCCGAAATTAGAGAGGGTAGAGAAGACATTGAAGTTTATAAAGAGCCAACTTTGTTGGTCAGCAAAGAAAGCTGATCCTACAAAGGTAGATCTTTAGGGGATGGATGAGTATGGGTAGACTGTTTGGATTGAGTAGATGGTGATGATGAGGATCAGGCTGTTGTATGGGGATATTATGGTGAATGAGAAGGTACATTTGAGAGAAGCTCCATAGACTGGGCAAAAGTAGTGTGGCCCAGCTTGGAGGTGTCAATAGGTCCTTCAGCAGTGGCTGTAACTGCATCATCAGGAGAGGGGGTAAACGTTGGTAGCCTTTCAGATGCTGCTTTTGTTGCACCACCCTCATTAAGGTCAGGGTTGGTTCCCTCTACAGCACCTTGGTTTAAAGGTACCTCATCATTGGGAGATGGGATGTGCATTTCAATATCAGCAGTGGTGAAACCTGCTGATAGAGTTTGCATAGAAGGAGCAGCCTCACCAATGGGATGGTCCATTTCCTGTGGGTCATCAGCTTGGGTAGTTGGTCCTTCAGCAGCTGTTTGGTGTAGAACAGCTGCATCATGAGGAACAGAAATTTGAGGCTGAGCTACTGTTTGGTCTAAACCAGTAGTGTGGGCACCTCGTGCAGACTCAGGGTGTAAAGAGGTATGAAATGTAGACTGTGTGGACTCAGTATGGGGTGGAGAGAACTCCTGTCTTTCAATATTCTCAGCCTGTTAGGAGGCTGGAATAGTTGATGTGGCTGTCTCCTTATGTATAACTGGCTCCTGTTGGGAGGAACCAGAGGGTCTAGGCTGACTTGGGGTAGACACGGGTTGGAGTGAAGCAGGCTCCAGTGCTGCTGGTCCTTCTCCCAAAATATGAGAGGCAGCAGGGTGTGCTTCTTTTTCAACTGAACCCTGTTGAGAGGGAACAGAGAGGCTAGTTTTGGCTGTTTTGGTGCTTGATTTCTTTTTGGCAAGGGATTTTATTTGGTATGATCTGCGAGATGAGGTGGGTGATTGTGGAGAGGTGAGAGGTTCAGATTGGACAGGTTTGGAGACTGGGTCAGAAACAGGTGGGTTGGCGTGTTCCATAGTCTCAGGTGTCATAGAGGCTTCAGGTTCAACAAATCAACCAGGGTGAGAAGCCTGCTCCCCCTCAGCCACAGAGGCTGAGGGTGCAGACTTAGACTTAGCTGTTTTGGCCTTCTTGTGGACAGGCCCAGCTTCAGTCGTTTCCAGGGTCCTTTTAACAAACTTGGCCCTGCCTTTGGATTTTCTTTTGGGAGGAGCTTCTGGATCCACCCTAATAGCGAGGGGTCCTTCCACCAATCCTAGCGACCTCCTCATTGGAGTGAAGATAGGAGGCTAATTTGGGAGAACCGGAGTGTAGAAAACTCTATTTCCTATAACAGGAAAAACAGCAGTACGAAGTAAAGGCTGAGAGTTGAACGGATGCTCACCACAAACATACTTGAAAATGAGGCTCAGAAATCTGGGATAACGAACAGCAGCTGGACGTGTCTCCTGCCGCACCAGATTCCTCAAATTCATGAAAATCCATCTGGCCATGTTGATTGTAGTCCCATCCACAAGCTATAGGACTATAGGAATCTCATCACGGCTTAGTTGGTCGAAGGAACCAACCTTACTGCTGAAGCACATGACCACTGAGGCAAATAGAAAGCTGTAGGTAGGAGACAAATCCTTCCTGAACAGCGTTGCTCCAACCTTTGGTTCTGCTACACCACAGAAGTGCAGCAGATTCTTCATCTGTTCATCTTCAGCCTGAGGCTGATCATATGTTTCAGCCACAGGGAGACAAAGAACTTCCCTGATTAGACGAGTGTTGATCGCAATGGTCTGAGTCCCATTAAGTATGGTGCCCTTGATGACTTTGGTATCTGGGTTATAGGCATAGGTGTACCAGAACTCATATACCATCTCCTGGTACAGGACACCAGGAGAGGCAGTCATCGCATAGTTCAACGGATGAACTTTCAGAAACTCCACCATTTCATCGTAGCCTTTTCCCACATAGTTTTTGGGAATGGTTAGGTTTGCAAGGTAGTTGGTAGGTTTCAGGGTTAGAATTGTGGTGACTGATGGATGTTTTTGAACATTAGCACCAACAAACACTGGTAGAAAGGGGTTGTTACGGTGAGCCATTTGGGAAGTAGTGAGAGTAGTAGAAGCATAGGACACTTAGTAGAAGGTTTAGGGTTCTTAGGATGTTATGGAAGTAGTGAGGAAGACGAAGATGAAACAGTAGGGGGTATTTATAGGGAGTAGGTATGAGAGAGAAACATTTGGGTTGTTGGTTTGAAATGGTCGTTAAAGGAAAATGGAACGGTTGTCCATGTCAGACCATTTGTCAGAGCAGTTGAGCCCTTTTTATTCACTAACACACGTAAACACACATTATCGGCAGTAAATAAGTTAAATAAAAATAAAAACTAAGTAACTTAATTGTGAAGAAACGTAACTAAAACTGATGGTCTAAGCTTATGATCAAACCTATGATGAGCAAGGTCATCACAAACTGTTCACTCTTCAGGCTGTTCCTTCAACCTATTCAGCTATGAAACAACAGGTTGTCTTCAATAGCTGATCAGGTTACAAGAGAATGTCTTGTATGACAGATTGAAAGAGTCAGCAGGATGGAGGTTTGATCATCAGATCAGGCTTGACGTATAAGCTGTTATTGTCAAACCTGTTATATGCTCAAGCTGTTCAAGTTTTACAGAAAACGGCTAAGTGTAGAACATGCATAGCCTGTTCTGTCTAAGCTATTCTGCGAAACTTGAGCAGTGTGAGACATATAATGACATAGAACATTTTGGACACTTAGTCACTTTTTATTTAACATGCCTAGCTTTCTTACCACATAATTAAATATGTTTTCATCAAGAGGTTTGGTGAAAATGTCTGCAAGCTGTTCATCTGTGGAAATAAAACTTACCTCCACATTACCTTTCTGAATGTGATCCCTGATGAAGTGATGTCTGACTTCTATATGCTTTGTTCTGGAGTGAAACACTGGATTGTTGGAGATAGCTATGGCCCTTGTATTGTCACACAGAATAGGAGTTTTCCTATATACAAATCCATAGTCTCCAAGCTGATGCTGCATCCACAGAATCTGCCCAAAGCAGCTTCCAGCAGCAATGTACTCAGCTTCAGCAGTAGAAGTAGAAACTGAATTCTGCTTCTTGCTACACTAACTTATCAACTTTCCACCAAGGAGTTGACATCCACCTGTTGTGATTTCCCTGTCTAGCCTGAAACCTGCAAAATCGGAATCTGAATAACCTGTTAGTTCAAAGCTTGAGTCTTTGGGATATCAAAAACCCAAACCTGGTGTACCCTTCAGGTATCTGAAGATTCTTTTCACAGCAGCTAAATGTGATTCTTTTGGATCAGCTTGGAACCTCACACATAGACAAGTAGCAAACATAATATCAGGTCTACTAGCAGTTAAGTACAGCAAGCTCCCAATCATGCCTCTGTAACCTGTTACTGAAACAGCTTCGCCATTGGCATCTGCATCCAATTTTTCATTGGTTGCCATTGGGCTTTTAATAGGAGAACTTTGATCAAATTCAAACTTTTTCAATAGATCTAAAGTATACTTTCGTTGATTTATGAAAATTCCATTTGTGGTTTGTTTAACCTGTAATCCCAAAAAGAAAGTAAGTTCTCTCATCATACTCATTTCATATTTTGATTTCATGAGTAATGAAAATTTTTTGCATAATTGCTCATTAGTAGAACAAAATATTATGTCATCCACATATATTTGAACAAGCATAATATCAGACTTCACCTTCTTTAAGAACAGTGTGGTATCCACTTTACCTCTGCAATACCCATTGCTCATAAGGAAATCAGTAAGAGTGTCATACCAGGCACTAGGGGCTTATTTTAGACAATAGAGGGCTTTGTCCAACTTATAGACAAAACCTGGACGATGTTCATTTTCAAAACCAGGAGGCTGCTTGACATAAACTTCCTCTTACAGCTTTCCATTAAAAAATGCACTCTTCACATCCATTTGAAATACCTTCATGCTCTTATGAGCAGCGTAGGCTAGAAACAAACGAATTGCCTCTAGTCTGGCCACAGGAGCAAATGTTTCATCGTAGTCAATGCCTTCCTCCTTTCTGTAGCCCTGAGCAACTAGTCTTGCCTTATTTCTAATGACATGACCTTGTTCATCCATCTTGTTCCTGTAAACCCATTTGGTGCCAATTATAGTTTTTCCTTTAGGAGTAGGGACCAGCTTCCATACCTTGTTTCTCACAAACTGATTGACTTCCTCTTGCATGGAAGTGATCCAATTGGCATCTTTAAGTGCTTCTTCCACTTTCTTTGGCGCCATTAGGGACACAAAGCTAGAGAACATACAAAAGTTCCCTAACTGTCCCATCTTGTTTGTACCCCTTTGTTGATGTCACCAATTATTTTATCATTTGGGTGACATCTGATCCACTTAGGATCATTTCTCAATGAGGATTCTTCTGAGTTGTTTGCATCTTCAACAGGTCCTGTTGAACAGCTTTCAATATTTTCAGACACACTGATATCTTGAGCCTGTTCACTTGTTGAGCATGACTCTCCATTGTTGAACATATCAGCAGAGGATCCAGGAAAATCAACATTGATTGGTTTAGGACATGAAGTTGTAATTAAGTCAGTACACTTATTCACACATGGTGTATTAATGCAATCATCATCATGCCCATCATGGTTAGAAGGTTCCACTCTGGGTGTAGTGGAAGCTTTTGAGTCCTCTTCACTGTTTGAGTGCCTGAGATCATCAAATTTGAATTCTCCTGAAACTAATTCAGGAACAGCTTTGGTGGAGGCACTCCTGGACTCTTCAAAGGTGACATTGATAGATTTATCTATCACCTTTCTCTTGTTGTTGTATACTCTTCAGGCTTTGGAGATTGCAGAATATCCAACAAACACACCTTCATCACCTTTGGGTTCAAACTTTGCCAGCTGGTCCCTTTGATTCAGAATGAAGCAGAGACATCCAAACACATGGAAGTAGCTAATATTTGGCCTCCTCCCTTTGAGCAGCTCATAGGGAGTCTTATTGAACCTTTTCACCACTAAGGATCTGTTTTGGGTGAAGCAGGCAGTGTTAATAGCTTCAGCCCAGAATGATGAAGGCGTTTAGCATGGTTCTAGGAGCTTCAATGAGGGTTCTGTTTCTCCTTTCAGCAACTCCATTTTGTTGTGGAGTTCTTACTGCTGAAAAGTTCTGTGTGATCCCTCTTTCCTCACAGAAGTCCTCAAGAGTACTGTTTCTGAATTCAGTACCATGATCACTTCTAAGCTGCTTCACTTGAGCAGAGTTCAGCATTTCCATCTTTCAGATAAATCCAATGATTTCTCTAGCAGCCTCTCCTTTGTTCATCAGAAAGATCACCCATGTAAACCTGGAGAACCCATCAACCATTACTAGAGTGTATCTTCTTCCTCCTAGACTTGGGACACTGACTGGTCCAAACAAGTCCATGTGGATTAAGAAGAGAGGAGTATCAATAGAAAAATTATGCGTGGATTTAAAAGAAAATTTTATCTGCTTTCCTTTCTCACAAGCTGTGCATAGTTTATCCTTAACAAAGGTCATAGAAGGCAAACCTATTACCAACTCTTTCTTACAGAGTTCGTTGATATTTTTGAAGTTCAGGTGTGACAGCATTTTGTGCCATAACCAGTTCAGGTCTGCATTGGTTCTTTTGAGAAAGCAGGTTTCATTTGTGGGATCAGCAGATTTCATGTCCACAACATACACACCTTTCCTTCATTGAGCACACAACACAACTTTGCCTTGGGGATCCAATACGTAACCCAGGTGCTCACCAAAGTGAACCTTGTAGCCAGCATCACACTGTTGACTTATGCTAACAAGGTTATGTTTTAGTCCAACCACATAGGCTACCCGTTTGAACACTGCGGCACCAGCTTTAAGAGTTCCATATCCCTCGGTGGATCCCTATACGTTGTCACCGAAGGTGACTTTTGGCCCTTTTTCAGGACTGAGATCACTCAGCAGGTCGTTGCAACCTGTCATGTGTCCTGAGCAGCCACTTTCCAAGTACCAAACCTAAGATGGTTGTTTGTCCTGCAGAGTGTCATAGGAAAACATTAGTTACTTTTAGGGGAACTGATCATTGTGATGAGTTCTCCTACTTCATCAACATTTGTTGACGGGCTAGCAGTATCCACACTAATATTTCCTATTTGAATGGTATCATTTTGAATACCACTCTCATTGACTACGTTACTTCCAACACTGCTTGTTTTCGCTGTTGGTACACCTTGTGTGACGATAGCAGTCTAAGTATAGTTAGCATATTGTGTAAGTCAACTTTTGTGATATTGAATATTGACTAGTATTTGATATATGTGTTTATATGTGTTTGATATTGATTGATTGTATGTTTGAACTTGGTGTGACATATTACAAGAAGTTCAAACATAAAGTTCAAAGATAAATTCAAACATAAGTTAAAACGTAAGTTCAAATAGAAGTTTGACATGTGAAATTCGAATTTAGAGTAAATTCGAATTTATCACATAAGGCAGATTCGAATTTGGTGGAAATTCGAATTTGCATATAAGGCAGTTTCGAATTTGTCAACTGGACAAATTCAAATGGGCCTTGGGCCTGGTTCGAGTTTGTCCTAAGACAAACTCGAATTGGTTAGTATAATTAAGTATTAACTCGAATAATTATTAGACTTTTGCAGAATTCCGGAGAGTAATTAAGCAAAGGCGATCTCGAGTTTATCAGGGTTCAGAGAGTGATTTCGGAGAGAATCATTGTGTAGGTACGTTCGTCGTCGTGCGTATAACGCGGTGGTAGTCTCCGTGGTCCGTGAGTGTGATATTACCGTCAAGCCGCTAACGAGGATTCCGCACTCGTTGGTGTATGTCGCGTCTAGATAGATCCGTGAGTTCAAGACCTTACAAGTGGTATCAGAGCCTACAGGGTGTTCTTAGTGTTCTTCGTGTTCATAAGCATACATCCTAGGTTTCTAGACGTTTTGGAAATACTTTGTTGTAGTTCAAGTTTTTGACCAAAATAAGTATTTTTACTTGTAAAAATATTGATTTAATCTGAAAAACTTGAAAAACTCGAAGTATTAGCCGTTTTTCGAATTTGCGGCGCTCGAGTTTAGTAAGGGGTTATTAGGGTTTACAAGAATTACGAGTTTGACCATAATACGCTCCTTTCGAGTTTCCTAAAAGTTTGCTTCGAATTTGGACAGTTCGAATTTTCTTAGGGTTTCGACTTTACACTAAAGTCGAAATGGGGAATTTCGAGTTTAGTGATCTTCGAATTTAGTTGGGGTTCGAAATTAGTGGGCTTTCAACTTTGTCATTAATTTCGAGTTTAGCTGGATTTCAAACTTAACTCGAATTTAATCCCAAACAATTTTAAATTTAATTACAAGTGAATTTACCCAAATTCGAAAGAATTAATTTAAATTAATTTCGAATTAAATTAATTAAGTTTGAATTCAACTATATTTGAAACAATGTCAAGCCTACAGAGGTTTTTGGAGATGGATCATGAGGTTGGCAAGGCGAATTCTTCACCGAAGTTGAGGAAAATTGAGGATTATTACTGGTGGAAGGATAGGTTTGCCGACTTCACGAGATTTAATGATATGCTCATGTGGCTTTGTATCGATGAAGGGTACATTCCACCTACATCTGAAGTTGAAGGACGACAAAAGGTTATGCCTTATTCGAAAATGAAGGATGACGATAAAAAGGCGTATGAAGCTGAGAACCGTGCACTAGCTATCATTCGAATGGCGTTACCACAGGAGATCTTACACACCTTCCATAATCAGAAGACAGCAAAAGAGTTGTTGGATGCGTTAGAGAAACGGTGTGAAGGTAACCCGAGGGTGAGAAAGAATCGAATGGAAATGCTCAAGCAGCAGTTCCCGATCTTCAAAGCCTTGAAGAACGAAAAGCTGGATGAGACTATTACACGATTCTATCATTTGCTAACTAAGTTAGATAGCCACGACGTGGAGTATAGTGATACGGAAAAGATTAACAAGATTCTGGATGCTTTACCGGCAAAGTGGGAGATGTATGTGGCCTTAATAAAGCATGATGAAGACAAATTCTATACTCTGACTCTAGATAAGGTTATCGGAATGCTGAGGGCATATAACTTTCACTTGCTGAAGAAGTAAACGGATTATGATCAAGTTCAAGATCCGGCTATGTACTTTGGGAAAACAAAACCTTCAGTGGCAACTGAATTGAAGACCGCTACAGCATTCTTCTCGGGAGAAACATCGTCACCAGTTGAAATAGAAGACTCAGTGGGTAGGGCTTTCTTAGGGTTTTCTCAACCAAAAGAAAAGCAGTATCAGGCTACCCCGGCATCTACATCTCAAGGATATTCAAAGATGCCTATGAGCGCAAAATCTGCGGAAGACCATCTGAATATGTTGGCTTCCTTTATGGCCGCTTACGGCAAATGCGTTCAGGGCAAAATCAACGATCCTGCACTTTGGGATGAGGATTACGATCAGGTAGACCCTGATGATCTTGAGGAGATAGATCTGCGATGGCAACTTGCCATGGTAACTCAGAGAATGAAAAGGTTTATCAAAAGAACGGGAAGGAATCTGAACGTTAGTAACAATAAGATTGGATTTGATAAGTCCAAGGTTAAGTGTTACAACTGTCAAGGGTTAGGGCACTTCGCAAGGGCGATATCTACCGAGTAGTTCAACCAGTCAAGCGAATATAGTTGGTCTATTATCCAATGTTACATAAAACAGACAGCTAAATGGAACTTAGACTGGAGTACTCATCCAGAGTCGAACGGTAGAGCCTTTATGGCTGAAGTGACCGAGACTGGACATGATGGAGCAGAGGAGACGACAGGGGACAACAGTCAGAATGACAGCAGTCTGATGTGGTTAGAAAAGTCAGACGATCAGACGATTCCGGAGTTCGTCACACAGATGGCCAACGTGGAATTAGATCAAGCCAAGGTAACTCTAAACTTTTCTCTTTTCCATGATTTATGTGTTTTATGTGCTACATCTAACGATAGGTTAAATTTAGTACTAGAATCACGTCAAACCATTGCTGCTCAAAATGAATCGTTAAAATCAAATAATGCTAGCCTAGTAGACATAAAGCAAGATCTTAGGGATAAGCTTAAGGCTGATGCACAGGATGTTGTAGTTCTAAAGGACAAACTGAGCGAACAGTGTGTTAGGTTAGAACTAATGTATGAACATGTTGAGGCATTAACCAAGGAGCTTAAATCCAAAGAAGTAGAGCTAGCCAAATCTAAGGTAAAGGTAGTTGAGGTCAATAGTAAACTTGAAAAGTTTAGGAACTCATCTCTTAACCTAGGGAAAATCTTAGATGCACAACGTCAGTCTAAGAAGCCTGTAGGTCTAGGATATCATGAGAGTCCTCCACCTTTCAACGATAACTATGTACCTCAACCTCAGGAGAAAACTAAGAAATCAGTTGAATCAGAGGAAATACCGGATCCAGTGTCTGAGATTACTAAGGAAAATGAAACTAAGGTGACTGAAAATAATATCAAGATTAAGAAAGATAAATTTATGCCACCCTCTAGTGATAAACCTGTAGGACAACACAAAATTGACTTTAATGATCAGGAGGAAGAATCAGTCACTATAGTTGAAACAAAGGAACCAGACACTAGTGAGACACCTAAGTCAAAGGGCACACACAAAAAGTCAATTGACAAAATGTCTTGCTTTAGATGTCATGAATGGGGGCATGTTGCATCTAGCTGTCCACATAGGAAAGTAGATAATACACCTAAACCTGGAAAGCCGGAACAACACAAGCCTTCTCCAAGTGTTGCAAGCACTAGTAGTTCTCAGAATACCGAGAAAACTGTGCAAGCTGCACCAAAATCTGCTGTGAAACAAATGCCTGTGTCAGGTCGACCAAAAGAAGTGATTAGGACTAGTTCACGAAATAGAGTCGTTAATCAATCTAGGTCAGTACCGCAACAGAATTATAGGAGTACCACACCTAGAAGAGCTTACACTCCGGTTAGGTCACATACCCCTATAAGACATCAAACACCAGGTATAGCTCATGGATATGAGTCAGAAATGCATTATAATCAATATTATTCAAGAGCTCCACAGCAAATGCCTACATATAGGACGAGAGTGAACTTAAATCACTCTGCACCACAACAGACTACAATTCAAAGACCCAAGTCACCTGAAAGGAGAGATGGGTATTTGAAAGAGTTTAAGTATGTGGACGAGAATGGTATTACCAAGTCAGTTATGGCTTGGGTTCCCCGTGATAACTAACCTATTTTCTTCCATGTGCAGGAGATAACTAAAGGTCTAAACAACAAATGGTTCGTCGACAGTGGTTGCTCCAGGCACATGACAGTGGAAAGAAGTCTACTCGCAGACTTCAAGCGAGGGAATCGGGGTTTTGTATCATTCGCTGGCAATAAAGGAGGGAATATCACTGGTACTGGAGTGGTCAATAATGGGACTATCAAATTGGATCAAGTTTATCACGATGATAAACTGGTTGACAATCTCATTAGTGTATCTCAAATCTGTGATAAGAAGAACTCAGTACTGTTCACTGATACTGAGGCGTTAGTGCTGAAACCGGGGTTCAAAGTATCTGAAGAGTGGATACTGATGAGGGCTCCAAGGAAGAATGATCTGTACATGCTCGACATGAACAAGCCGGAATCTTCAATGAGACCAATTTGTCTGTTATCTAAAGCTGCAGAGACTGAGTCGGTTTTATGGCACAGACGCATGGCACACTTGCACCTGAGAAAGATGAACTAAATTACAAAAAATGGATTGGTGCAAGGTGTTCCTATGAAGAGTTTTCAGTTCGAGGATAAGTGTCTACCGTGCAAGAAAGGAAAACAGCCCAAGAAGGCACACAAGTCCAAGACTCAGAACTCCATCGCTGCCACATTCGATTTGTTGCATATGGACCTCTTCGCACCAATCAACAAAAGGAGTATCGGTGGTAGCTGGTACTGTTTAGTTATTACTGACGATTACTCACGTTTTTCTTGGGTTTTCTTTTTAGTTACAAAGGACGAGACGGCTGCAACGCTCATCGGGTTCCTAGATCGAGTGGAAAGTTCTTACGGAATGAGGGTTAAACGCATTCGAAGTGATAACGGAACAGAGTTTAAAAACACAGTAATTGGTGTATATTGCCTATCAAAGGGCATAGTGCATCAATTTAGTGCACCTTATGAGCCACAACAAAATGGGGTGGCCGAACGGAAAAACAGGACCATGCTATCGGATTCAAAGCTTCCTACCATGTTTTGGGGGGAGGTAGTGAATACCGCGTGCCATGTTTTAAACCGGGTCCTTACTGTCAAATCTTTGAACAAAACATGTTACGAAGTTTTGAATAAAAGGCCACCTAATTTAACTGGCTTCGAACCTTTTGGGGTACCATGTACTTTAATGGAAAAAAACATCAACCTAAGTTTGGTGAAAAGGCTGACGAAGGATACTTCCTAGGTTATGTGCCGAACTCACCAAACAAACGGGTTTTTAACAAATCTAATGGTACGGTAGAGATTATGTATAACATAGATGTCACAAGTTATACACATGAACCCCAAACTGGTCCGGAATGGATATTTGATTATGACAAATTGTTTGAGTCATTTAACATTCCTTTGGATGAAAATGAAGGTACAATCGAAAAGGACATGTCGTCAATAAATCTGAATGACGAGGGTCATAGTTTTCCGAGGACCACTTTTCAATCAACAACCGAGCCTACATCAACTGAAGATAGATCTCCAGATGTTACTGATTCTGAAGTGCCTACAAACGAAAATCAGACAACAAATTCAGCCTCTGAAAAACAGTGTCCATGAGGAAGAAAATGTGGAGTCTGAAGTCGTTCCCCCGTTAGGAGAGATAGGATCTAATTTGGGAGATAATCTGAGAGTCAGGATCAACAAGAATCATCCTATTGAAAGTATCATAGGAAGTCCTAATGCTGGTGTGAGGACTAGGAGTAGTTTGAATAACAACACAGTGTTGTTGTCGATGATAAATGACTCTGAGGCCTTTTATACTTGCCTCTATTCATGCTTTATCTCGCAAGTAGAGACAAAAAATGTGCAAATGGCACTAAAAGACAACTCTTGGGTTGAAGCGATGCAGGAAGAACTGTCACAATTTAGGAAACTAGAAGTGTGGGATTTAGTTCCGTTACCTCGAGGAGAAATAGCAATAGGAACCAAATGGGTTTTTAAGTACAAAAGAGATGATCGGGGTATAGTCACTCGCAACAAAGCAAGACTGGTGGTAAAGGGTTTCAACCAAGAGGAGGGAATCGATTACAATGAAGTGTTCGCGCCAATGGCAAGGTTGGAGGCAATTCGTTTGTTTCTGGCTTTTGCTTCCTTCAAGGGTTTTAAGGTCTATCAGCTAGATGTTAAGAGTGCTTTCCTTTATGAGAAAGTGAAGGAACTGGTGTATGTAGAACAGCCGCCTGGGTTTACAAATCTGAAATATCCAGATAGAGTATATTGGTTAGATAAGGCTCTGTATGGATTACATCAAGCACCGAGGGCATGGTACGAGACCCTATCCAACCATTTTTTAAACAACGGGTTTGAAAGAGGGAGAATAGATAGTACGTTGTTCGTAAAGCGAAAAGGGGAACATTTCATCTTGGTATAAGTGTACGTCGATGACATCATCTTTGGGTCATCAGACGAGCAGATGTGCAATGATTTTGAGAAGGTGATGAAGTCAAAGTTTGAGATGAGTGCAATGGGTGAGTTAAACTTCTTTCTGGGTTTGCAAGTCGAACACATGAGGGAGGGGATGTTTATTCATCAGACGAAGTATGTCTACGACATATAAGAGCGCTTCGGGATGGAAGGAACAAAGCTAACAGCTCACTTCAGCACGCCGATTCAGGTGAATCACAATCTCGGACCGGGTACAGAAAGTGATACCGATGTGGATCCGACGTTATATCTGGCTATAATCGGGTCACTCATGTATTTACCTGCTTCAAGACCTGATATAATGTTTGTTGTTTGTATTTGTGATAGGTTTCAAGCTAATCCGAAAGAGATGCACATGAAAGCTGTGAAGCGGATTCTACGATACCTCAAGTCGAAACCGAAGCTGGGACTTTGGTATCACGCGGAGGCCGATCTGGAATTGGAGGCGTTCACGATTCAGAGCCGATTCAGGTGAATCACAATCTCGGACCGGGTACAGAAAGTGATACCGATGTGGATCCGACGTTATATCTGGCTATAATCGGGTCACTCATGTATTTACCTGCTTCAAGACCTGATATAATGTTTGTTGTTTGTATTTGTGATAGGTTTCAAGCTAATCCGAAAGAGATGCACATGAAAGGTGTGAAGCGGATTCTACGATACCTCAAGTCGAAACCGAAGCTGGGACTTTGGTATCACGCGGAGGCCGATCTGGAATTGGAGGCGTTCACGATTCAGACTACGGAGGATGCAGCTTGACGCGCAAGTCAACAACTGGAGGGTGTCAGTTCCTAGGAGGGAGACTCGTTTCCTGGCAATGCAAGAAACAGACTTCTGTAGTCGTGTCAACGTGCGAGGCCGAATATGTTGCTTCTGGTAGTTGCTGTTCACAGGTTCTGTGGATACAACAACAATTACGGGATTACGGTTTGACTTATACTCATACTCCTATTAGGATAGATAACCAGTCAACAATTGCTATAATAAATAATCCAGTTAAACATAATAAAACCAAGCACATAGACATAAGACACCATTTTATAAGTGATTGTGCTGAAAAGAACTTAATCAAGCTGGTAAAAGTGGCAACGGATGATAATAATGCAGATTTATTTACCAAAGCTTTTAATTAGTCACGTTTTGAGTATTTGATTCAACTAAACAGAATGCGTAATCCAGAGTAAGTTGACCTTAGTAGAGTTTTATTTCTTTTTATAGTAGTAGCTTTTCTTTCTTTTTATAGTAAGTTTAGTAGCTTAGGATAGTTTCCTTTTATAGTAAGTTAGTAGGTTACTTTATTTTCTTACTACTTATTTATGAAAAACAAAAGAAAAAAGAGAGAAAACCACAAAAAGTTCAAAAAAAGAGAATATCAGAAAATGATTTAAGTCTTAGATACTTAGGTTCAAAGTGACGAAAATTAGCACAGTTGATACAATCTCTAAGTGTTTAACTTTCACAAATAATGCACCTAAATTTCTAAGTGTTATACATTATCCAGTTTGATATGTTGGTAGGCATAATACATATAGGAAGTCTCAAGGCTAATAAAATATTCAAAAAAAAGTCAGACGTGCCACTAACTTAGATGTATGACCAATTGGTCTTAATTTTTTTGTTAGAGACATACAGACATTGATCCTAATTGAGGTATGCAAACTTTCTGGGGATATATAGCAACATCAGATACATCTTAAAGAAATGAAAAGAATAGAAAATTATACTGAGTTAAGAGTCAAAACAAGTAACTCTGTTGTACGTAAGTACAGACCTGTTGCCTCTGGTTTGACTCGAGTTATCAAGATAAGTCGCTTTATTGTACATCGGTACAGACCTGTCACCGCTGTCTTTCTAGCATTAAAAGTAAACCTTAAGACAAACTAAGACACTTTGTTTTATGTAAATACAGACCTGTGTCCGACGTTTGCCTTTTAAAGAAAGTTTGCAATACCAAAATGTTATAATCATTGTGTATATGCCTTGATCAAAAAAGTATGTCTAAGTATGAGTCACGTAATGTAATTTCTTGATAAATAAAAAGGCCAAGGGATATTCCGAAATGTAACATGTTTAAAGGGAAAAAAATACCAACAATCGGCTAGAGATGTGTGTGACGACAAACAATAAAAGGGAATCAAAAATTCCTAAGTGTGAAAATTTGAATACTGAAAGTGCGTATTTGACACCGTTATCTGATTAAACCTTTCTTTGACTATGTTCACCAAAAATATTCTTTTTGTGTTAAGTATAAGTTGTAAATTTTAAATTTAAGATAGATTAGTCTTAGTTTAAATTTTTTGTTCAAAATTTTAATTTTACTGTATTAATTTATTTTATTTTTACTTTATTTTTATTTCATCTTTATTTTAAATTTTTTATTTTAGGAAAAAGGTCAAAGTTACTGAGGGTGCATTCTTAGTTGAATAAAATAAACACTGCGTGAAAATCTTGTGCTTGGGGTAAATGATTTGGCATAGTTTATTCCGTTTCACGAAAATGTTGGAAAAGTTGAAAATTTTGAATTTAATTCAAAGATTTTCATAATTTTCAAAAATTTCAAGTTAAATTCGAGTTTAGGCCAAAATCGAATATATATTCGAATTTGGCAAGGACTTCGAGTTTGGCAGTAAACTCGAAAGAGGTTACAAACTCGAAGGTGGTTAGTATAAATAGGTCCACAGTGACATTCATTATTCACCTACCTTCGATTTTAGCACTTCGACTTTATTCAGAGAGATTTCGAGTTTAACCTTCGACTTTGCCGACTTCGAGTTTTTCACTATTTGTCGAGTTTTTGTCCATTTGTGTTCGAGCATACTCACAAATCTAGGTATAATCAACATTATTATACAAGATTTAGGATGTTTTAGACTCAATTTGAGCCAAAATCAACCGATTTTGAAGTTTTAATAGTGTGAACTTTGTATTTCAAAAATAACAAAGTTAAACCAGTTGGTGACAAATATCTTTGATTAGAACCTATTAAGGCTAATGAATGTAATTTTCTAAGTCTAAAATGGTTGAAATCTTGGATTTTTGTTGTTATACATACCGACATCTTCGAATTTGATCATGGCTTCGAGTTTGATCGTGGCTTCGAGTTTGTCACTAAACTCGAAAAAGCCATTAAATTCGAAATGAGGGTAGTTTCGAATTTGTAATTCGACTTTACCACTAAATTCGATATAATTGCTTAAAATTTAAATCAATCTTGTTGAAATTCATATGTGTTGGATTTTGTACTTACACAAGTTCAAAATAAAACAAATTTTGAATTTAAGCAAGTTTATGTTTATATTGATTATTCTAATATTTTATATATTATTATGCAGACACGGAAGACAAAGTTTTTGTTCAAAAGCATAATATGGTCATTTCTCCTGACCGTGAGTTGCCTGAAGCTCAGGCATTCCGCCAAATGGTGGATTTTCTGGCTGTTTCAAGGGTTTCGTATGCCCTGTCACATAATGTTCAGATTGTACTGCCATATGTGCGTGAATTTAGGGACCATCTGCAGGTTGATTGTACTGTTACTCCAACAGTATTGAGGACCAGGATTGCTGGACTCCCTCTCGTGGTTTCAGCTGATGTGTTGCGTAGAGTATTGCAGTTGGGCTCTTCAGAGCAAGAATATGGACCGATTGACTTTCCGTTAGCAGTCAGGCAAGCTGCGCTCATCAGAATGGGTTATAGCCTGGATGTGGCTAAGTCCTCGTATATGAAGAGCGGGCTGATTGGGCAGTGGAGATATCTTGCACACGTATTCCTGGTGTGCTTTGCTCCGAAAAAAGCAGGATTTTATTATATTGTATCGATGATTCAGTCGGGAATGATCGCGCTGGTCTACAATCAGAGATTCAGCTATTCAAAAATGTTCTTTGCAGAGTTTGATCATCAGATAACGGCTCCGACACGAGAAAGATTTTTGTTGTACCCGCGGTTCGTGATGATGTTGTTACGACATTTTCTGCCAAATCTGCCACAATTACCTGAGCTTCAAACTGTTGCTGTAATTGACAAGAGAATATTTACAGATTGCCAAGCACACAGAGGTGCATTGGCCAGACCAGTGGAAGCACCACTTTTTGGTGCAGTGGTTAATACGGATTTTCAAGCCCCTGAAGGTACCAACTGGGCTGGGGAAGTTAAAATTCCGCAGCAGCCGCAACAACAACAACAGCAAGAGCCACAGCAGAGGCCTCAGCAACAAAGGAGGAGGAAAAGACCATCAGTTCGACAGACTCAGTCAACTAGGCCTTCAACAAGCCAAGTGCAAGATCCAGACGAAGCTGGTTCCTCAAGTGTAGCCCCGTATCTGATCCACGGGTGGAAACCTTGGAAGAGATTTGGGCATCTGGGCTGCATGCCAATGAGGAAATTACTTCTGAGCTCATTGGAAATGTTTTGGAACCTCCAGAAGGGGAAGAAGATGTTTTTAGACAGATAGATGAGTATGTACATGTTGAAGAAGAGATTGAGTCGGAAGAAATGGAAGAGATTGAGATAGAAGACGTAGCTGTAGAAACACAAGCAACGGAGATATGGATCAAGAATTTTAGTTATTGATGAAGCAGCCAGAAAGAGAAGAGCATCGAGAGAGTCAGATGACTCAGATTTTGAGGATGAAGAAATAACTCCTTTGGTGCCTAGGCATAGGGCCAAAAGGCATCGTTTTATGCAGGGAGCTTCATCGGCCTCTACTTCTGAGCCAGAAATGCCTATCGCTCAGCCATAAACTCAAACATCCATTCCACCACCACCACCACCACCTGTTCAAACATCCATTCCCTCACCAATCATTCCAACTCCCATCCAATCCATTCCATCCACCTCATCAACCTTCATTGACAATTAACGGTTTTCTGAGCTTAGAAGCAAGGTTGACTTCCAACAAGTCCAAATTTTTCAGTTGGCTAAAGCTATCGGCGAGATACAGGCGCATAATGCTAATGTTGACAAAGAGAATGCTGAGTTGAAGAAATTTGTTGGCAAGATTGAAGATGACAATATTGAGCTAAAAACGTTTGTTGCAGATCAAGCTGCAGAAATCCGAACGATGAGGTCCCTTATTGAGCAGTTAATGGAAAATCTAAAAGCTCAGGGGGAGACAAGTTGTAGCGATTCTAAGGAGCAGAGAAGGGGAGATGATGACGAAGGCAATGTTCCCGATGCACCAAAAGAGAGTGAGCCAGTAGATTGTTCTGCTGCTCAAAATGCTGAAATTCAGTGGGAGCCAAGTCAAAGTGGAGCTGAAGGAGGAGAGGCCAGTTCCTCAAAGATCACGGAGAGCGACATGAATGAAATGATTGAAGCTTTAATGAATATTGAGGAAGAGGTGTTGGAGTTTGACTTTGAAGATGAGTTCGAAGATCTGGAAGAAGGAAAATTTGTGCCAGAAGATGTAATTGACTGGAAATCTGATGACGAGGTCTTAGTTGATGAAGAAGATGAGGCAAATGAGATCATCGTTCAACAGAATCCTATCACAGATACATATACTACAGCTGAACAGAATTTGATAGACATTGATGCATTTAAAGATGTTTTTAATGTTGAAACTGAGAGTGAAGAGACTGAAAGGGAACTTACGAATGATGAGAAAAGACAGCTGTGGTTTAGGAAGGAAGAAGAAAGAGCTGAGCTAGCTGTGAAGAAGAAGATAAGATTGCCAAGTCTAGGAAAGTTGTCTGGAGGCATTCTTAGCTGGTTTTTCGATAGAGAGTTACAACTCTTCGTGCTAAAAAGACGAGATGGGCTTCATAATCTAAAGATAACGTTGAAAGTATTTAATACTCTGCCCAAATGCGAGGTCAAAGAACTGGCATGGAAGAATTTGATGAACCTAGGAGATGACCCATACGCTGAAATGATAGCACGAATTATAAGAAAACAAGGTCGATCTGGATGGTTTGAGAGGATAAAGCCGAGGGAAGGAAAAAGAGTGATGGATGAATCAAGAATAGATCCATTGACTAGAAAACCTTGGATGAAAATGTTCTATAAACCAGTCCGTTGCCTGAAGAAAGTTCCGTTGAGAACAATGCCACAAGATGTTCTTGCAAACTTGAAATGGTGGTACGTTGACAACGAATCAGCAGAGGCAGTCATGGAAGATCATGAGGACAAGGTAATTTTGAAAGTATATGATCCTTTGCATCTTGTTAACCTATCCCAAAGTGACTTGCAGAAGCTTCATGAACAACCTATCTATTACCATGAAGGTTGGAAATCAGAAGGCAAGAAGTATGAAAAGGTAGTCAAGGTGTGTATAGAAAAGGGATTGTATGCAGGTAGTATTTTGAATAGAAATTAGTACTTAATCAAAATGTAAATAGTTAGAAGCTATCGTCAAGGGGGAGTCTGTTGTTACACCTTGTGTGACGATAGCAGTCTAAGTATAGTTGGCATGTTGTGTAAGTCAACTTATGTGATATTAAATATTGACTAGTATTTGATATATGTGTTTATATGTGTTTGATATTGATTGATTGTATGTTTGAACTTGGTGTAACGTATTACAAGAAGTTCAAACATAAAGTTCAAAGATAAATTCAAACATAAGTTAAAACATAAGTTCAAATAGAAGTTTGACATGTGAAATTCGAATTTAGAGTAAATTCGAATTTATCACATAAGGCAGATTCGAATTTGGTGTAAATTCGAATTTGCATATAAGGCAGTTTCAAATTTGTTAAGTGGACAAATTCGAATGGGCCTTGGGCCTGGTTCGAGTTTGTCTTAGGACAAACTCGAAATGGTCAGTATAATTAATGATTAACTCGAATAATTATTAGACTTTTGCAGAATTCCGGAGAGTAATTAAGAAAAGGCGATCTCGAGTTTATCAGGCTTCAGAGAGTGATTTCGGAGAGAATCATTGTGTAGGTACGTTCGTCGTCGTGCGTATAATGCAGTGGTAGTCACTGTGTTCCGTGAGTGTGATCTTACCGTCAAGCCGCTAACGAGGATTCCGCACTCGTTGGTGTGTGTCGCGTCTAGATAGATCCGTGAGTTCAAGACCTTACATTCGCAATGATTGAACTAGCATAGTCAACAGGCCTCATGTCCTCAGTTTCAGGACAGTCTTTGGCCGTGTATGTCTTCTTTCCACATTTATAGCATTTTCTCTTTTTACCCTTTTTGGAAGAAGAGCTTTCAGAAACACATTCTGAATTATTTCTGTGGATTTTATCAGCTGGTTTAGCAAACTTATTACTATATTTCGATGTCAAAAATAGGAAGCTTGATTGGTTTTTGACCTTCCACAGGTTTGGGAAAGTTATTCCCAAGTTTCTCAGGCTGAGAAATGGCTTTGCCTTTGCCCTTACTGAGATGTGATTGATGCTGCCTATCAACATAATCATTGTTTCTGGTTTTGAAAGACTTATTTTCATTTATAACTAGTTTTCCACTATGATTTGAAAACTTATTTGAAACCACAGCGTATTTTCTTTCAACATGAGACTTACCCTTGTTGAAAGCAGGCTGCTTACCTTTTGAAAACTTATTTTCAAAATGTTTAGCATCAAAAGGATTAAAATGTCTCTTACCATTAGCTTTGGACCCAGATCCTGTTTTGTCAACAGTTTTAGTGTCCACTGTTGCAGCTTGAGCATTTTTACCTTTCTTTTGCTTGTGTGAATCAGCAGAGCACATAGCAGGCTGATTTGATGGAGAACACATTCCATTATCAGCTTTTGGAGCTTTTTCACACAAGCTGTCAGTATTCTGAGGACTGACAAACATGTTTGTTGAGATTAGCTTTCCATTAACTTTTTGAATGATAGTACTGGGAAGCTCACCAAGAGTGGATAAGTCATCTTTCAGATTATCAATGTCAACAATGGAAGCTGCTTTGTCAAGATCCACTCCAAGATAGGCTTGGATTTATGCAGGGATCTGCTGACTGATGCAATGGCTGAGTTTTTGTGTTGATTGGCACCAAGAGTCAACTATCTTTTGAAGTTTTGCATGTTTTACATCTGTTTCTCTCTTTTCTTCCAGTAAAATATAGTTGATGTGTTTTAATTCATCAAGGTCAGTTTCCAACTTATGGAAACTGTCCAGTTTACTGGATTTTATTTCAAGATCAGTTTTAAGCATAGAGATTTCAGATAGTAAAACATTATGCTTCTCAACAGTAGCTTGTACATCATTGTAGGCCATAAAATTTTGTCAACCAGCATATATTCAAACATTTTTTACTTTTTCATCAGAACTGTAAGCCATAAAATTTTGTACCTTTTACATCATTGTAGGGTTCCAGTTTTCTCAGCTGCTGAAGGCTTCAGCTTCAGCCAAGTCCTGTTTGAAGTTGCTAGTTGATGGGACGTCAGTGTTGGCCATCAGACAGTTGTTGTCTTCTTCATCTGAGGATGAATCAGACTCCTCCTAGTCACATGTCTCTGCCATCGGTACCTTTTGTTTGTTGGAAACCACTGAGTTTTCCATCTTCTTCAGCTTAACCATGGCCATAAGGTACTTAACTCTATAGTCGTCGTCCCTGTTAGTCTTGTATGGTTTGGAAGACTGTCCAATAGCTTTTGACACACAGTCAGCAGCTATATGTCTAGTTTTGCCACATTTGAAGCACTCAGCCTTAGATTTATCAAATGCCTTCTTTTTTACAGCATTTGAGTTCCCCTGCGGCATATTTCTTCCAAACCTCTTCTTGTTGAACCTTTTGACAAGCATTGCAATCATTTGCTCATCATTAAGTTCAGTAAGATCTGCACTGTCTTCCTCATAAGACATTTCCTCTCTTTCATCATCAGCCTGTTGATCAGGTTGTGTGAACACATCACACACCTGCCCAACAGGTTGTCTCACGCTGGCCACTAAGGCAGCACCTCTCTTGGACATTTCCAATGCATTTCTCTTCTGTTTCCTTGACTACTCATCATTTAGTAAGGATCCATATAAGTTTACAAGATCCATACCTTTAATGGTACCTGAATTGCTCAAGATGGTAGAAAAATAGTTCCACTCTTCAGGCAAGATGTCCAAGAACTTGTTCACCAGAGTCAGGCTGTCCTTTGTGATCCCAACAGCTTTGAGATCATTAACAAGAGCAGTAAACCTGGTGTAGGTTTCTGTGAGAGTCTCCTTTGGTTTTGCAAAGAAGAGTTCATACTGTCTAACAAGATTGTTAATCCTGTTGTCTAGTGTGATTGTGGGTCCATCATAGACAGTACACAAAGTATCCCACATCTCCTTTGCAGTCTTTATCTTCTCATCTTGTTTGAACACATCATCAGGCAGAGAGATAACCAGGTTATTCCTGGCTTTTGCATCCAGAGCAACCAGTCTTTTGTCCTCATCAGACCATTGAGCTTTAGCCTTCTCAAAGGTTCTGATTCAGGGGCAGCACCTTCAACAGAAGGAGTTATGGTAGTAATAGAGGTTGGCACATAGGGACTTTCCATTACTATCTCTGGTAGTTGTACATCCAGATTCTCCAAATAGGGCATCATTCTGCACTTCCAGCCAGAGAAGTTCTGATGATTGAACTATGGGGGTTTGGCCATTGACCCATTGTCATAGTAAGAGGAGGAATTTCCAACACTGTTTTCCATGGTAAAGTAGGTAGAATAAGAGATCTAGAGATTACACACACTCTATCTGCTCTGATACTAGTTGTAGGTCCCAAAAGGTTTCCCAAGTGTATAGTTCTAAGCTGTAGAGGGGGGGGGGGGTGAATACAACTATTTAAAAACTTAACAATCTTTTCCCAATGTTTGTGTATAAACAAGTGTTAATTACAAACAAGCTTGAATGCGGAAAAGTTCAAGCTCAGATGACAGATACAAAAGTTGTTCAGCTACTCCAAGACAAACTCAGACTAGACAGAATGACTACACTCACTTAGATGCACTCACTGTTTTTACAAGACTCAGACGGACAGCTTAAGCATGAACAGCTTAGACACACTCTACTGTTTTATATAAGCAGGCTTGCATGCATGGAATAACACACTTCAATGCACGTTCTGATTTCACACTCTTGATATTCTCACAATCCTTAGAAGCTTCCTTTTATACACAAAAAGGAGAATCTCAGTGAAGCTTCTTCATTGGACAGATGAGATAGTGGAAAGTCTTTCCAAAAAGACAAGACACCTTTTTGCACGTTCTGATAAAGCATATTTGTTTGCACATGGCAGAATCTTTGTCTTTTCCTTTTTGTCACTGTTGCATAATGTTTTAACCAAAAGAGGAAAGTGAACTTTGCATCTTTCTTCTTTTGCTAATGCCATTTTGATATAAGAATAGGTCTGTCACCGTTTTCAGATATCCGTTTGTCTTCATGTAACAGAATAGCGTGGGCAGGCTGTGCAGTTCTGTTTTCCACTTTGTCTTCGACTTGTAAACTGATCTTGTAGCCAAAAACAATACATGAGGACTTGGAAACATATTCCAATAAAGTGTTTAACCTGTTCACAAAGAATAGTTTCTGTTCACAAAGAACAGAACACTTGTAAATTGTCCAAGCTGCTCAGCAGAATAGAGTAGCATAGACAGTTTATGTCCAGCCTGTTCAACAGACAGAACAGCTTGGACAGACTGCCCTAGTTGCAAGGAATGCAACATGGTAAACAACTTTGGGCTGATATTGCAAATCACTTTTCAGGTTTCAATAAGGAAACAGACCTTAAATTATAACTTCAAGTGCATCAACATGTTTGATTAAAAATCTCCCCCTCAGATGTAGAACATGTTTGACTGAGGCCTCTTTGTGCCTAACAGTATATGTCAAGAAGCATGCTGAAAAGGGAACTGCGGATCCATTGGTTCTCCTACCGGAAAAGAAATTCAAATTCAAAACGAAGAAGGAGAAGCTAGTAGTCTTAAGCAGTTCATCTGAATCTGAAACATCCGACTCATCTGCAGACTCTGAATTTGAAGATATGAAAAAAGCAAATGGCCCTGCTGACAAAGGCATTTCAGAAAAAGTTTTAACACAAAACAACGAATAACAAGTTGCGTTCTAAAACTCGGTCAAAAAATTATGATATGCGCGAGATGAAGTATGGGTTGGGCTGACTGATGAGGAAGCTGAGAATGCTAAAGCTGAGGACACAGATTCAGAGACTGAGCTGACAAAAGATTTTACACTGATGGCTACTGAAGGAGACAGATGCAGTAAAGATAATGAGGATGATGGATCAGATTCTGACACTTCTGACAATTCTGAGACACCTGAGCTAGATTCTAATCCTGAGTCAGATAATGATAGCTCCTTTGAGCTTGAAAATAAATTAGTGCACATGGATTATATGCTAAAACATTATGAAAAATCATTAAAAGCCGAGAAAAAGGAATGTCCATTCTTTGAAAAATAAATTAAAATTGAGCATGCGTTAGTTTTAGAATTTTCCAAAGATAAGGCATTCGGTTTGCAATCTGTATCGGTAATGGAAGAAAAGTTTGACAAACTTCAACTTGAGAATAATAATTGACTAACACCATTACCGACATAACTGAAAAACTCAAATAAGCTGAATTAGAATATGCTAATTGTTCTGTAAAATACAATTCGATCTTCAAAGAAAGAAGTAAGCTTTATGAGAAAATAAAAACCTTAGATAATAAAATACAATTCAACCAAAAGACACTTAAATCAACTAAACAAATCTTACGAAAGCACTTTTGTGTTCTTCAACGTTATATGTTAAAAAATAAATGAATTTGGGATTAAAAATGGCGTCTTTAAAAGCTTCTGAGGAAGTGGAATCGAGAGAAGATCTGAAAAGGTTGAGAGAGGACAAAATGCAAATTGATTTGTATTATAACTTTCTCAATGAAAGTTATAAAGACCCACCAAAAACATAAGATTTCACTCAGACATATTCTGATAAGGATCATTCTGAAAATACAATTTTCCCTAAAAAGCCATACCTTCCTACTTCATTTCTTTAGAAGATAAACTCTGATCTTCAATTTAAAAAAAAATGAGGAAGAAAATGTAAAGCTCCAGGCAGTTTTTCAAGATTTTGAAATAAAACTTGCAGAATAGCCTGGAATCACCTCTCAACTTTTTAAGATAACTTCAGCTCTTGCTGAAACAATTAACTCCGAAGAAGAATTTGATATGTTCATGAACTCTAAGGTTCATCCTTCAAATGAACTTTTTGTCAAGGTAGATGAATCTGTTAAACCTGTACACGTAAAAGGAACTATTCAAACTAAAGAACCCGTTGGTATCTTGTAAAAAATACCTACAACTCCCAAGGTTGTATTAGTTTCAACACATGTTTTGAAACATAAGGATAAAGCGAAAGTTGTCATTGTTCCTTCAACATTTGAAAAAGGTGAGTCATTATCTTTGAAGGTTACCAAAGCAAAAAGTTCTTCTCCTCATGGAAAGAAAAAGGAGAATTTATGAACAAAGTGGACGAAAAAGGAGTATAGTATTACAGATAGGAATAGTTATGTAGTGAACAAAGTCTGTAATAACTTAGCTGCTAAAACATGTCATAAATGCTCTCGTGCTGATTTATTGTCTTTGAACACTCTTAATAGTAATGCTTTTACTGCGAAATCTTTTTCTATGAAGAATGTGTCTATGTTGAGAGAAAAGCATAAGGTTCCTAGGTCTAGATAGAAGACTGTCCAGAAATGGGTTCCTAAAGTTAAGATTGTAACTGATTGTGTAACTGACATTGAACCACATGATTTATCTAACTCCAAAGGACCCATTTTAAAGTGGATACCTTGCTGTTTAATGCAATTTGTTGGTAAATCATGAATGGTACCTTGATTCCGGATGCTTCATGCATATGGCCGGACAGAGAGACACCCTTACGAATTTTGTTGATAAATTTTGTGGGACGATGAGATTTGGTTATATCAGTTTTGTCTGATCAGAAAGTTTTATTTGTCTATGGTCTTGGTCATAATCTGTTTAGCATAGGAAAATTGTGCGATAAAGGGCTAGAATTCAATTTAAAGGCAAACCGATGTAACATATGATCTTGGGAAGGAAAGGAAATTCTTGCTGCTGCTAGAAAGACAAATCTGCATTCTAATGACTTGGCCAACTTAAAGATGCAAAAAGATGTCTGTTTATTGTCTAAGTCATCAACAAAAGAGCCATGGTTGTGGCATCGTTTTCTTTCCCACATGAACTTCAAAGATCGGAAGAACCTTGCCAAAGAAGGTTTAGTCAAAGGCCTTCCAACTCTCAAGTTTCAGAAAACGCAGTTGTGTGCGGTGTGTGAGAAACGAAAGATGGTGAGAGCTTCTAATAAATCGAAGGTTGCACACTCTTCAACAAAACCTTTAGAGCTGCTACACATAGATCTCTGCGGGGCGATAAGAGTACAGAGTATCAATAAGATAAAGTATGTTTTTATGTAATCGTCGATGATTACTCGAGATACACGTGGCTTTTCTTTCTGCGATCCAAATCTGAAGCATAAAGCTATAGCTGACTGTCCAGACCATTAGATCTAATATTGGTACTGAATTTAAGAACAAGTCTTTAGAGACCTTTCTTAGTTCATTAGGAATAACCCTTCAATTCTCAGCTGCTCATAAACCTCAACAAAATGATGTAGTTGAACATCGAAACTGCACTCTTTTTGAATCTGTATGGACGATGCTAGACTATTCAAAGTTGTCGTTATTCCTCTCCACTGAAGCTGTATCAGCCGCGTGTTTTACCCAGAAACGATCTCTTGTCAACAAACGTTTTGGAAATACACCTTATGAAGTAATCAATAAACTAATTCCTAACGTTATATTTTTTCATGTCTTTGTTTGAAGGTGATTTATTCTTAATGTTAAATATAATTTAGGAAAATTCAGCTAGAAAGTAGATGAAGGAATCTTTATCGGATATTTTAAGGAATCGATGGCTTTCCGAGAGTACAATAAACGCACGAAGACTGTCAATGAGAGGGTAAACGTAACGACTCCTGGACAGGCCAATTCAGGTCCCAATCCTAAACAGAATTTCTATGAAGTCGTCTGAGCATAACAATGAAACGAATGATCTAAATACCATGTTTGAAAATTGTTATGACGACTATTTTGATAAGGCCAATACTAATACATCTCATTTGGTTCCTACAATGTTACTGAAGATCCTGTTGGCGTCTCAGATCATTCGCCACCAGCAATTTCTGAAGATTCTGTACTCGTTTCTTTTGACAGTGTTCAACAATCTACAGCTTTAGAAATCAAGCTTTACCCTTGAATAATCAGACCCCCAAGACCCCTATTCAAGTTGAGATTCCAACACCTTTGAAATCTACTCTCTTTCAACCCTTCCTTGATTTAGACCCTAATCAAGACCTACCTCAACCTTATCCTCATACACATAAATGGATAAGGGATCATCCTTTAGAAAACATCATAGGAGATCCCTCTGCGTCAGTTCAGGCCCGAAGAGCTACAAACAACGAGTGTCTCTTCTCAAATTTATTGATTAAGATAGAGCCAAAAATAGTTAAAGAAGCTCTTCAGGACGTTGACTGGATTGTCACCATGCACGAGGAGTTGAATCAGTTTGAAACTTTGAGAGTCTGGATTTTGGTGAAAAACCAAAGGATAAATCCACCATTGGCACAAAGTGGATCTTCAAAAACTAGAAGGATGAACAAGGAGTGATCGTAACAAGGCAAGACTTGTAGCCAAGGGATACTGTAAACAAGTAGGGATTGACTATGACGAAACATTTGCATCAGTTGCAAGAATCGAGGCTTTAAGGATGTTTCTTGCTTTTGCAACTCATAAGAATTTCACAGTTTATTAATGGACATAAAGATGATGTTCTCTAATGTGGAACTAAAAGTCGAAGTGTATACATATCAGCCAGAAAGATTCGTAGATCCTTCTAAGCCTGATCATGTATATATTTTAGAGAAGTCGCTATATGACCTTAAACAAGCACCACGAGCAATGTATGATGCATTATCACTTTATCTAATAAAATATGATTTCAACAAAGCTACCACGAATCTAGGTTTGTGGTATCCTACAGAATCTATGTTTACATTGACTGTCTTCTCTGATGTTGATCATGCAGGTGATAAAATGGATAGAAAGAGCACATCAGGAGGTGTTTAATTCTTGGTGATAAACTCGTCTGCTGGTCATCCAAGAAACAACGTTGGGTCTCACTGTCAACCGAAGAAGCTTAATACGTAATTGTATCTTCGTGCTGCTCTCAAGTGATTTGGATGAAGAGCCAATTAAGAGACTACAGGTTTACACCAAACAAGATTCCAATATATAGTGACTCTCAGAGTGCAATAGCGATAAGATCGAATCTTGTGTAACTCTCTAAGACAAAGCACATTGACATCCAGTATCACTTCATCAATCAGTTAGCTGATTTGTTTACCAAAGCGTTAGATGGTATACATTTTAGTTTTTTGGTATAGAAATTAGGTATGATGAATCTTTAGATTTAACCATTCAATTGACACAAATTATAATTTTACAATTTTTATTTTTTTACTTGATTTAATTTAAGTTAATCTTTGGTTTTTAAAAGTACTAATTTTTACGATATTTAACTGATAACGGATTGTCGTGTGCAGGGGGAGCTAACTGAAAAGTGTTTTTAAATATCTGATCTGAGTAGCTTATCTGATATTTTTTTTGTGTGCTTAATTACATGGGGAGCTTGTAAAAGTGATATCAATTTGAGGGGGACCAAATCTGCATACTTCTTGGGGGAGTAAGTTTTGTTTCTATTTATTTTATTATCTTTTATTTTCTTTGTCATTTTTTTTTAATTGTCAAATTTTTTTAATGTGTATAATTTTTTTAGTTCTGTGTTTTTATTTTTTATTTTAATTGTTGTGTGTTTTTTTTTAATATTTTTTATTGGCCTTAAATGAGTGGGCTAAAATGAAAAAGAAAATGAAATGAATTGGGTCGGGTATAATTTTTCAAAAGGTTTAAATTTTAAATTTGAATTTCAAATTCACCTTTTCACACACATACGTTACTATGCATCGCCTCTTTCATTTCCTTCTCTCAGATTCCTTCAAAGATTAAAAACAACCATTCCAAGTATGTTTCAAAGTTTTTAGAGAAAAGTTGTAAGTTTTTCATTTTTATTTCTAATTTTTTTGTTAATTTGTGTCTTTGTGTCACTATGAGTGTGTGTCTGAGTGTTCTTCATGAACTCGATTTGTGGAATTTTCTGAAATCTTGCATCTATGGTCAAAGGTTCAAATTTATTGTATGAATCAGTGCAACATGTTGAGCTAATCAAGGATTTCAAATTTCAAGTCATATGGTGAATCATAACTGATTTAATTCGAGATTTAATAACTAATTTTTCAAGTTTTAAGTGTACTATAAATGTGAGATTTGTTCTTAATTTTGATGTTTTTAACTCAACTTCAATGAAGACATTTTGTTTAGTTTATATATTCGAGCATGGAAACGTCAAATTTTCTAGATTTTAGTGTGTGAATGTATTTTTTGAATTTTCAGTGTATATAGCACTTAGTGTTTTATTTATAAATTAAAACTCGAATGAAGCTTTACCTGAGTTTTACTAAGTGTTATTCGAGTTTTATCCTTTAATGTTTGAGTTTCATTTAGTATTTCCCAAGTTTTATTAAGTCTTATTCGAGTTTAACTTAGTTTAATTTTGCTTAATTTTATTGGAGTTTGATAATATTTCATTTGACTTTTATCAAGTCCTATTCGAGATTGATAATGTATAATTTGAGTTTGATCATATGTCATTCGACTTTGATCATAAGTCATTCGAGATTGATACATAATGCTTCGAGTATGGCACTTCATCATTCGAGATTTATAGCATGTCACTCGAGATTTATGCTTATTATTTCACAAGTTAAATTTTAAAAATCTGTCTTTCATTAATGTTGGTCCTGTAATGGTTGACTTTGGAATCCTCATAGTAATATTTTATTATTATTATCCGGAATTCCGATGCTCTAATTGATGTGACACAAAATTTTCTAATTTCTTGTAAAATGTTTTTTTTCTTAATCTTTAGAAATCATTTGTATTTACCTGATGTGTCTAATCACACCATACAACCACCAATAATTCCAACTCCTCAAATACTCAATCATCATCTAATCACACCATAGCATCCAACCCTGTAAAATCCACATCCATTGCTAGTCCAAGACCCTCAACCCCAATTCCTGACACTCTTTTACTTAAACCTAAACACACTCTGCCGTTGTCCGATAACAATCACATATTTGACCCTTCAGTTATCAAAGACAGCCACCGTGCCTTTGGGGAAATTCTGAAAGGGCACCCACTGGTTATCTATTGCAATACAAACCTATCATTCCTTTTATCTACCCGCATCAATTCTGGCATACCATAAAGTTCATACCCGATGCCAGTGACCATTACTATAATGTCACCATTGACCAGTTCAAGGCGAAGATCACATTAGCGGGACTTCAAAACAATCTTTTCCTACCAAGAAAAATAGACAGGACGAACTTTCCTGATCTTGCGGACTAAGAAGATTTTGTTTTAGACGAGCAATTATGTAGAGATAATATCGTTCTGGGATACACCAAGCCACTCCCGAAGAGCTCACTATTTCACAGAAATGGTTTTAATGGAGAATGGTACACCCTATTTGGCATGTTGAATATGTTAATGACCTCAAAACATATTGGAGTGGTTCGGGGTAGTATTCCTGCACTAAGGATCTTTCATGGTGTCGCCCAAGGCCGAGAAAAGGAATGTACATTCTTTGGAAAATAAATTAAGAATTGGGCATGCATTAGTTTTAGAATTTTCCAAAGATAAGGCATTCGCTTTCAATCTGTTTCGGTAATGGAAAAAAAGTTTAACAAACTTCAGCTTGAGAATAGAAATTAAGTAACACTATTACCTAGATAACTGAAAAAACTCAAATAAGCTGAATTAGAATATGCTAATTGTTCTGTAAAATACAATTCGATCTTCAAAGAAAGGAGCAGGCTTTATGAGCTAATAAAAACCTTTGAAAATAAAATACAATTCAACCAAAATACACTTAAATCAACCAAACAAATCTTACGAAAGCAATTTTGTGTTCTCCAACATTATGTGATACAAAATAAATGAATTTGGAATTAAAAATGGCGTTTTTAAAAGCATATGTAGAAGTGGAATCGGGAGAAGATCTGAAAAGGTTGAGAGAAGACAAAACGCATATTGCTTTGGATTATAACCTTCTGAATGAAAGTTATAAAGACCCACCAAAAACAAAAGATTTCACTCAGACATATTCTGATAAGGATCTTTCTGAAAATACAATTTTCCCTCAAAAGCCATACCTTCCTACTTCATTTCTTAAGAAGATAAACTCTGATCTTCAATTTAAAAACAAAATTTTTGAGGAACTAAATGTAAACCTCCAGGCAGTATTTCAAGATTTAGAAATAAAACTTGTAGAACAGCCTAGACTCACCTCTCAACTTGATCAAATAACTTCAGCTCTTGCTGAAACAATTAACTCCGAAGAAGAGTTTGATCTGTTCATCAACTATAAGGTTCATCCTTCAAATGAACTTTTTGTCAAGTTAGATGAATTTGTTAAACATGTACACAAAAAAGGAACTATTCAAACTAAAGGACCAGTTGGTTTCTTGAAAAAAATACCTACAACTCCCATGGTTGTATCAGTTTCAACACCTGTTTTAAAACATAAGGATAAAGCAAAAGTCGTCTTTTTTCTTTGAACATTTGAAAAAGGTGAATCAATATCTTTGAAGGTTACCAAAGAAAAGAGTTCAGGTTCTCCTCACGGAAAGAAAAAGGAGAATTTATTAAAAAAGTGGACGAAAAAGGAGTTTAGTATTACAGATAGGAATAGTTCTGTAATGAACAAAGTCTGTAATAACTGAGCTGCTAAAACATGTCATAAATACTCTCGTGCTGATTTATTGTCTTTTAACACTCTTAATAGTAGTGCTTTTAATGCAAAATCTTATTCTATGAAGAATGTGTCTATGTGGAAAGAAAAGTATAAGGTTATTGGGTCTAGACAACAATGGGTTCCAAAGAAATCAACTTCCAAATCAGTTCCCAAAAGAACTGTCAAAAGTGGATACCCAAGAAGGTTGTCCAGAAATGGGTTCCTAAAGTTAAGATTGTTACTGATTGTGTTACTGACATTGCACCACATGATTTACCTAACTCTAAAGGACCTATTTTAAAGTGGATACCTCGCTGTTTAATGCGTTTTGTAAGTAAATCATGACTGGTACCTTGATTCCGGATGCTCCATGCATATGGCCGGACAGAGAGACACCCTTACGAGTTTTGTTGATAAATTTTGTCAGACGGTTTAGATTTGGTAATATCACTTTTGTACGGTCAGAGGCGATGGGAGTTTAGAGTATGACCAGATCACTATCCAAAAAGTTTTATATGACTATGGTCTTGGTCATAGTCTGTTTAGCATAGGACAACTGTGCGATAAAGGGCTAGAAGTCAATTTCAAGGCAAACCGATGTAGCATAAGATCTGGGAAAGGAAAGGAAATTCTTGCTGCTGCTTGGAAGACAAATCTGTATTCTAACGACTTGGCCAACTTAAAGACGCGAAAAGATGTTTGTTTACTGTCTAAGGCATCTACAAAAGAGTCATGGTTGTGGCATCGTTGTCTTTCCCACTTGAACTTCAAAGATCAGAAGAACCTTGCCAAAGAAGGTTTAGTCAAAGGCCTTCCAACTCTCAAGTTTTAGAAAAAGTAGTTTTGTGCGGCATGTGTGAAACGAAAGATGGTGAGAGCTTCTCATAAATCGAAGGTTGAACACTATTCAACAAAACCTATAGAGCTGCTGCACATAGATCTCTACCGGGCGATGAGAGTACAGAGTATCAATCAGATAAAGTATGTTTTTATGTAATCGACGATGATTACTCGAGATACACGTGGGTTTTCTTTCTGCGATCCGAATCTGAAGCTACAGACATTATAATTGACTTCTTGCGCAGAAATCAAGTAAAGCTATAGCTGATTGTCCAGACCATTAGATCTAATAATGGAACTGAATTTAAGAATAAGTCTTTAGAGACCTTTCTTAGTTCATTAGGAATAGCCCTTCAATTCTCAGCTGCTCATACCCCTCAACAAAATGATGTAGTTGAACATCAAAACCGCACTCTTGTTGAATCTGTAAGGACGATGCTAGAGTATTAAAATCTGTCGTTATTCTTTGGCACTAAAGCTGTAGCAACCGCGTGTTTTACCCAGAACCGATCTCTTGTCAACAAACGTTTTGGAAAGACACCTTATGAAGTAATCAATAAAATAATTCCTAACGTTATATTTTTCCATGTCTTTGGTTGAAGGTGTTTTATTCTAAATGATAAAGATAATTTAGTAAAATTCAGCTAGGAAGCAGACTAAGGAATCTTTCTCGGATATTCTAAGGAATCGATGGCTTTCCGAGTTTACAATAAACGCACGAAGATTGTCATTGAGAATGTACACGTAAAATTCGATGAAGGCATCGTAACGACTCCTGGAAAAGCTAGTTCAGGAACCGATCCAAAGCAGAACTTCTATGAAGTCATCTGAGCATAACGATGAAATGAAATTTCTAAATACCTTGTTTGAAAATTTTTATGACAACTATTTTGATAAGGCCAATACTAATAATTCTCATTTGGTTCCTACAAGGATACTGAAGATCCTGTTGTCGTCTTAGATCATTCGCCACCAGCAATTTCTGAAGATTCTGTACTCGTTTCTTTTGACAATGTTAAACAATCTACAACTCTAGAAATCAAGCTTTACCCTTGAATAATCAGACCGCCCAAACCCCTATTCCAATTGAGATGCCAACACCTTCGGAATCTACTCTCTATCAACCCTACCTTGATTTAGACCCTAATAAAGACCAACCTCGACCTTATCCTAAGACACATAAATGGATAAGGGATCATCCTTCAGAAAACATCATAGGAGATCCATCTGCGTCAATTCAAAACCGAAGAGCTATAAACAACGAGTGTCTCTTCTCAGATTTCTTGAGTAAGATAGAACTAAAAACAGTTAGAGTAGCTCTTCAGGACGCTGACTGGATTGATGCCATGCAAGAGGAGCTGAATCAGTTTGAAAGGTTGAGAGTCTGGATATTGGTGAAAAAACTGAAGGATAAATCCATCATTAGCACAAAGTGGATCTTCAAGAACAACAAGGATGTACAAGGAGTGATCATCCGTTACAAAGCAAGAATTGTAGCCAAGGGATACAGTCAACAGGTAGGGATTGACTTTGACGAAACATTTGCATCAGTTGCAAGAATCGACGCTATATGGATGTTTCTTGCTTTTGCTGCTCATAAGAATTTCACAGTTTATCAGATGGACATAAAGACGATTTTCTCAAATATGGAACTAAAAGACGAAGTATATACATATCATCTAGAAGTATTCGTAGATCCTTCTAAGCGTGATCATGTATATATTTTAGATAAGTCATTGTATGGCCTTAAACAAGCACCACGAGCATTGTATGATGCATTATCAATTTATCTAATAAAATATGATTTCATCAAAGGTGCAGAAGACACAACTCTGTTCATTAAATATCAAGGTCCTGGTATCATTGTAATACAAATATATGTAGATGACATAATATTTGGGTCTAATAATTCCGAATTTTGTAAACAGTTCGCTTTATGATGTCCCAAAAGTTTTAAATGAGCATGATGGGTGAAATAAAATTCTTCTTGGTATTACAAGTAACAAAACTGAGTGATATAATTTTCATCAATCAGTTGAAAGTTTAACATGACCAACATTACCCCAATGAAAACACTCATGGCTTCTGATTTGAAATCGAAATTCGATGAGGACATTTCGGGGAAACCTGTAGATGTTAGTCGTTATCGAGGCATAATTGGTTCATTAATGTACTTAACTACGAGTAGACATGATATTATATTTCCCATGTGTTTGTGCTTGATATCAAACGAATCCTACAAAATCTCATTTGGTTGTTTCTAAGAGGATTTTCTGATATCTAAAGGGTACCACGAATCTAGGTTTGTGGTATCCGAAAAAATCTACGTTTACATTTACTGTCTTCTCTGATGTTGACCATGCAGATGATAAAATGGATAGAAAGAGCACATCAGGAGCAGTTCTATTTCTTGTTGATAAACTCATCTGCTGGTCATCCAAGAAACAACGTTGTGTCTCACTGTTAACCGAAGAAGCTTAATACGTAATTGTATCTTCGTGCTGCTCCCAAGTGCTTTGGATGAAGAGCCAACTAAGAGACTAGGGGTTTACACCAAACAAGATTCCAATATACTGTGACTCTCAGAGTGCAATAGTGATAACATCGAATCTTGTGTAACACTCTAAGACAAAGCACATTGACATCGGATATCACTTTTGTTAGATATTAAATTTCGATCTTGTGGATCTATTTTGTAATAATTATTTAGAGAATATTTAGTCTTTCTTAGTTAGTTTATTTTGTATGAAATGTTCAATGGGCCAAAGTGACATTCCTTGAAAGTTAATTAAATGAACCTATGTATAGGTGTCTAGGGTTTTGTATCCCACACGGTTGACATTTCGTGTGAGAATTGAATATTCTACTTGTCCAGCCGCCACATTTATCCTCTCAACATTTCCTTTGTCTTCTTTAATCATTTCGTAATTATTGAGTGCAAATTCTGATTGTGAGTGTTTATTGACCATTAAAGTGCTAATATTATCTGGGAATCATCAACAACAATTGGTATCAGAGCCCAAAAAGGTGGACTTAAACTGAAAAAATCGGATTTCGCTGCAACTTCATCGTCTTCATCGTGTTCTTCATCAAAGTACACAGTTTGATCTTCATTTTCTCAAATACTTTACTGTTATCGTGTTGTTCTTTTCATATAATCATCCTATTATCATTCCCTACAGATTTAGAGCTTCCTAAGTTCAATCTTACCATCATATTGTTCATCTAATCGGTTGTTTAAAATCTTTGAAAACATGGGTTTTCTAGCTTTTCTGGTCCATTTTTAAAGCTTTTTTTAAGTGTTTTGTTATGTTTTAAAGGCTAAAAAGTGTTTAAAATAATTTTCCAATCATCTAGAAACAGTTTTAGGTCAAAAATCCACATCATACCCTCATCCATCAACATCATGCACTGATACATCCGCAGTTGAATCTACTCCTGAAATACCCTCGCACATAATGCCAAACATCTTCCTTCACCTGAACATTCTGAACCCGAACCGGAACCAGCGGTACCTTCACTAGAATCCATCGACCATGAATCATCACCCTTCCCCTTTCTCACCACTGAGATTCCTTCTCGTGCACCCCTTCCACACGAGACAAAATGGACCTGAATTCACCCAACAGATCTGTTGGGTACAAATTTATATAGAGTTGTAATCAATTTTATTGTAAAAGTTCAGGGGTTGTTTGTGTAAATCCTCAATACTTTGTATTGTGTATAAATAGGAGTGTATGTGTGCTGTTATAAAAAAAAATCTCAGATTACACAAAAATACACGGCTGGATTTAGAGGGAATAGGAGAAGTGCTTTGCAAGAAAGCCAAGAACATCAATGTAATATTTTCTCTCTTAATCATTCAATAGATTGTGTTAGATTGTTATAATTGTTCATATATTGTTTAATGTTGATATGAATTGCTAGAAATATGAATTCACAATTTGTATCAGAGCCTAATATGGCTGAATTTGAGTGAATTTTGAATCTGAAATCGTTTTTTTTAGAACACTGTTATATTCATTTTTTTTGAAAATCCGAAAATCAATTGAGGATTTTGATTCTGTGGATGAAATGATCTGATATTTGGATCGAAGGTGCGAATTTTAAAGACGAATTCAATGATATAAGTATCAAATTTTAATTCCAAACACACAGAATTTAATTGAGAATTTTCAGATTTTTTGAAAAAGTGTGTGTTCTTGAGGTTTTTGGTCAATTTTTGGTTTTTAATCGAGAATTAGCCAAAGTGATTTCACAAAAGTTGTTTCTGCTATTAAAACGAACCCTCGAAATCAATTTGAGGTCAAATCATGGATTTTTGTTGAAAAAGTTCGAATCTGATCTTGTTTTTGTTGTAAAATGATAAAACTCGGGCATAACTATATTCATAGTGTCATTCGAGTTTTATAAAGAAGGCATTCGAGTTTTATTAAGAAGGCATTCGAGTTTTATAAAGAAGGCATTCGAGTTTTATAAAGAAGGTATTCGAGTTTTATGAAAGCTTTATTCGAGTTTGATGAATGCTTCATTCGAGTTTGCTGAATGCTTCATTCGAGTTTGATATATGCTTATTTCGAGTTTGATAATACATTCATCGAGTTTCATGCTTTATGATTCGAGTTTTAAGCCTTAATCATTCGAGTTTCATGCTTATTTGATGTAGTTTCATGCTTATTTGATCGAGTTTCATGCTTCATTAATCGAGTTTTATGCTTCATTAATCGAGTTTCAAGCTTCATTAATCGAGTTTCAAGCTTCATCATTCGAGTTTCATCAAGCTTATTCGAGTTTCATTCTTTTTCAATCGAGTTTCACGCTTAACCATCCGAGTTTCATTCTTTATCATTCGAGTTTCATTACTCTTCACTCGAGTTGAGTCCTTATTCATTCGAGTTTCATCATACTTATGACTATTTGACCTTAGCTGCTTAAATTGGTCATAACTTTTGACTGGAACATCGTTAGAAGGCCTACCATACGTCAAATCGAAGCTTGAAAAGAGATCTACATTTCTAGAACGGCATAGCCGGTTCGGTAAATTTTCGAGGCCCAATTCCACTCCAGAAAAAAGTTACGGGCAATTTTATACAGAAAAGCTGAAATTTTAACGTCAAAAAGTCATTTCAGAGCTGATTTTTCACAAGTAATCTTTAACTGAAATAGTTTTTCAAAGTTTTATCAGAATTCACTCAGTTTTTCCATAAAAGATCTTGGAAGATTCAATTTTTCTGCAATTCATAATGGAATTTGAACAATTGTCAAAGTCTGAGCTGATTTTCAAACTTACTGAATCTGAAAAGATTCGTAAGAACAATTACGACATTCTCATTCAGTTAAATACTGATAAACATTTGGCGTTACGTGACGTACAAATATTGAATGAAGAAATTCAAAGCTTAAAAGAAAAACAAAACTCTGAGAGTTGTGCTCATCAATTGAAAATATCTGAATTACTTAAAGAACTTGATGAGCTGAAACAAGAAAATTTTCAGAATGCAACTCAACTGAAATATCTTTTGCCTGAAAGATCTGATCTTTACAAGAAAGTTCAGGATCTTGAAGATACACTTTGTAAGACAAAACCAACTGATCAGAATTGTATTTTAAACAAAAATGAAGAAATTTTTGCTCTTCAACAAGAGTTGTCTTTAACTAAAGATTTGATTGAGAAGGAAAGACATGAGTTCTTACTTAAAGAACAAGATTTTAAATCAAAATCTGAATTGTTTGAAGATGAAAGACAAATGTTCTTAATCAAAGAACAATCTTTTAAATCTGATTACCAATCATTTGATCATGACAGAAATTCAAATTTAGTCATTATCAAAAGTTTGGAAGATCAGATACTTCATCTTAAAAAACAATTACATGTGTTTACTTCGTCAACTGAGTCAAAGGTTAAGACCCCTTCTTCAGTGTGTTTAAATTCCAATGTTGATCACTCTGGTTTGTCTTCTGAAAGTGAAGTGAATCTAACTAACTCTGCTATGTTTGATTCTTCTTCAGATCTTAAACTTAAGTATCTGTTAAAGATACACAGCGGCAAAGATAAAATTGTTGAACAACTTCCGGTCAAGATTTACACTGGTGAATCTTCGAAGTCAAATTTTCTTAAAGTTTCTGAAAATACTGGTCATTCTAATCAGAAAACATTTTCACAGAAAAATACCAAGTATTATCAGAAACAGGCAAGAACCGGACAGTTTTTCAAAAAGAAGAGTTCGCAAAAGTCTGATCATTCAAATTCAAGTTTCTTTAGAAATTCAGATATTCAATTTTCTCATACTCAAAGAAATTTGTTTTCTGCTTTTGAAAGAGAAGCTGATAGTTATAACTTGCAATGGGTACCTAAACCCAAGTACAAGTGGGTACCAAAACCTGTTTTGAAATGGGTACCCAAGAGCGCTAACAAGTCTGGATCCAAATCTGTTTGGATACCAAAGACATCTTAAATTTTGCAGGTTATAGGTTTCTTATCATTTCAGATAAGAACCCGTTCTTCATTTCAAGAGGCTCTTGATTAATTCACATCAAGACCCGTGCTTCAACTCAAGATGGTTTTTTAGTTAATCTAGACTAAAACCCGTTCTTCAGTTCAATCATTTGGTTTCTAGTTCAATTCAGACTAGAACCCAGACTTCAATGAACCAGAGTCAAAGGCTTTCAGTTACATCAGACTGAAACCCGAGCTTCCGTGACATATGGCTTCTAATCACTTCAGATTAGAACCCGAGTCTGAAAGACAAATATTTCTGGAATTCCTGCCCTGAATTCAACTCTGAAGCTGCATTGATTTAGAGGGAGTTTTATTTTTATAATTTTTTGCTCCTGATTTCATTTCTATGAGTTGACTAACTGTGTGTGCTTATTTCCAGGGGGAGTTTCAGACGCACTTTGATGATGACATTTTTCAAAACTGTGTGTAATTTTTCACGAAAATATCTGATACACACATAAAAAGATTTTTTTTTGAGCTGAAAAGCAAAATATTTTCATAATCTTCTGATTCTCTGAATCTCTCATTGCGATTAATTGATTTAATCTCTTTGATGTTCAAAATCTCATTACTTCTGAGATTCTCTTTAATATTCTCCCGTTCAAAGAATTCTCTCATATTCTCCATGACCTAATTCTTTCATAACAAGTCTGATTCATTTCATATCTTATATCAGATTGTACATTTCATTCTGCTATCTCCCAAATTATCATTCCCAAAATTTATTCTGATTATCATCTCCGATATCAAATGAGCTGAATTTCTTGGTATCCCATGAGCTAAAACGCTTAAGATTATTTTTGCTGACTCCGATTATGCACCAATCTGAGTGATAGGCATAAATATCGCTTCTATGGTCTAACTAGAACCGGAAGACCTACCCAAGGAGCAAACCATCTATAGTTTGTGTGGGTGAGGGTTCTTTAGGTTTATTAGTTGAGAAGTGTCAGTTATCACGGGAAACTGACAGGGTCGAGCAGAGGTAAAATGTAAATGAGAGGGATATTAAAAGGCGACGGTGGTGCATCAGATCATGCTTTTCGCTTAAAGCTGACTGAATTTAATTCTGAAAAGTGAGTCGGAGGGAGCTAGGTTGAAAAATGCTGAGAGCTGAGAGTTGAGAAAGGATTTGAAGAAAAGATAATCCTATCCTACACTGTGTCTGCTGGGTAAACCAAATAATCTATCAAGCCCTAGGCGACTTTATATTGAAAAAGACGTCATAGACCCAGTGACGCATGCACTTAACCCCACCAACTAGTCAGTTATCTCTCAAAAGATTTCTGTTTCAATAATCACGGAGATATAACACATTTCTATCGATATATCATTTGGATATTATTACTATTGAAACAAGGAAGACAGTTGCTCCGGTCTCCAATTTCATTTGATGCACATTGTGTCTAGAGCTGGTTATATACACTTTTAGGACACATCGAGTCTAACAGTCTGCGTGACTATAAACTGCTAGTCCAAAGTGACTAAGCCGGAACAAATAAGAGTGATTCTTTCATGATAAAGGATTTCACGATGACTATTTGGAAATCCTACCAGTGTTAACATCACGCCAGCGCTGAAAGTAGGTCACATAGATTTTGTCTATTGTGCAAACAGGAATCCTATGTGGACCTGGACTTGTTTTCTCACAAAATGAATGTGTTTCATTTTCCCCAAAGTTGTAAAGCTTTGTTTTGTTCTAAAAAGATATAATATCAATTCGAGGGGGAGTGAACTTTTTGAGGGGGTGAGATAAATCTGTTTTGTATAGGGGGAGAGATGTCAGTTTAAGGGGGAGAAAATCAATTTGTAATAATTTCTGAGTTGTAATTGTTGTTGTATTTCTTCTACTGTAATTTCATTGAATTAATGTTTCTGAAGTTTTTGCATGATGTTCATAATTTTTTATGATCATCATGAGGGGGAGAAAAGCTGAATTTCAGAAACAACTGTTGAGTAGTTTGAAATCAACTGAAGGCAATTACTACATCATCTCAAGACAATTGATCAAGGAAGAGATTTAAAAGCTATTCATGATCCAAGGGGGAGTGTGCTTACAAGAAAAGAGAAGATCAGAATAGAAGAGATGTGAAGATCAGAGGGAGACAATAAAGAAGAAGATTCAGAGATCGAAGAGAAGGTGCAAGAAAAGTTTCAAGAAAGAATGTTCAAGTTCCCTGCAATGTACTTTAATTTGAAAATTGATTTCATCTCTAAGGGGGAGATTGTTGGGTACAAATTTATATAGAGTTGTAATCAATTTTATTGTAAAAGTTCAGGGGTTGTTTGTGTAAATCCTCAATACTTTGTATTGTGTATAAATAGGAGTGTATGTGTGCTGTTATAAAAAAAAAATCTCAGATTACACAAAAATACACGGCTGGATTTAGAGGGAATAGGAGAAGTGCTTTGCAAGAAAGCCAAGAACATCAATGTAATATTTTCTCTCTTAATCATTCAATAGATTGTGTTAGATTGTTATAATTGTTCATATATTGTTTAATGTTGATATGAATTGCTAGAAATATGAATTCACAAGATCAAGTCATTGGTGACGTCTCAACTGGTGTCCAAACACGTAGGGCGTCTGCTAATGAATGTCTCTTCACATCATTCCTTAGTATGATAGAGCCATCTCGTGTGGATGAAGCCTTAAAAGACCCGGACTGGATATTTGCAATGCAAGAAGAACTCAACCAGTTTGAACGGCTCCGATTATGGCGGTTAGTTCCCAATCCAAAAGACCGAACAATTATCAGAACGAAGTGGATCTATAAGAACAAACGACATGAAAACGACATTGTGATAAGGAACAAAGCGAGACTTGTCGCCAAAGGATACCGACAACAAGAAGGGATATATTATGACGAGACCTTCGCTCTAGTTGCACGGATTGAAGCTATCAGAATCTTCATGGCGTACGCGGCACACAAAGACTTCAAAGTGTACCAGATGGACGTCAAAACAGCCTTTCTTAATAGTGAACTTTATGAAGAGGTGTACGTTGAATAACCACAAGGATTTGTTGATGCACATAAACCTGACCATGTTTATGTGAGCTAGACAAAGCCCTCTATGGTTTGAAACAAGCACCTTGCGCATGGTATGACAGTCTCTCAAATTTTCTTATCTCTGCTGGTTTCAGTAAAGGTGTGGTGGACACAACACTGTTCACAAATAGGGAAGGTTCGCACATAATGCTAGTGCAAATTTATGTCCACGACATTATATTTGGATCTACTGACGGTAATTTCTATAAGGACTTTTCAGCCCTATTGGAGTCCAGGTACGAGATGACTATGATGGGGGAAATGAACTTTTTCCTCAGATTATAAATCAAACAACTTGAAAATGGGATTTTTGTGAACCAGTCGAAATATACTCTTGACATTCTTAAGAAGTGTAAGTTAGACTCTTGCACGAGTATCGCAACTCCCATGGTTTCCACCTGTAAGTTAGACACCGATCCTTCTGGGAAAAGTGTCGATAATACAACTTACAGAGGGATGATAGGATCCTAAGTGTATCTGACTGCTAGTAGACCTAGTATAATGTTTTCAACATGTCTTTGTGCTTGTTTTTAGGCCGACCCGAAAGAATGACACCTAACTGCGATAAAACATATTTTTCGTTATCTTAAGGGTACACCCGATCTTGGTCTCTGGTATCCAAAGGGAGACGATTTTCATCTTACTGCCTTTTCAGATGCTGATTTTGCGGGTTGTCGAGTTGACAGCAAAAGCACATCAGGTGGAATACAGTTCTTAGGAGACAGACCGGTGAGTTGGTCGTCCAAAAATCAGATTTGTGTTTCAACATCCACAGCTGAAGCTGAGTATGTAGCAGCTGCAAACTGTTGCTCTCAAGGGCTGTGGATGAGAACTCAATTATGTGATTATGGATTCTCGCTCACCAACATCCCAATTTACTGCGATTCTCGAAGTGCGATTGCCATCTCTAGTAATCCCGAGCAGCACTCTCGAACAAAACATATAGATATAAGGTATCATTTTATTAAAGATCATGTAGAAAAGGGAACAATTGAATTATATTTTGTAGGCACGGAATATCAACTTGCGGATATTTTTACTAAAGCTTTAGATGAACCTCATTTTCAGTTTTTAGTATCCCATATAGGCATGTTGAATCCACCTTCTAGTTAAATGTCAGACATCGTCTACAATAATTATATTTCAAACGATTATGTTTGAAATTCGTTTATTTTAGAAAATATCTGTTTTTTATATTTAAGGGTCGTGTCAGAAAATTAAATCTCAATATTTCCTTATCTATGTACATCTTTAATAATTAATGATCCTGACAAATCGTTGTATAAATTGTTCATCACTAAGTGGGACACAAAATTAATCCAGGTTTGTCTGTATCTTTAATGCTAAATAGGTTCAAGAAAAATCTGAAAAAGAAAAAGAAGAGAATAGGTGTTTATTTGAGGGGGAGTATAGTTAGGATGTTAGTTTATATAATTTTTATTCTTTTGTTTTTCTCTATAATTTTAGATTCGTTAATTTTTTGAATTTAAAATGGAAGATTTTATTTGTTTAAATTAGTCAAAAAGGCAAAAACATTTTATTTTTATTCTATTTCATTTCTTTTTGTCTTAACTTAATTGTTAAAAGAAAATTCAAACATATTTTATTCTTTGCATTTACTTATTTTAAGTTTCAAAGAAAAACACAAAAAGTGTTTGTTTTATTGGGCGAAAATTTTGTATAAAATGTTTATTTTTATTTATTTTATTTTAAGGCCCAAAAATTTTTTTGTTTTGTGAAAAACCCGGTGGCCCAATTTTGATAATTGGGCACGGATGTTTGTTATGATGGGCGCAGATCATCCAGGCCAACCCGACCCGCTTCCCTTTAAAGTGGCTGGTCAAACGGTCAAAGTTTACCTTCCTTCTTCTTCAAGATATTTTCAACACTCCTTCTTCTTCCTTTCTTTCACCGTCGCACCCCACCACCGACTCCCACCATTTTCGTGCAAATAAGCTTCTTGGTTCATCGTTTTTCTTGCATTTTTCATCTTCGGCATTATCAGGTAACACTTCTTTCACTTTATTTTAGCTTTTAAGTTACTATATTGAGTGTTTGATTTTCAAAATTTTCATAGTTTGTATTTTTGATTTTTGTTATATTTAGGACTTTAAATCTGTTTATTTTAGTTTGTTATAGTTAAACAAAATCTTCCTTACATGTTTTTAGACTAGGATCTACATTTACATGCATTTTTGTCACATTCATAACTGTTCACGTAGCATGTTGCATGAACATTAACTGCTTCTATTTGAGTTCGGACCATCCGAATTCGGACCAAGCCCCGAATTCGGATGTTACACTTAGAAAAATTTTCAAAATTTTCCAACTATAATGACCGAATTTGGACCACTGTGCATCCGAACTCTGGCCACTTTGCATCTACATTCAGTC
Organism: Centrapalus pauciflorus; assembly: GCA_020465985.1. Taxonomy (NCBI): domain Eukaryota; kingdom Viridiplantae; phylum Streptophyta; class Magnoliopsida; order Asterales; family Asteraceae; genus Centrapalus; species Centrapalus pauciflorus. The sequence goes on from JAANYP010004405.1 coordinate 197,217, forward strand.
CTTAAAAAGCATGTTCAAAGTTTCAATTATTTTTCAAGTTTCATGCACTGTGCATCCGAAGTCGGTTGATACATGAATTTGGTCCCCATCCGAATTCATGTACCATCCGAATTCGGACATTCACTTGTCACTTTCTTGCATCATTTGAATTACGGCATGATCCGAATTCGGTTGTACTGTTCATCTGAATTCGGCCCACCCGAAATCCAATACTTAGCATATTATTTTAATTTTTCCATTTTTGCATTTACATTATAAATCCAAAATCCAAAAATATTTTCAGTCCGGTGCACCATTGGTTAGAGTTAGAATAAGTGTTTGAGTGGAAATGTCTGTTCTAACATTGGTCTCTTAACGATTGACTTTGGACTTTATTCAGTAGAATTCCATTATATTAATAAAGACCCAATGCTTTAAACAGAATAGACAGTTTCGACATCACACTTATCCCAGACTTAGTATCAATGCCCTATCATCTAAGTATTCTGTTTCCCCAATTCCAAACAACAACGCTCAATTACCCGAAGAGTCCATCTTACCCCAAGCTGAATACGTCGAGTTCTTTGCACAAAATTGGCAGCTTGACGTATCAATCCTTAGCCGCGAAACCGAAACCATTGCCTTTGACATCCTTAAAAATCACCCAATCTTCTACTCCCTTTCCACAGCCATCTCAGTACCCCAGATATACCTACAACATACTGCCATCATTTAAAATTTGTAGCCGATGCCGAAACGTACTTCACTTCCACAATTGACTGTGTCCCAGTTGAAATCACCACCGCAACCATCTGGCATATTCTACGCCTACCCGCTGAAGCCTATTCCCTTAAACGCCTACAGTTTGCCCTAATTCCTTCCCACTCGAAACCTAAATGAAATCAAAGCTCTGGGATTCGATGGTCTGCTCACCTAGCCATCGGACTTCAGAACCAAGAACCTTCAGGCTCACTGGAGGGTTATTTTTTATGTAATTAACAAATGTTTCACCGCTAAGCATGCTGGACATGACTCAGAATCAATTAAACTCCTTGCCATGTTCGCAGCATTCGCATTCGCATACGTCAGACTCTACGACTATGCAGCATTCTTGTTCGAGGAATTGAGAAGAGTTAACCTAGAGAGGAGCACAAAACGTGGACGCAAATACATCACTCTCCAGCGGTTCCTTCAGCTGATCATTCAATATGCCATGGACAACGACGATGACATTCATGAACGTCCAGAGGCTGATGTGTACATGACAGCAACGGTTCAAAAGTTAAATCTTCCGAAAGAGGCTCCCACTGTGCCGTTATGACAATTCCACTGTCCCTTCTATAAAGGGCAGTGCAATCTGAAAGGGTAAGGGCTTATATGAGAGAGTTTTATCCGGATGAGGCTCGGTCAGATCCGACTGAGCCTACCCAGTCCGAGGGTGAGATAAGAGCGAGTGAGGCTGAGGGAGAAGCGGTGTCTGTTGAACAAACATTGGGTATGGGTGAGAGGGAGATTATGCGTGTAAGGGAGAGAGGAGAAGGAGAGGAAGCAGAGACGGAAGATTCCGAAAGAACCGGCTCTATTCTACGAGGGATAGAGGCAACATCCGAGGGTGACCTTTGCCCCATTAGCCAGACAACCCACTATAACACCATCCGTCCAACGGTCGAATTTACCCCCACAACTCACTTAGCATCTTCTCAAAAAGATGCTACTTCATTGCACAAGGATCTTCCACATACGTCATCACCCTCTCATTCGGAGAGTCGTGGTGTTGAACAAGGTCACACTCCGCCCCGTGTGACCGAAAATATTTCACCCGCAGGTCACTCCCCACCCCCACACACAACGCATGACGCCTCCGTGGCATCCCCTCAACGAGCCCCCTTCGTGGCAGCTCCTCAAACTTCCGGATCTGCGCATCCAATTGTGGAGCCAGAAATGACGGAAGGAAGACCTGAAGTGGCTTCATCCATGCCATCCACTTGAGGCCATCTCGAAATCAATATTGAGATGTTAACGGCAGCTCTACAGACTGCCGGAGTTGTTACCCAGGCTGCCGTGGACGCCCACAAGGAGGCTGCCGAAGAACGACATACCGCCCTTCTCTCTTTAATCAAAGGTAAGGGTGTCGCTTCTAAGGATCTGCCTCCACAAGGGACCCGTTCAGTCCAATTAATGATTCAGGAGTTATCAGACAAGATAGACGCGCAAAACAGATTAATCCTTCAAGTCCAGGAGCAGCTCAACTCCCGAATGGACCGTCTTGAGTCTGCGGTAATCGAGCTTCAGTGTCGTCCCCAGGCTGAGTCACAAAAGAGAAAACATGACGATCAAGACGACCCTGATCGCCATGAGGGGGAGAAATGTCAAAAGACTCAGTCTGAGGACCGTATGTTAAATGAAGGGGGAGCTGAATATGAGGGAACAGAAATGCTAGGGTCTGGGGATAAGAGGTACGAGGCCCAGGAGATGTTGATGATAGGAGACGAGCCCCTGATTGAACCTGCTCCATTGGATCCGATGTCAGCCATGGTTGAGTTCGAACCCATTTATGAAAAAGTTTAAATCATATTGGTGTCTGAATCTAACTTCGATATTGATGACGACCAACCCTTAATCATCCCAAAACCTGAGCCCGAATCACCACAAAAATCATCCTCATCTTTCGAATTCCTAAATTCCCCGCTCCCCGTTCCACAACAATAAATCCTATCCTCCATTCAAACTCCCTCCACACTAAAAGAATCCCAGCTAGTCCAAAGCCCTCCAAGAACTCAAAGTCCTCCCCAAGTTCAATCTGTACCCCATTCGCAAACCCGACAACCAGGAACCTCAGAAACTAGGCGTGTAGACAGTTTTGATGAGCCTCCTAAGCAACCTGGTGTTCATGATGACGGTGATCTGTATTGGGTGGGTTGGTACTCGAAAGGTGGCGTACACTCTCTGCCACCTCGGCTAAAAGAGTTGTTGATACAAGAACGTAGGGGGATAATTTTCAAACTACTTGAAGCTAAATCATCTGAGATAGAAGATCCCCCCGTTCACGGCCTGAAAGAATTCTTGATGAAATTCCCTAGAGAGCAGTTCAAGAATCCCTATCTGGAAGAGAGGTTCAAGATGGTATTCAGGAAGAAGCCAGGGTCATACAGCAGGCACCTACTTATGGAACTTACAAATGTATCCAAAGCTGAACAGGCCGAGTACAATCAGTTAATGCTCAGGGAGAGGAGGTCCAAAGTTTCTAAGTCTCAGATAAAGAGGCTTCTCAACATCATAATGTGCAGAAGAGCTAAAGTATACTATCCTACCTTTCTGGTAGAGAGAGAATATGGTACAGTAGAAGAATTTTATGAGAATGACTTGGACTTTATAAATGTGGACGACGTCGAATTTCTACACGAGAGACTGAAACATAGAATTAGAAAACGTCTGTCTCACATGACCGTCGTAGCCGCACTTATACGAAGCATGAACCGCTACTCAATCATTATGTGCATAAGTGATTTTCAAATGGCTATAGAGAGGGCGCTGGTCAAACTAGGTTTACGAGCCCCTGAGCAAGACAACTTTCTTCTTGATCAGCATCCTGCATACACAGTGGTATTTAGAGGATTTATGTGCGTCGAGGAGACCCGGGAGTTATTTTTGTGAATCAAAAATGGTATAAAAGATTTATGTGCGTCGAGGATCTCCCTTGTTACTCCGATGGAAATATCAGAATGGTTAGAGCCGAACTTACACGAAGAGTACAAGAATTTGATGCTAAACCAGATCCAGAACTTAGACGCTCACTAAAGGAGATACAAGACATTCTCAGCAGCATCGAACACCTGAACGAAAGGCTACATATGAGACAAGTGATTAGACTATTTGATGTCATCCTTGGGCTCCGTGAATCTACTGATCATGTCAGAGTTCCAGGACCGCCATAATTATTGTGGATCTATTTTGTAATAATTTTTTAGAGAATATTTAGTCTTGTAATTTCTTTCTTAGTTGGTTTATTTTGTATGAAAAGTTCTAGGGGCGAAAGTGCTATTCCTTTAAAGTTAATTAAATGAACCTATGTATAGGTGTCTAGGGTTTTGTATCCCACACGGTTGACATTTTGTGTGAGAATTGAATATTCTGCTTGTCCAGCCGCCGCATTTATTCTCTCAACATTTCCTTTGTCTTCTTGAATACTTTTGTAATTATTGAGTGCAAATTCTCATTGTGAGTGTTTATTGATCATTAAAGTGCTGCTATTATTTGGGAATCATCAAAAACAACTATATCAAGGATCATGTAGAAAACGGTAACGTTGAATTGTATTTTGTACCTACTGAATATCAGTTAGCTGATTTGTTTATCAAAACGTTAGATGGTGAACGTTTTAATTTTTTGGTATACAAATTAGGTATGATGAATCGTTAGATTTAAGCATTCAATTGATACAAATTATAATTTTACAAATTTCATTTTTTTAGTTGATTTAATTTAAGTTAATCTCTGGTTTTTAAAAGTACTAATTTTTACGAGATTTAAATGATAATGGATTGTCGTGTGCAGGGGGAGCTAACTGAAAAGTGTTTCTAAATATCTGATTTGAATAGCTTATCTGATATTTTTTTGTGTGTTTAATTACATGGGGAGCTTGTAAAAGTGATATCAATTTGAGGGGGACCAAATCTGCATACTTCTTGGGGAAGAAATTTTTGTTTCTAGTTATTTTATTATATTTTAATTTGTGTCTTCGTGTCACTGTGAGTGTGTGTCTGAGTGTTCTTCATGAACTCGATAGATGGAATTTTCTTAAATCTTGCATTTATGGTCAAACGTTCAAATTAATTGAATGAATCTGTGCGACATGTTGAATTAATCAAGGATTTCAAATTTCAATTCATATGGTGAATCGTACATAATTTAATTCGAGATTTAGTATCTGATTTTTCAAATTTTAAGTTTACTATAAATGTCAGATTTGTGCTTAATTTTGATGTTTTTAGCTCAAATTCAGTGAAGATATTTTGTTTTTATATTTTCGAGCATGGAAATGTCAATTTTCTGGATTTTAGTGTGTGAATATGTTTTTCGATTTTTCAGTGTATATTGGACTTAGTGTTTTGTTTATAAGTTAAAATTCGAATGAAGCTTTACCTGAGTTTTACTAAGTGTTATTCGAGTTTTATCCTAGACTGTTGAGTTTCTTTTAGTATTTCCCAAGTTTTATTAAGTATTATTCGAGTGTAACTTAGTTTAATTAGAATTGTACTCAATTTGATTCGAGTTTGATGATATTTCATTCGACTTTTACCAAGTCGTATTCGAGATTGATAATGTATCATTCGAGTTTGATTAAAAGTCATTCGATATTGATACATAATGCTTCGAGTTTGGCACTTCATCATTCGAGATTTATACCATGTCACTCGAGATTTATGCTTATTATTTCAGAAGTTAAATTTTAATAATTTGTCTTTTATTAACATTGGTCCTTTAATGGTTGACTTGGAGTCCTCCTAGTAATAGTTTATTATTATTTTCTGGAATTCCGATGTTCTAATTGATGTGACATAGATTTTTCTAATTTCTTATAAAATGTTTTTTTTCTTAATCTGCAGGAATCGTTTGTATTTACCTTATGTGTCTAACATGTTTGATATTTTTACAGGTTACAAATGGCTTCCCATACTCAATCATCATCTAATCACACCATAGCATCTAAACATATAAAATCCACATGCATTGTTAGTCCAAGACCCTCAGCCCCAGCACCTGACACTCTTTTACTTAAACCTAAACACACTCTGCCGTTTTCCGATAACAATCACATATTTGACCCTTCAGTTATCAAAGACAGCCACCGTGTCTTTCTGGAAATTCTGAAAGGGCACCCACTGGGTTATCTATTGCAATACAAACGTATCATTCCTTTGATCTACCTGCATCAATTCGGGCATACCATAAAGTTCATACCCGATGCCGGTGACCATTACTTTAATGTCTTCATTGACCAGTTCAAGGCCAAGATCACATTAGCCAAACATCGACACAATCTTTTCCTACCAAGGAAAATAGACAGGACGAACTTCTCTGATCTTGCGGAATAAGAAGATTTTGTTTTAGACGAGCAATTATGTAGAGATATTATCCGTCTGGGATACACCAAGCTACTCCCGAAGAGCTCACTATTTGACAGAAATGGTTTTAATGGAGAATGGTATACCCTATTTGGCATATTGAATATGTTAATGACCTCAAAGCATACTAGAGTGGTTCGGGAAGTATTCATGCACTAAGGATCTGTCATGGTGTCGCGTTTAACCAACATTACGACTTTACCCAAAGCCGAGAAAAGGAATGTCCATTCTTTGGAAAATAAATTAAGAATTGAGCATGCATTAGTTTTAGAATATCCGAAGATAAGGCATTCGCTTTGCAAACTGTTTCGGTAACAGAAGAAAAGTTTTACAAACTTCAGCTTGAGAATTGAAATCGAGTAGCACTATTACCGACATAATGGAAAAACTCAAATAAGCTGAATTAGAATATGCTAATTGTTTTGTAAAATACAATTCGATCTTCAAAGAAAGAAGTAAGCTTTATGAGAAAATAAAAACCATAGAAAAGAAAATACAAAGACACTTAAATAAACCAAACAAATCTTACGAAAGCAATTTTATGTTCTCCAACATTATATGATACAAAATAAATGAATTTGGGATTAAAAATGGCATTTTTAAAAGCTTCTAAGGAAGTGAAACCTGGAGAAGATATGAAAAGGTTGAGAGAGGACAAAATGCAAATTGATTTGGATTACAACCTTCTCAATGAAAGTTATAACGACCCACCAAAAACAGAACATTTCATTCAGACATATTCTGATAAGGATCTTTCTGGAAATACAATTTTCTCTCAAAAGCCAAACCTTCCTACTTTAGTTCTTGAGAAGATAAACTCTGATCTTAAAATTAAAAACAAAATTTTTAAGGAAGAAAATGTAAAGCTACAGGCAGTAATTCATGATTTAGAAATAAAACTTGCAGAACAGCCTGGACTCACCTCTCAACTTGTTCAGATAACTTTAGCTCTTGCTGAAACAATTAACTCCGAAGAAGAATTTGATATTTTCATGAACTCTAAGGTTCATCCTTCAAATGAACTTTTTGTCAAGATAGATGAATTTGTTAAACCTATACACGCAAAAGGAACTATTCAAACTAAAGGACCAGTTGGTATCTTTAAAAAAATACCTACAACTCCTAAGGTTGTATCAATTTCAACACCTGTTTTGCAACATAAGGAGAAAGCAAAATTTGTATTTGTTCCTTCAACATTTGAAAAAGTTGAATCATTATCTTTGAAGGTTACCAAAGCAAAAAGTTCAGGTTCTCCTCATTGTACGAAATTTTTTCAGAATAAATGTTCATTCAAATTTGACTAATTTTAGTTCCTCATTCATGACAGATAATATTGTGAGAAGAACATCAAAGAAAGTTTAAAGAATGAAGCAGATTGGAAAGAAAAGGGAGAATTTATGAAAAAACTGGAGGAAAAAGGAGTCTAGTATTACAGATAGATATAGTTCTGTAGAGAACAAAGTCTGTAATAACTTAGCTTCTAAAACATGTCATAAATACTCTTGTGCTGATTTATTGTCTTTGAAAACTCTTAATATTAATGCTTTTACTGCAAAATCTTATTCTATGAAGAATGTGTCTATGTGGAGAGAAAAATATAAGGTTCCTAGGTCTAGATAGCAATGGGTTCCAAAGAAATTAACTTCCTAATCAGTTCCCAAAAGAACTGTTCGAAAGTGGATACCCAAGAAGACTGTCTAGAAATGGGTTCCTAAAGTTAAGATTTTTATTGATTGTGTAACTAACATTGCACCACATGATTTAATTAACTCTAAAGGACCCATTTAAAGTGGAAACCTCGTTGTTTAATGCGATTTGTAGGTAAATCATGACTGGTACCTTGTTTCCGGATTCTCCAAACATATGGCCGGACAGATAGACACCCTTACGAATTTTGTTGATAAATTTTGTGGGACGGTTAGATTTGTTAATATCAGTTCTGTCCAATCAGAGGCTATGGGAATTTAGAGTATGACCAGATCACTATCCAAAAATTATTATATGTCTATGGTCTTGATCGTAATCTGTGTAGCATAGGACAATTGTGCGTTAAAGGGCTAGAAGTCAATTTCAAGGCAAACAGATGTAGCATAAGATCTTGGGAAGGAAAGGAAATTCTTGCTGCTGCCGGGAAGACAAAAGAGTCATGGTTGTGGCATCGTTGGCTTTCCCACTTGAACTTCAAAGATCAGAAGAACCTTGACAAAGAAGGTTTAGTCAAAGGCCTTCCAACTCTCAACTTTCAGAAAAAGCAGTTGTGTGCGGCGTGTGAGAAATGAAAGATGGTGAGAGCTTCTCATAAATCGAAGGTTGAACACTCTTCAACAAAACCTTTAGATACTGCACATAGATCTCTGCGGGGCGATGAGAGTACAGAGTATCAATAAGATAAAGTATGTTTGTATGTAATCGTCGATGATTACTCGAGATACACGTTGGTTTTCTTTCTGCGATCCAAATCTGAAGCATAAAGCTATAGCTGACTGTCCACACCATTATAACCGCCTACAGTTTGCCCTAATTCCTTCCCACTCGAACTGTCCACACCATTATAACTGTCCACACCATTATACCGTCTTGAGACTGCGGTAATCGAGCTTCAGTGTCGTCCCCAGGCTGAGTCACAAAAGAGAAAACATGACGATCAAGACGACCCTGATCGCCATGAGGGGGAGAAATGTCAAAAGACTTAGTCTGAGGACCGTATGTTAAATGAAGGGGGAGCTGAATATGAGGGAATAGAAATGCTAGGGTCTGGGGATAAGAGGTACGAGGCCCAGGAGATGTTGATGATAGGAGACGAGCCCCTGATTGAAAGTCCTGCTCCATTGGATCCGATGTCAGCCATGGTTGAGTTAGAACCCAATTATGAAAAAGTTGAAATCATATTGGTGTCTGAATCTGACTTCGATAGTGATGACGACCAACCCTTAATCATCCCAAAACCTGAGCCCGAATCACCACAAAAATCGTCCTCATCTTTCGAATTCCTAAATTCCTCGCTCCCCGTTCCACAACAATAAATTCTATCCTCCATTCAAGCTGCCTCCACACTAAAAGAATCCCAGCTAGTCCAAAGCCCTCGAAGAACTCAAAGTCCTCCCCAAGTGCAATCTGTACCCCAACCGCAAACCCAACAACCAGGACCCTCAGAAATTAGGCGTGTAGACAGTTTTGATGAGCCTCCTAAGCAACCTGGTGTTCATGATGACGGTGATCTGTATTGGGTGGGTTGGTACTCGAAAGGTGGCGTACACTTTCTCCACCTCGGCTAAAAGAGTTGTTGATACAAGAACGTAGGGGGAAAATTTTCAAACTACTTGAAGCTAAATCATCCGACATAGAAGATCCCCCCGTTCACGGCCTGAAAGAATTCTTGATGAAATTCCCTAGAGAGCAGTTCAAGAATCCCTATCTGGAAGAGAGGTTAAGATGGTATTCAGGAAGAAGCCAGGGTCGTACAGCAGGCACCTACTTATGGAACTTACAAATGTATCCAAAGCTGAACAGGTCGAGTACAATCAGTTAATGCTCAGGGAGAGGAGGTCTAATGTTTCTAAGACTAAGATAAAGAGGCTTCTCAACATCATAATGTGCAGAAGAGCAAAAGTATACTATCCTGCCTTTCAGGTAGAGAGAGAAGATGGTACAGTAGAAGAATTTCATGAGAATGACTTGGACTTTATAAATGTGGACGACGTCGAATTTCTACACGAGAGACTGAAACATAGAATTAGAAAACGTCTGTCTCACATGACCGCCGTAGCCGCACTTATACGAAGCATGAACCGCTACTCAATCATTATGTGCATAAGAGATTTTCAAATGGCTATAGAGAGGGCGCTGGTCAAAGTAGGTTTACGAGCCCCTGAGCAAGACAACTTTCTTCTTGATCATCATCTTGCATACACAGTGGTATTTAGAGGATTTATGTGCGTCGAGGAGACCCGGGAATTATTTTTGTGAATCAAAAATGGTATAAAAGATTTATGTGCGTCGAGGATCTCCCGTGTTACTCCGATGGAAATATCAGAATTGTTAGAGCCGAACTTACACCAAGAGTACAAGAATTTGATGCTAAACCAGATCCAGAACTTAGACGCTCACCAAAGGAGATACAAGACATTCTCAGCAGCATCGAATACCTGAACGAACGGCTACATATGAGACAAGTGATTAGACTATTTGATGTCATCCTTGGGCTCCGTGAATCTACTGATCATGTCAGAGTTTCAGGACCGCCATAATGATCGAAAAGGGTAAGATTGTTAGATATTAAATTTTGATCTTGTGGATCTATTTTGTAATAATTATTTAGAGAATATTTAGTCTTGTAATTTCTTTCTTAGTTAGTTTATTTTGTATGAAAAGTTCTAGGGGCGAAAGTGCTATTCCTATAAAGTTAATTAAATGAACCTATGTATAGGTGTCTAGGGTTTTGTATCCCACACGGTTGACATTTTGTGTGAGAATTGAATATTCTGCTTGTCCAGCCGCCGCATTTATTCTCTCAACATTCCCTTTGTCTTCTTGAATACTTTTGTAATTATTGAGTGCAAATTCTCATTGTGAGTGTTTATTGGTCATTAAAGTGCTGATATTATTTGGGAATCATCAACAACAACTATATCAAGGATCATGTAGAAAACGGTAATGTTGAATTGTATTTTGTACTTTCTGAATATCAGTTAGCTGATTTGTTTACCAAAGCGTTAGATGGTAAACGTTTTAATTTTTTGGTATACAAATTAGTTATGATAAATCGTTAGATTTAAGCATTCAATTGATACAAATTATAATTTTACAAATTTCATTTTTTTAGTTGATTTAATTTAAGTTAATCTCTGGTTTTTAAAAGTACTAATTTTTACGAGATTTAAATGATAATGGATTGTCGTGTGCAGGGGGAGCTAACTGAAAAGTGTTTCTAAATATCTGATTTGAATAGCTTATCTGATATTTTTTTGTGTGTTTAATTACATGGGGAGCTTGTAAAAGTGATATCAATTTGAGGGGGACCAAATCTGCATACTTCTTGGGGAAGAAATTTTTGTTTCTAGTTATTTTATTATATTTTAATTTGTGTCCTTCTGTCACTGTGATTGTGTGTCTGAGTGTTCTTCATGAACTCGATAGATGGAATTTTCTTAAATCTTGCATTTATGGTCAAACGTTCAAATTAATTGAATGAATCTGTGCGACATGTTGAATTAATCAAGGATTTTAAATTTCAAGTCATATGGTGAATCGTGCATAATTTAATTCGAGATTTCGTATCTGATTTTTCAAATTTTAAGTTTACTATAAATGTGAGATTTGTGCTTAATTTTGAGGTTTTTAGCTCAAATTCAGTGAAGATATTTTGTCTTTATAATTTCGAGCATGGAAATGTCAAATTTTCTGGATTTTAGTGTGTGAATGTGTTTTTCGATTTTTCAGTGTATATTGGACTTAGTGTTTTGTTTATAAGTTAAAATTCGAATGAAGCTTTACCTGAGTTTTGCTAAGTGTTATTCGAGTTTTATCCTAGACTGTTGAGTTTCTTTTAGTATTTCCCAAGTTTTATTAAGTATTATTCGAGTGTAACTTAGTTTAATTTGAATTGTACATAATTTGATTCGAGTTTGATAATATTTCATTCGACTTTTACCAAGTCGTATTCGAGATTGATAATGAATCATTCGAGTTTGATTATAAGTCATTCTATATTGATACATAATGCTTCGAGTTTGGCACTTCATCATTCGAGATTTATACCATGTCACTCGAGATTTATGCTTATTATTTCAGAAGTTAAATTTTAAAAATTTGTCTTTCATTAACATTGGTCCTTTAATTGTTGAATTTGGAGTCCTCCTAGTAATAATTTATTATTATTTTCTGGAATTCCGATGTTCTAATTGATGTGACATATATTTTTCTAATTTCTTGTAAAATGTTTTTTTTCTTAATCTACAGGAATTATTTGTATTTACCTGATGTGTCTAGCATGTTTGATATTTTTACAGGTTACAAATGGCTTCCCTACTCAATCATCATCTAATCACACCATAGCATCTAAACCTATAAAATCCACATGCATTGATAGTCCAAGACCCTAACCCCAGCACCTGACACTCTTTTACTTAAACCTAAACACACTCTGTCATTTTCTGATAACAATCACATATTTGACCCTTCAGTTATCAAAGACAGCCACCGTGTCTTTCTGGAAATTCTGAAAGGGCACCCACTGGGTTATCTATTGCAATACAAACGTATCATTCCTTTGATCTACCTGCATCAATTCGGGCATACTATAAAGTTCATACCCGATGCCGGTGACTATTACTTTAATGTCACCATTGACCAGTTCAAGGCCAAGATCACATTAGCCAGACTTCGACACAATCTTTTCCTACCAAGGAAAATAGACAGGACGAACTTCCCTGATCTTGCGGATTAAGAAGACTTTGTTTTAGACGAGCAATTATGTAGAGATATTATCCGTCTGGGATACACCAAGCTACTCCCGAAGAGCTCAGTATTTGACAGAAATGGTTTTAATGGATAATGGTGTACCCTATTTGGCATATTGAATATGTTAATGACCTCAAAGCATACTAGAGCGGTTCGGGAAGTATTCATGCACTAAGGATCTGTCATGGTGTCGCGTTTAACCAACATTACGACTTTGCCCAAAGCCGAGCAAAGGAATGTCCATTCTTTGGATAATAAATTAAGAATTGAGCATGCATTAGTTTTAGAATATCCGAAGATAAGGCATTCGCTTTGCAAACTGTTTCGGTAACAGAAGAAAACTTTGACAAACTTCAGCTAGAGAATCGAAATCGAGTAACACTATTACCGACATAACTAAAAAACTTAAATAAGATGAATTAGAATATGCTAATTGTTTTGTAAAATACAATTCGATCTTCAAAGAAAGAAGTAAGCTTTATGAGAAAATAATAACCTTAGAAAATAAAATACAATTCAACCGAAAGACACTTAAATAAACCAAACAAATCTTACGAAAGCAATTTTATGTTCTCCAACATTATATGATACAAAATAAATGAATTTGGGATTAAAGATGGCATTTTTAAAAGTTTCTAAGGAAGTGGAACCTGGAGAAGATCTGAAAAGGTTGAGAGAGGACAAAATGCAAATTGATTTGGATTATAACCTTCTCAATGAATGTTATAAAGACCCACCAAAAACAGAACATTTCATTCAGACATATTCTGATAAGGATCTTTCTGGAAATACAATTTTCTCTCAAAAGCCATACCTTCCTACTTTAGTTCTTGAGAAGATAAACACTGATCTTAAAATTAAAAACAAAATTTTTAAGGAAGAAAATGTAAAGCTACAGGCAGTAATTCATTTTTTTGAAATAAATCTTGCAGAACAGCCTGGACTCACCTCTCAACTTGTTCAGATAACTTTAGCTCTTGCTGAAACAATTAACTCCGAAGAAGAATTTGATCATTTCATGAACTCTAAGGTTCATCTTTCAAATGAACTTTTTGTCAAGATAGTTGAATTTGTTAAACCTATACACGCAAAAGGAACTATTCAAACTAATGGACCAGTTGGTATCTTTAAAAAAATACCTACAACTCCTAAGGTTGTATCAATTTCAACACCTGTTTTGCAACATAAGGATAAAGCAAAATTTGTATTTGTTCCTTCAACATTTGAAAAAGGTGAATCATTATCTTTGAAGGTTACCAAAGCAAAAAGTTCAGGTTCTCCTCATGGTACGAAATTTTTACAGAATAAATGTTCATTCCAATTTGACTATATTTAGTTCCTCATTCATGACAGATAATATTGTGAGAAGAACATCAAAGAAAGTCTAGTATTACAGATAGATATAGTTATGTAGAGAACAAAGTCTGTAATAACTTAGCTGCTAAAACATGTCATAAATACTCTCGTGCTGATTTATTGTCTTTGAACACTCTTAATACTAATGCTTTTACTGCAAAATCTTATTCTATGAAGAATGTGTCTATGTGGAGAGAAAAACATAAGGTTCCTAGGTCTAGATAGCAATGGGTTCCAAAGAAATTAACTTCCTAATCAGTTCCCAAAAGAACTGTTCGAAAGTGGATACCCAAGAAGACTGTCTAGAAATGGGTTCCTAAAGTTAAGATGGTTATTGATTGTGTAACTAACATTGCACCACATGATTTACCTAACTCTAAAAGACCCGTTTAAAGTGGAAACCTCGTTGTTTAATGCGATTTGTAGGTAAATCATGACTGGTACCTTGTTTCCGGATTCTCCAAACATATGGCCGGACAGATAGACACCCTTACGAATTTTGTTGATAAATTTTGTGGGACGGTTAGATTTGGTAATATCAGTTCTGTCCGATCAGAGGCTATGGGAATTTAGAGTATGACCAGATCACTATCCAAAAATTATTATATGTCTATGGTCTTGGTCATAATCTGTTTAGCATAGGACAATTGTGCGATAAAGGGCTAGAAGTCAATTTCAAGGCAAACCGATGTAGCATAAGATCTTGGGAAGGAAAGGAAATTCTTGCTGCTGCCAGGAAGACAAAAGAGTCATGGTTGTGGCATCGTTGTCTTTCCCACTTGAACTTCAAAGATAAGAAGAACCTTGAAAAAGAAGGTTTAGTCAAAGGCCTTCCAACTCTCAACTTTCAGAAAACGTAGTTGTGTGCGGCGTGTGAGAAGTGAAAGATGAGAGCTTCTCATAAATCGAAGGTTGAACACTCTTCAACAAAACCTTTAGATAATGCACATAGATCTCTGCGGGGCAATGAGAGTACAGAGTATCAATAAGATAAAGTATTTTTGTATGTAATCGTCGATGATTACTCGAGATACACGTTGGGTTTCTTTCTGCGATCCAAATCTGAAGCATAAAGCTATAGGTGACTGTCCACACCATTATAACCGCCTACAGTTTACCCTAATTCCTTCCCACTCGAAACCCTAAATGAAATCAAAGCTCTGGGATACGATGGTCTGCTCACCTAGCCATCGCACTTCAGAACCAAGAACCTTCAGGCTCACTGGACAAAATGATGTAGTTGAACATCAAAACCGCACTCTTGTTGAATCTATAAGGACGATGCTAGACTATTCAAATCTGTCGTTATTCCTCTACACTGAAGCTGTAGCAACCGCGTGTTTTACCTAGAACTGATCTCTTGTCAACAAACGTTTTGGAAAGACACCTTATGAAGTAATCAAGAAATAATTCCGAACGTTATATTTTTCCATGTCTTTGGTTGAAGGTGTTTTATCCTTAATGATTAAGATAATTTAGGAAAATTCAGCTAGGAAGCAGATGAAATCTTCATCGGATATTCGAAGGAATCGATGGCTTTCCGAGTCTACAATAAACACACGAAGACTGTCAATGAGAGTGTAAATGTACAATGCGATGAAGGCATCGTAACGACTCTTGGACAAGCTAGTTCAGGACCCGATCCTAAACAGAATTTCAATGAAGTCATCTGAGCATAACCATGAAACGAATGATCTAAACACCTTGTTTGATAATTTTTATGACGACTATTTTGATAAGGCCAATACTAATACATCTCATTTGGTTCCTACAAGGTTATTGATGATCCTGTTGTCGTCTCGGATCATTCGCCACCAACAATTTCTGAAGATTCTGTACTCGCTTCTTTTTGACAATGTTCAACAATCTACAGCTCCAGAAATCTTTGTAGAGTTTAGCGTTTCAAGCCGATTACGAACTTGTGAGCGATTACAGAGAGTTTTGGAGTGATTCACGTGTCGGGACGTTCATCGTTACGTCTATCATCGTGTTTGTCTTCGTGTTTCGTGAGTGTGATCAATCCGTTAAACCCCTAACGAGGATTCCGCACTCGTTGGACGATGTCATGTCAAGATTGGATCCGTAGGTAGGTGACCTTACAAGTGGTATCAGATCCAAAAGAGTGTTCATCGTGTTCATCTAACAACATTCTTGGTTTCTTGGCATTTGGGACGGAAAAATCACATTTTTTTCATAGTTTTTCGAGTTAAACATGGAAAGTCACGGAGAAAAATTCTTACAGTTTCACTTTTTTAGTCGAAATCATTGTTTTTAACCATAAAAACATTGGTTTAATCTGAAAACTTAAAAAATCGAATTTTTGGCCGTTTCTCGAACTTGCGGCGCTCTAACATAGGTGGTATTAGGGTTCACTCGAACTTGTCAGAAATACGCTCCTCTCGAACTTAATTTAGGGCTTCATTTGAATTTGGCAGAAATTCAAACTTGCTATCATCGAGTTTGGCAGATTTCGAACTTGTCAGAAAATTAAGTACTATCCGAACTTGTCAGCGGTTCGAACTTGTCAGACATTTTTCGAACTTATCAGTCAGTCGAACTTGTTGATTTCGAACTTATCCAAATTCGAATTTAATTTCAAACGAATTTAATATTAACTTCGAAAACAAAAAGTTTGGACGGGATTTCAAGTTTGCAAAACTTCATTGAAATGGATCATGAGGTTGGCAAGGCAAATTCTTCGCCAAAACTGATGAAGTTGGAAGACTACAATTGGTGGAAGGATAGGTTCTCTAATTTTGCTCTTTTCAACGATATGCGCATGTGGATTTGTATCGATGAGGGATATGTTCCACCTACGCAAGAGTTCAAAGGTCATTAAACAGTCTTAACATATCAGTAAATGAATGATGATGATAAGAAACTTTATGAGGCCGAGAACCGAGCTTTCTCCATTATTCGTATGGCATTACCTCAGGAAATTCTTCACACCTTAAGGAATCATCAAATTTCTAAAGAGCTATGGGATGCTCTCGAGACGCGGTGTGATGGAAATATGAGGGTTCGCAAGGGAAGGACCGAGATGCTGAAACAGTAGTTCGCCATTTTCAAAGCATTGAAAACTTAAAAGTTGGATGAGACTATTACAAGATTCTATCATCTGCTGACAGAGCTTGATAATCACGATGTTGATTATCGAGAGACTGAGAAGATAGAGAAGCTTTTTGATGCTTTACCTGCGAAGTGGAAATGTGCACAGCGCTGATCAAGCGTGATGAAGAAAAATTAGAGACTCTCACTCTAGAAGGAGTTATAGGAACGCTGAGGGCTTACAACTTTCAGTTACAATAGAAGGAACTAGAAT
The DNA here is from genome assembly GCA_020465985.1 of Centrapalus pauciflorus. Taxonomy (NCBI): domain Eukaryota; kingdom Viridiplantae; phylum Streptophyta; class Magnoliopsida; order Asterales; family Asteraceae; genus Centrapalus; species Centrapalus pauciflorus. The sequence goes on from JAANYP010004405.1 coordinate 214,458, forward strand.
ATGATCAAGTCCAAGATCCAGAAATGTATTTTGGAAAGACAAAATTGTCAATCGCAAGTGAACTGAAGTCATCTACAACGTTTTACTCCGGAGCAGAGCCCATCCATTTGAGTAAGAGGAAACTGGTAGTCGGGCATTCTTAGGGTATTCTAAACCGGAAGAAAAACTGACTCATTCCGCATCCACTTCTCAACATTACACAAAGATGCCTATAAGTGCACAATCAGCAGAAGATCATCTAAATCTTTTTGCATCATTTGTTGCAGCTTATGGAAATTGTGTTCAGGGGAAGATAAACGATCCCACGCTATGGGATGAAGACTACGATCAGGGATCCTGATGACTTAAAGGATATGGACCTGCAATGGCAATTGGCCATGGTGACGCAGAGGGTCAAACGGTTCATGAAGAGGACTGGGAGAAATCTGAACGTTGGGAACAACAAGGTCGGGTTTGACAAATCAAAGGTTAAGTGTTACAATTGTCAAGGATTGGGACACTTTGCAAGATAGTGTCAAAGTCCTAATGTAGAGAACAATCGATATTAAAACCAAGGGAGATATCAATCTGGTGGTTCTGGAAATCAAGCTGCCATCGCTGGTCTGTTAACGAATGTGACATCTGACAGACAGCTAGAAGGAACCTACATTTGGAGTACTCGTCCAGAGTCTAATGCTAGAGCCTTTATGGCTGAAGTAACAGAGACTGGGGATGAAAGAGCAGAAGAAGTGGCAAAGGACACCAAGCAGAATGATACAAGTCCTTTGTTGGTGGAAAAGTCAGAGAATCAGACCATTCTGGAGTTTGCTGCACAAATGGCTAACGTGGAATCGGATCACAAAAGGGTAACTCTAACTTTTCTATATTTCATGACTTATGTGTTTTATGTGCTACTTCAAATGATAGGTTAAACTTAGTTCTAGAAACACATAATAACTTAACTGCTCAGATCCAATCACTAAGATCAGATAATGCAAGTCTATTAGATATTAAGGAAGATCTAATAAATAAGCTAAAAGCAGATGCTCAATACATTATAGTTCTAAAAGACAAATTAAGTGAACAATGTGTCAGGATAGAACTTATGTATGAGCATGTTAAGGCTATGACCAAAGAACTCACCATTAAGGAAGTAGAACTAGCCGAATCAAGAGTCAAGGTTGCTAAGGTAAATAGTAAGCTTGAAAAGCTAAGGAACTCGTCACTAAACCTAGGGAAACTCTTAGATGCTCAACGGCAGTCTAAGAAACCAGTAGGATTAGGCTATCAAGAGAGTCCTCCACCATTCAACAATAATTATGTGCCTCAACCTCAGGATAAAACTGATGAACCAGTCGAGTCAGAGGTAGCAACTGAAACTGAATATGATAAGGACAAATCAACTAAGATGTCTAATACTAACTCTAAGATTAAGAAGGTCAAGCTTGTGCAGTTTTCTAGTGACACAATAGTAGGAGAAGCTAAGCCTGAAATTAATAATCAGTAAGAGGAATGTAAGGTCTACGACTGCAAGATCTATCTAGACGCGGATCCGTTAACGAGTGCGGAATCCTCGTTGACGGTCAGACGGACAACTCTCAACCAACGGAAACACGGAGACTATTAGACGCTGAACGAACGACACACGAACGATCCTACGTACTAATTCTCTCCGTAACGGGACTCACCAAGCTGATAAACTCGAGATCGCCTCTTGCTCAATTCCTCACGAATTCTGCAAAAAGTCCCTTAATCATTCGAGTCTATCCCTAATTATAGGCCCTGATTCGAGTCTATTGTGGGCCAACCTCGAATCTGGCCTAAGGCCCATTCGAATCTGTCCATCTGACAGATTCGAATCTAGCCTATTCGAATCTAAGGACTCATTCGAATCTATCACAGATTCGAATGTATCCTTTTACGCAATTCGAATCTAGCCTTTGACATTTATAACTAAGTGTTTGAAACTTATGTTTTAACTTATGCTTGAGTTAATCTTTGACCTTTATGTTTGAACTTCTTGTAATATGTTACATCAAGTTCAAACACACAATCAATAACAGACAAACACATATTAAACATATATATCAAAATACTTGGTTAATACTCAGAATATTACTTAAACCATAATGCAGATCGATTAGACTGCTATCGTCACACAGGGTGTACCAACAGACTCCCCCTTGACGATAGCTTCTAATTATTTACATTACATCAAATTTAAGTACTAGAGCTAGCTATATATATTACTACCCGCATATAATCCAGCATCTATACAAACTTTGACTACCTTTTGGAACTTCCTGGCTTCAGATCTCCATGGTTCAGTAAAGAAGATAGGCTGATCATGAAGCTTCTTCAGGTCGTCCTTTGATAGGTTTATCAAGTGCAATGGACCATATACCTTCAAAATTACCTGCTCGTCTTGATCTTCCATGATAGCTTCAGCAGTGTCAATCTCTAGGTACCACCACTTCATGTTGCTCAAAACGTTCTGTGGCATTGGCTTCATTGGGACTTTCTTTAGACACCTCACAGGTTTGTATTCCATCCTGGCCCATGGCCTACCTGTATGAGGATCTATTCTCGACCCATCCTCGACCCTCTTTCCGGTCCTTGGCTTGAGTTGCTCAAATTTCCCTGATCGCCCTTCTTTCCTTATAATTCTTTCAATCACGTTCGCGTAGGGATCATCTCCAATATTGATCAGCTCCTTCCAGGCTAACTCTTTAACTTCAATCTTGGGCAATGAATTAAACGCTTTCAATGTCCGCCTCAAGTATTGAAGGCCATCTCTTCTTTTCAAAATAAACAGCTGCAGTTCTCTGTCAAAGAACCAGCTAATAATCCCTCCAACAAAATTTCCAGCACCTGGATTTCTCATCTTCTTCTTCATCTTCAGCTGATCTTTCTTTTCTTCCTTCTTGAACCAAAGATTTAACAGATCAGCTCTAGATGGCTCTTTCTCAGCCTCTTCAAGGTCTTTATCTTCAGCTGAGGCTACCTTGATGTAATCAATATCAATCACATTATGATTTTGGCTCTCATACAGTTCAGTGATTGGTTGTGAATTGATTATTACTTCATTAACGTGATCGTCTTCATCATCTAGCACTTCATCATCCGATTTCCAGTCAGCCACATCATCTGGAATGAATTCACCTTCTTCTAATTCTTCAATATCATCTTCAAAATCAAACTCCATTAGCTCTTCTTCAATATCTTTCAGCGCATCGATCATGTCGCTATCTAAAGTCTTTGAAGAACCTGCTTCTCCTCCTGCTCCTCCCTTTCCTCCTTCTGTACTAGGCTCCCCCTGAACTTGTGTAACTTGAGCTGCAGAAAAATCTACAGACTCAATCTCTTTGTTCGCACCGGGATCATCGCCTTCATTATCATCATCTTCTCGCTGTACTTCCTGATCTTTACAACTCGTCTCCCCCTGAGTTTTTAGATTTTTCATAAGTTGCTCTAGGAGGGACCGCATTGTTCGGATTTCACTTGATTGATCAGCAACAAATGATTTAATCTCCGTGTTTTCGTCTCTAACACTTTCAACAATGTTTCTCAGTTCTGCATTCTCCTTATCAAGATTAGAGTTATGCTCCTGGAGTTCACCGACTGCTCTTGTGAGAGTTATGATTTGAACGTTCTGAAAGTCGACACGGCTCTTAAGTTGCATGATTCGTTGGTTCTCGGTATAGGCTTCTGATGTAGAAGGGATGGACTGAATGGGAGCAGGATTGAATGGTTGGGGAATGTAGGGTTCAGGTTGCTGAGGTGGCGGTGATGGTGGAGCTGTATCTTGGGGTTGGGTCTGGGTTTGAGGCGGAGCTTGTGCATCGGACTGTGATGAAGTCCCCTGCATAAACCTGTGACGTTTGGCCCGTTGCCTTGTCACCAACTGAGGAGTCTCTTCGTCTTCAAAATCTGACTCCTCCAATTCCCTGACCTCTCGCCTCCTCGAACCACCTTCATTGATAATCAATCGTGAACCATAGGTTCCAATTTGAATATGAGGATCTGTAGACACTGATTCTGGAGCTTCAACTTCGATCTCCTCCATTTCTTCTGATTCTGTAGCAGATGATGACTCATCATTGCCAGTCTGCTCTGGCACATATTCGTCAACATCTCTGAAGACATCTTCTTCTCCCTCTGGAGGCTCAAGTAATTCACCCACTAACTCTGCAGCTATATCTTCATTTGCATGTGGACCTGCCTCCCAAATTTCATTTAGCGTTTGGCACAATTGATCAGCTTCATTTGGGACATTTGACGGCCCGGCTTCCTACACTTCTGGTTGCTGACTCGTAGAAGGCCTAGACGCCTGAGTCTGACTCGCAGCAGCTCTTTGTCTTCGCCTTGGATCACGGGGACGAGCACGAGGCTGTTGTTGTAGTGGACGTTGCTGTTGTTGTTGCGGTTGTTGTTGTTGCTGTCGAGGCTGAACTTCTACTTCACCTGCCCAGTTGGCATTATCTGGTGCCACAAAGTTCCTGTCTAAAACAGCTCCAAACAACGGTCGCTCGACCGGAATAGCCAATCTTCCTCGATGTGAGGAACAATCAGCGAATATCCTTTTATCCATAATAGCTACGTTCTGAACGTCGTTTGATGGCGGCAGATTTGGCAAGAAGTGCCTGATCAACATCATTATAAATCTCGGATATAGCAGAAACTGCTGATTTTCAGGAGCGGTTATTTGGTGCACAAACTCAGAGAAGAACATCTCCGAAAAGCTATATGGTCGATTGTAAACCATAGCGACTATCCCAGATTGAATTTTCGCAACTATATAATCGAATCCAGCTTTCTTCGGAGCAAAGCAAACCATAAAAACATGGGCTAAAAACCTCCATTGCCCAATTAAACCACTTTTCATGTATGACACCTTGGTCACATCAAGACTGTATCCCATCCTCTGGAAGGCCGCTTGCCTTATACTTAGAGGAAACTCTATCGGACCAGCTTCTTCTTCTTGTGTGCCCAACTGCAGCACTTGTCGTAACATATCTGCCGAGAAAACTAACGGCTGTCCCGCAATTCGAGTGCGTAATACTGTCGGTGTGACCGAGCAGTCTACCTGCAGATGGTCATAGAATTGACGAATATACGGTAATATGAGCTGAATATTATGGGATAGAGCAAATCCTATCCTAGATTCCACAAGAAATTCAAGCATCTGCCTGTATCCCTGCGCCTCAGGGAGGTCATGATCCGGATGAAGCACCATATTGTGCTTAGGGACAAAAGCACGAACTGCCATATCTGCACAATAAATAAAACTGTTAGACTCATTAAAAATCAATAAACTTGTTTAAATTCAAATTTGTTTTATTTTGTACTTTATTAAATACAAAATCTAACACAATGAAATTTCCACAAGTTTAATAAAATTTAACTTAAAGAAATTAAATAAAGTACAGATTCGAAGGTAACAGATTCGAAGAGTCCATATTCGACTGTAATGGACAGATTCGAAGAGTCCCTATTCGAGTCTAATGGACAGATTCGAATATCATTGTCATCTCGAATCTAATGATAGATTCGAGAAACCTATGAACAGATTCGAAAGTCCATGAACAGACTCGAAGCCCCGACTTATGAATTTTCAACAAAAACCCAAGATTTTAACCATTTTGAACTTGGTAAATCACATACATTAGTTCAACTAGGTTCTAATCATTGATTTATGTCTTTAATTTGATCTTTTATAGGTCCAAACTTAGTTATTTAGCAAAAACCCAATTTTGACCCATAAAACTTCAAAATGTGATGTTTAAGCCCAAAATTGTGTATAAAACTACCAAAATCTTGTACAATCCGGTTGATTATACCTAGATATGAGTGTAGAATCGAACACAATAGCTTTAGACTCGATGAAGTGTCGTTTATGTGAATTACGGTAGATTCGAGAAATAGATTCGAGATCGCCTGAATAGATTCGAGGAAGTAGAATCGAGAACAGTAAGAAAAAAATGACTTCACTGTTGACCTATTTATACTACCAACCTTCGAGTCTAAGTCCCTAGTCGAATCTACTGACAGATTCGAAGTCTTACCACTTCGAGTCTGTCTTAGATTCGAAACTACCAAACACTTGGAAAAATTTCGAAAATTTTGAAATAACTTCAACTTTTCCAACTTTTTTCTACGGTATTGTGTAACCAGATAAACTATGCCAGCTCTTTTACCCTAAGCAACAGATATTTCACGCAATGTTTATTTTATCCAACTTCGAATGCACCCTCAGTAACTTTTGACCTTTTACCTAAGTAAAAATTAAACTAACCCTAAATAAAATAAAATAAACTAAGGTAAAAATAAAATAAAATAAAATTAAGTAAAATAAAATTTTGACCAAAAATTTAATCTAGACTTAAGAAAAAATTTACAATCTAAGCTAAATACTTAACAACATATTTTTGATGAGTATAGTCTAAGAAAGGTTCAATCAGATAGCGATGTCTGATACTAACTTTCAGTACTTAAACTTTCACACTTAGGAATTTTTTTTTTTGAATTCCTTTGATTGTTTGTAGTGACATACCTATTTAGCCGATTATTGGTATTTTACCCTGTTAAACATTCTACATTTCGGAATATCCCTTGGCCTTTTTATTTATCAGGAAATTATCTTACGTGACTCAGACATAGACATACTTTTATGATCAAGGCACACAGACAAAAATTCTAACTTGTTGGTATTTGCAAACTTTCTTTAAAAGACAAACATCGGACACAGGTCTGTATTCTCATACAACAAAGTGTCTTAGTTCGACTTAAGGTTTATTTTTAAAGTTAGCAGATAGCGGTGACAGGTCTGTACTGACGTATAACAAAGCGACATGTCTGCTAACCCGAATCTAAACAGAGACAACAGGTCTGTACTTACGTACAACAGAGTTGCATGTTTTCGACTCTCAGTTTTACATGATATTTCTATTCTATCCATTTTCAGATGTATTTGATGTTGCCATACATCCCCAGAAAGTTTGCATACGTCATTTAGACTCAATGTTTGTATGTCTTGTACATAAAAATTAAGACCGATTGGTCGTACATCTAAGTTAGTGACATGCTTGATTTTTTCTAGAGTATTTTATTAGCCTTGAAATTCCCTATATGTATTATGCCTACCAACACATCAAACTAAATAAAGTATAACACTTAGGATTTAGTTGCATTATGTGTGAAAGCCTAAATACTTATAGTCTGTAACGACGGTGCTAATTTTCGTCACTTTGAACCTACGTATCTAAGACCTAACTCTTTTTTCTGATATTCTCTTTTTTTGTATTTTTCTGATTTTCTCTCTTTTTTCTTTTGTTTTTCATAAAGAAATAGCAATAAAGATATGATAACCTACTATCCTACTAAAAATAGAAACTTACTAAAAATAGAAACTTTCCTAAATTAGCAGACTTACTATAAAAAGAAAGAAATACTACTACTATAAAAGGAAATAAAATACTACTAAGGTCAAATTACTCTGGGTTGCGCATTCCATTTAGTTGAATTAAATACTCAAACCGTGACTTATCAAACGCTTTGGTAAATAAATCTGCATTATTATCTTCTGTTGCCACTTTTACC
>JAANYP010004407.1:0-35744 GCA_020465985.1 Centrapalus pauciflorus
TCAGCCTTAAGCTTTTCTTTTAAATCTTGCTTTATATCATTTAGGCTAGCATTTTCAATTTTTAAGTTTTCATTTTGAGCAGTTATGGTCTTCTAGTGAGTCTAAGATTAGATTTAACCTATCGTTAGAACTAACACATAAAGCACATAAATCACGAAATAGAGAATAAGACAGAATAACCTTTGAGTTATCAGATTCCACGTTGGCCATCTGAGCAGCAAACTCCAGCACTGTTTGATCATTCGCCTTTTCAACCCACATCGGACTGCTGTCCCGTGTAGTCTGCTCATCCCCATCACATCCAGTTTCAGTAACTTCAGCCATGAAGGCTCTAGCATTGGACTCAGGATGTGAACTCCAATCATACGTACCATCTAGCTGTCGATCTGAAGTGACGTTCGATAGTAAACCAGCTAGATTAGCTTGTCCAGATGAGGAACTCGGAAGGTATCGTTGTTGGGACTGATTTTGGAATTGTCCCTGATGTTGGCTCTGCCCCTGGTATGTCTCTACCTTTGGCCTCTGGCACTCCCTGGCGAAGTGTCCTAGTCCTTGACAGTTATAGCATTTCACCTTGGACTTATGAAACCCGATCCCCTTGTTATTCATCTGCAAATTCCTTCCAGTTCTCTTAATGAATCTTTTAACCCTCTGGGTCACCATGGCCAGTTGCCACTTAAGATCCATTTCCTCTAAGTCATCAGGGTCGACCTGATCGTAATCTTCGTCCCATATAGCAGGATCGTTAATCTTCCCTTGAACACAATTTCCGTATGCGGCCACAAAAGAAGCAAGTAGATTCAGATGCTCTTCCGCTGACTTTGCGCTCATGGGCATCTTCGAATAGCTCTGACTGGTCGATGCCTGTTGGACTTGAGGTTGCGGTTCTTCCGATCTTCCTAATCCTAAGAACGCGCGAGTCAGTGAGTCTTCAGACTCTGCTGGTGATGACGTTTCTCCGGTGAAAAACGCTGTAGCAGTCTTCGAATCGGTTGTCACTGAAGATTTAGTTGTCTTTCCAAAATACATTGCTGGATTCTGGACTTGCTCGTAATCAGTCTCGGCCTTAATTAACTCGAAGTGATATGCCCTCAACGTTCCCACAATGTCATCAAGAGATTGAGTATAGTATTTGTCCTCATTCAGCTTAATCATTGCCACGTACATAGCCCATTTGGCTGGTAGGGCATCAAGAAGCTTGTTGTTCTTGTCAGTGTCTATATACTCAATTCCATGACTTTCAAGTTCTGTTATCAGGTGATAGAACCTGGTGATAATATCATCCAACTGTTCATCCTTAATTGCCTTGAAAATCGCAAACTGTTGTTTCAACAGTTCTGTGCGCTTTCTACGTACCCTAGGATTACCCTCACACCTTTTCTCGAGAGACTCCCAAAGTTCCTTCGACGTCCTTTGAGTCCGAAATGTGTGCAGTATATCCTGAGGTAAAGCCATACGGATTATGGAGAAAGCTTTGTTTTCAGCTTCAAATAATTTCTTGTCATCCTCCTTCATCATCTGGTATGACAAGACCTTTTGACGGCCTTCAACTTCAGATACCGGTGGAATATACCCTTCATTTATGCACACCCACATGCGCATATCGTTGAACCGTACGAAATCGGTAAATCGGTCCTTCCACCAGTAATAGTCCTCGACCTTCATCAGCTTAGGCGGGGCGATTGCCTTCCCAACCTCGTGGTCCATTCTTAAGAATTTCTGAAGATTTGACATCTTTTCTAACGAAATTGAATTTGAACGTAATTAATTTAATTCGAAATTGATTTAGACTAACTTTTTCGAATCTAGGTAGATTCGAAACTAATTAAGGGTAAATCTTTTGGGATTAAATTCGATTAAGTTTTAAAATTCAATTAGATTCGAAATTATGTCAGATTCGAGATATCCTTAGAGTCGATGGTCCTTAGATTCGAAGGTCAGCAAACTCGAAATTCAGCAAATTCGAAACACCAGATTCGAAACAATACTAGACTCGAAATAAACTCGAAACTAAGCTAGACTCGAGATCCTATTCGAATGAAGCAACAGACTCGAAACTAGGTAGATTCGAAAACCTCTGAAATTGACTCGAAAGGAGCATATTTAGGTTAGACTCGAGACTAAAGTGAAACCCTAATTACCCCTATAGATTCGAGCGCCGCAAACTCGAAAAACGGCTAACACTTTGATTTTTTGACGTTTTGCAGATTAAATCACTATTTTTCTAACGAAAAATAATGATTTCGATCAAAAACGTGAAAAACCACAAAGTGTTTCCCGAATGTGAATTTGCTAAGCTTGAAAATACGTTTTTGAGAGAAAAACCGTCCAACTAGCGTCAAGAAACCTAGAATGTATCTGATGAACACGAAGAACACCAAGAACACTCCGTAGGCTCTGATACCACTTGTAAGGTCTACCACTGCAAGATCTATCTAGACGCGGATCCGTGAACGAGTGCGGAATCCTCGTTGACGGTTAGACGGACAACTCTCAACCACAAAACACGGAGACTATTAGACGCTGAACGAACGACACACGAATGATCCTACGAACTAATTCTCTCCGAAACAGCACTCACCTAGCTGATAAACTCGTGATCGCCTTAAGCTTAATTCCTCACGAATTCTGCTAAAAGTCTGCTAATGACTCGAGTCTATCCCTAATTATAGACCCTGATTCGAGTCTGATGTGGGCCAAACTCGAATCTAGCCCAAGGCCCATTCGAGTCTGTCCACAAGGACACTCTCGAATCTGGCACATTCGAATCTAAGGTCACATCCGAATCTATCACAGATTCGAATGTCTTCCCTTATGCAATTCGAATCTAGCCAAAACACTTAAACACTAATAAATATCAACCATATATAACCTATATATCAAAACACTTGTTAAAATCACAATGCAATATCAATTAGACTGCTATCGTCACACAGGATGTACCAACAGTTAACTAGCAAATATAACTAGATGAAGTATATAAACGTGATTTATTTCAATAAAATCAGATTCTCTCTCTACTCTCTCTCTCTAACTTTCTCTCTCTACTCTCTCTCTCTACCTTCTCTCTAAATTTTCTCCCAAACCGACCGTCCGATTATCAAGATATTTATATCGTTAGAAAGATCTCGGAGAATACTATACGAATCTACTATCTCCTACGTGATTTCATACGAATTTGAGGTAAGAATTGATATTTTTACGTTTTTATATATTTCGGTATTTTTGAATTTATTAGTTTTATGAAATTTAAAGCTATTTTTATGGAGTTTAACTAGAATAAGTATAATATAATCGAACATAGGCTTAATATTTATCATATTTGTGATTTATGCCTTAGAAATTCATGTTTTAGAGCTGTAAATATGAACAAACTCGAGTTACCAAGAACAAACTCGAAATACATAGAACAAACTCGAAATTTAATTAAATTCGACTTATATTCGAATCTATCCATTAGATTCGAAATGTCAATCAAATTCGAAAAAGTACTTCGAATTTAATCTCACTATCTGATTGTGTACATAAGTTTGATCAAGGATTCAATTTTGACTCACATTTGAATATTAAATTGCATTTTCAAACTTAATTCATTCAAAGTTTGTTAATATATTTGAAATTAACAATTAGTTTGAATTTAACATATATATATATATTCGAATATATTGAATAAAATACTTATAAATTAACAAAATAATTAGCAAAATGATTATTATATATATATATATATATATATATATATATATATATATATATATATATATATATATATATATATATATATATATATATATATATATATATATATATATATATATATATGTACCAACCTTTTGAGAATAATAATAAAACAAAGAATGATTTATGAATGAGCAAGTTATCAGAATCAGATAAAATAAAGATTTAAAGACTGAAAGATAATGATATTAATATGATTTGACATGATAATTCTGGACAGGTTCAGTGAAATTCTGAACAAAAGATTTTAAGATTTATAAAGCGGGTCAAAGATTTGAATTGACAGAGAACAGATTGAGATAAAATCCTGGGATAACCCAGGTGGCAGATTTTACATCTGTTTGATAAAGACCCAACACCGTGAGTTATAGATATTCAGATTTAACATGCTTGAAATTCCGGTTGAGACATATTGTTGATGTTAGCTTGATTTGACATTCATTTATCAGCTGGATTGTGACCTGTGCACACCATGGATGGGTGTTGCCCAGCAGATCATGAAAGCTATTTGACTTATCACTTCATATGATATTGCTTTTACAGTTCATTTCAGATATTGCTTTAAGATTACTGCTATCATGACTATGAATACTTATGCGTCATCATTGCATATACTTTGACGTTTGATTCAGCTTGATTAGCCTTATTGGTCTATTGTTCTAGACCTGGCTATTTCACCAGTTCTATTGAACTTTGTAATGACCTCCGATGTTCCGGCACGTTGATTTACTGGTAGCTAGCCCAGTATGTGGCTGATCCCCACGATTTAAGCGTGAGCGTGGCCTGAGCATCATCCGACTCTATGACTTCTATGTCTCAATCATGAGGGCTGTAGCGGCAGCCAAGACATATCACGCTAGACTGATGATCCGCTTGACATGCATGTTAATTTGAAAATCTATTTACTCACTAAACATTGCTTACGGTTGCTACATTATAATTTTTACAGGAAAAGACAAAGGAAAGTCACCTGCCGGACCTAGTTCTTAGGTCTTACACGATCAAGACAGAAGTATCATAGACCTCTACTCAGCGAACTCATTTTGGTACTAATTGGATGATGATATTATGGTGATCTGGGTAGATTTATTTTGATAATATGATGATATTAATTAGATTAGACTTGTGCCCTTTATAAGTTTAATTTGAAAACCGTAAAACTGTATTAAACTTAATCCTAATATGCTTGTACTGTAATTTAATATTCCGTAATTAATTACTCTATCTTAGTTTGATTGATATCGTATTGCATGATGTGGGACCTAGACTCGTGAGAACTGCCCCGAAAGGGGTCGTCTTCACAAGAGATTTGAGTGGGGGACAGTGTGGACTCAGTATGGAGTGGAGAGGGCTCCTGTCTTTCAATATTCTCAGCCTGTTGGGAGGCTGGAATAGTTGAGGTGGTGATCTCCTTTTGTACAACTGGTTCCTGTTGGGAGGAACCAGAGGGTCTAGGCTGACTCTGGGTAGACTCAGGTTGGAGTGAAGCATGCTCCAATTGGACTGAACCTTCTCCCAATATAGGAGAGGCAGCAGGGGTTTCTTCTCTTACAACTGAACCCTGTTGGGAGGGAACAGAGGAGGTGGTTGTTTTGGCTGGTTTCTTTTTGGAGATGGATTTTCGTTGGTAGTGAAAGGATGAAGTGGGTGATTGTGGAGAGGTGATGAGGGGTTCAAACTGGACAGGTTTTGAGACTGGGTCAGAAACAGGTGGGTTGGCCTGTTCCATAGTCTCAGATGCCACAGAGGCACCAGCCACAGAGGCTTGAGGTTCAACGAATGAACCAGGGTGAGGAGTCTGCTCCCCCTCAGCCACAGAGGCTAAAGGTGCAGACTCAGACTGAGCTGTTTTGGCCTTCTTTTGCACAGGCCCAGTTTCAGTGGTTGCCATGGTCCTCTTAACAAGTTTGGACCTGGCTTTGGATTTTCTTTTGGGAGCAACAGCTTCTGGATCCACCCTCACATCAGAGGGTTCTTCCACCAATCCCAGTAACCTCCCCATTGGAGTAGACAAAGGAGGCTCATTGGGTAGCACAGGTGTTTAAAATACTCTATTCCCTATAACGAGAAATACAGCAGTTTTAAGTAAAGGTTGAGAATTGTACAGGTGCTCACCACAATGATGCTTGAATATGAGGCTCAGAAATCTGGGGTATCGAACAGCAGCTGGACGAGTTTCCTGCTGCACCAGATTCAGGAAAATCCATTTTGCCATGTCGATTGTAGTCCCATCCACCAGCTGTAGAACAATGGGGACTTCATCACGGCTGAGTTGGTCAAAAGAACCAACTTTGCTACTAAAGCTCATCATTACTGAGGCAAATAAGAAGCTGTAAGTGGGGGACAACTCCTTCCTGAATAAAGTAGCTCCAATTTTGGGTTCCGCTACACCACAGAAGCGTAGCAGATTGCCCATTTGTTCATCCTCAGCTTGAGGCATGTCATAAGTTTCAGCAGTTGGTAGATGAAGCACCTCCCTGAGAAGATCAGTACTAATCTCAATGGTCTGAGTCCCATTGAGAATAGTACCCTTGATCACTTTGGTGTTGGAGTTGTAAGCACAGGTGTACCAGAACTCGTACACCATCTCCTGGTACAGGACCCCAGGAGTTGCAGTCATTGCATAGTTCAACGGATGAACTCTTAGGTCTGTGAGCCATTGGGGAAGTTTTGAGGTTTGGAGAAGCAAAAGACACTTAGTCGATTTTTAGGGTTCTTGAGGATTTCTGGAAATGATGAGGAAGACGAAGATGAAACAGTAGTTGGGTATTTATAGGATTTGAATGTGAGAGTGTATGAGAGAGAAGGTTGGGCGGTTTGATTTGAAATGTTAGTTAACGGAAAACGGAACGGTTGTCCATGTCAGAAACATTTGTCAGACCACTTGACCTTTTTAATCACTAACACACGTAACCCACATTATCCGTAGTAATTAAGTTAAATAAAAACATAAATTAAGTAACTTAATTGTGAAGAAAGGTAATTAAAAAAACTGTTGGTCTAAGCTGTTGGTCAAACCTGTGATGAGCAGGGTCATCACAAGTTGTTCAATCTTCAAGCTGTTCCCTCAGCCTGTTCAACTATGTAGAAACAGTTGGTGTTCAATAGCTGAGCAGGTTACAAGACAATGTCTTGTAAATCAGTGTGAGAGAATGAGCAGAATAAATAATGGACCATCAGACCAGGCTGGACGAGTAAACTGTCTTTGTTCAGCCTGTTGTATGTTCAAGATGTTCAAGGATTTCTGAAAAATGGCTAAGTACAGAACATGTAGAACCTGTTCTGCCTAAGCTGTTCTAAGAAACTTGAGCAGTGTGAGACATACAAGATTTTAGACCTTTGAGGACACTTAGTCACTTTTGTTTAACATGCCCAACTTGCTGACAAGGTAATTAAACCTTGTTTCATTCAGAGGTTTGGTGAAAATGTCTGCAAGCTGTTCATTTGTGGAAATAAAACTTACCTCCACATTACCTTTCTGGATGTGATCCCTGATAAAGTGATGTCTGACTTCAATATGCTTTGTTCTTGAATGAAAAACTGGATTGTTGGATATGCCTATGGCACTTGTGTTATCACACAGAATAGGAATTTTCCTATACACAAGCCCATAATCTTCAAGCTGATGCTGCATCCACAGAATCTGCCCACAGCAGCTTCCAGGAGCAATGTATTCAGCTTCAGCAGTAGAAGTAGACACTGAGTTCTGCTTCTTGCTGCACCAACTTATCAACTTACCACCAAGGAGTTGACATCCACCTGTTGTGCTCTTCCTATCTAGCCTGCAGCCTGCAAAATCAGAATCTGAATAACCTGTTAGTTCAAGGCTGGAGTCTTTGGGATACCAAAGACCCAAACCTGGTGTACCCTTCAGGTATCTGAAGATTCTTTTAACAGCAGCTAGATGAGATTCCTTTGGATCAGCTTGGAACCTAGCACATAGACAAGTGGCAAACATAATATCAGGTCTACTAGCAGTTAAGTATAGCAAGCTCCCAATCATACCTCTGTAAGCTGTTACTGAAACAGCTTTGCCACTGGTATCAGCATCCAATTTTACATTGGTTGCCATTGGGGTTTTAATAGGAGAACTTTGATCAAATTTAAACTTTTTCAAGAGATCTAAGGTATACTTTCTTTGATTTATGAAAATTCCAGTTGAGGTTTGTTTAACCTGTAATCCTAAAAAGAAAGTAAGTTCTCCCATCATACTCATTTCAAATTTAGATTTCATGAGTAATGAAAAATTCTTGAATAACTGCTCATTTGTAGAACCAAATATTATATCATCCACATAAATTTGAACAAGCATAATGTCAGATTTCACCTTCTTTATGAACAGTGTAGTATCCACTTTACCTCTGGAATACCCATTGCTCATAAGGAACTCAGTAAGAGTGTCATACCAGGCTCTAGGGGCTTGTTTGAGACCATAGAGAGCTTTGTCCAACTTATAGACAAAACCTGGATGTTGTTCATTTTCAAAACCTGGAGGCTGCTTGACATAAACTTCTTCTTGCAGCTTTCCATTTAAAAATGCACTCTTCACATCCATTTGAAATACCTTAATGCTCTTATGAGCAGCGTAGGCTAGAACAAACGAATTGCTTCTAGCCTGGCCACAGGAGCAAATGTTTCATCATAGTCAATTCCTTCCTCCTGTCTATAACCCTGAGCAACCAATCTTGCCTTATTTCTAATGACATGACCTTGCTCATCCATTTTATTCCTGAAAACCCATTTAGTGCCAATTATAGTTTTACCTTTAGGAGCAGGGACCAGTTTCCATACCTTGTTTCTTTCAAACTGATTGAGCTCTTCTTGCATGACAGTGATCCAATTGGCATCTTTTAGTGCTTCATCCACCTTCTTTGGCTGCATCAATGAAACGAAACTAGAGAACATACAAAAGTTCCCTAATTTGTCCCATCGTGTTTGTACCCCTTTGTTGATGTCACCAATTATTTGATCATTGGGGTGACACCTGATCCACTTAGGATCATTTTTCAATGATGATTCACCTGAGTTGTTAACATCTTCAGCAGGTCCTGTTGAACAGCTCTCAAGACTGTTGTCTTGAGCCTGTTCACTTGTTAACATGTCTGACCACTGTTGAACATATCAGCAGTAGAACTAAGAAAATCAGCATTGATAGGTTCAGGACATGCAGTTGTAATTAAGTCAGTACACTTATTCACACAGGGTGTATTGACATAATCATCATCATGCCCATCATGATTAACAGGTTCCACATTGGGTTTAGTGGAAGCTTTTGAGTCCTCTTCATTGTTTGAATGCATCAGATCATCAAAGTTAAGTTCTCCTAAAACTGATTCAGGAACAGCTTTGGTGGAAGCATTCTTGGACTCTTCAAAGGTGACATTGATAGATTCATCTATCACCTTTCTTTTGTTGTTATAAACTCTGTAGGCTTTGGAGATAGCAGAGTAGCCAACAAACACACCTTCATCAGCTTTTAGTTCAAACTTTGACAGTTGATCCCTTTGATTCAGAATGAAACAGGGACACCCAAACACATGGAAGTAACTAACATTTGGCTTCCTCCCTTTGAGCAGCTCATAGGGAGTCTTGTTGAACCTTTTCACCACTAAGGATCTGTTTGGGGTGAAGCAGGCAATGTTAACAGCTTCAGCCCAGAATGATGAAGGTAAACCTGATGCACACAACATGGTTCTAGCAGCTTCAATGAGAGTTCGGTTTCTCCTTTCAGCAACTCCATTTTGTTGTGGAGTTCTTACAGCTGAAAAGTTTTGAGTGATTCCTTTCTATTCACAGAAGTCTTCAAGAGTACTGTTTCTGAATTCAGTACCATGATCACTTCTAAGCTGCTTCACTTGGGCAGAGTTCAGCATTTCCATCTTTTTCACAAATCCAATAATTTCTCTAGCAGCCTCTCCTTTGCTCTTCAGAAAGATCACCCATGTGTACCTGGAGAACTCATCAACCATTACTAGAGTGTATCTTCTTCCTCCTAGACTTGGGACATTTACAGGTCCAAACAAGTCCATGTGGATTAAGAAGAGTGGAGTCTCAATAGAGAAATTATGTTTGGATTTAAAAGATGTTTTTCTCCGCTTGCCTTTCTCACAAGCTGTGCATAATCTATCCTTAGCAAAGGTCATAGAAGGCAAACCTGTCACTAACTCCTTTTTACAGAGTTTGTTGATGTTCTTGAAGTTCAGATGTGACAGCCTTCTGTGCCATAGCCAGTTTAGATCAGCGTTTGTTATTGTGAGAAAACAGGTTTCAGTTGTGGGATCAGCAGATTGCATGTCCACAACATATACACCTTTCTTTCGTTGAGCACATAGCAGAACTTTGCCTTGGGGATCCAATATGTAACCCAGGTGCTCATCAAAATTAACCTTGTAGCCAGCATCACACAGTTGGCTTATGCTAACCAGGTTATGCTTTAGCCCAATCACATAGGCTACTCTTTTGAACACTGCAGCACCAGCTTTAAGGGTTCCATATCCCTCAGTAGATCCCTGTACATTGTCACCAAATGTGACTTTTGGCCCTTTTTCAGGCCTGAGATCACTCAGCAATTCTTTACAACCTGTCATGTGCCCTGAGCAGCCACTGTCCAAGTACCAAACCTGGGAAGGTTGTTTTTCCTGCAGAGTGATAAGAGAAATATTAGTCATTTTTAGGGGAACTCATCACAGAGATGTGTTCTCCTACTTCATCAACATTTGTTGATGGACTTATAATATCCACACTAATATTCCCTATTTGAATGGTATCAGCTTGGATACCACTTTCATTGACTGAGATGTTTCCAACATTGCTTGTAACAGCTGTGAGAGAACTATCAGAGTCAACAGGCCTCATGTCCTCAAATTCAGGACAGTCCTTGGCCAGATGTGTCTTCTTCCCATATTTATAACATTTTCTCTTTTTAGGATTTTTGGAAGAAGAACTTTTAGAAACACTTTCTGAGTTATTTTTGTTGATCTGTTAGCAGGTTTAGCAAACTTATTACTATTTGATGAATCAACAGCTTGAGTGGAGGGTTCAATAGCCACAGCTTTGTCTGTCTCTTCTTTCCTCTCTTTAGGAGGACAGATGTCAAAGATAGGAAGCTTAATTGGCTTTTGAACTTCCACAGGTTTGGGAAACTTATTCCCAAGTTTCTCAGGCAGAGCAATGGCTTTGCCTTTGCCCCTACTGAGATGTGATTTATGCTGCCTATCAGCATAATCATTATTTATGGTTTTGAAAAATTTATTCTCATTTAAAACCAGTTTACCACTATGATTAGAAAACTTATTAGAAATCACAGCAGGTTTGCTTTCAACATGAGACTTGCCCTTGTTGAAAACAGGCTGCTTAACTTTTGAAAACTTATTTTCAAAAAGTTTAGCATCAAAAGGATTTTATCATGCCTTTTACCATCAGCTTTGGACCCAGAACCTGTTTTGTCAACAGGTTTAGTATCCATCACTGCAGTTTGGGCATGTTTTCCTTTCTTTTGCTTGTGTGAATCAGCAGAGCACTTAGCAAGCTGGTTTGATGGAGAACATACTCCAACACCAGCTTTTGAGCTAGGTTCACACAAGCTGTCAGTATTTTGAGGCCTGACAAACCTGTTTGTTGAGATTAGTTTACCATTCACTTTTTGAATAAAAGTGTTTGGAAGCTCACCAAGAGTGGGTAAATCTTCTTTCAGATTATTAATCTCAACAATGGAAGCTGCTGTGTCAAGATCCCCTCCAAGATAGGCTTGAATTTGTGCAGGGATCTGTTGGCTTATACAATGGCTGACTTTTTGTGCAGATTGGCACCAAGAGTCAACTATCTTTTGAAGCTTAGCATGCTTTATATCTGTTTCTCTCTTTTCTTCCAGTAAAATAGAGTTGATGTGTTTTAATTCAGCAAGCTCAGTTTCCAACTTATGGAAACTGACCAGTTTACTGGATTTTGTTTTAAGATCGGTTTTAAGCTTAGAGATTTCAGATAATAAAGCATCATGCTTCTCAACAGCAGCTTTCAAATCAACTAACATATATTCAAACATTTTAATCTTTTCTTCAGAACTGTAAGCCATAAAATTTTGTACCTTATACATCATTGTAGGATTCCAGTTCTCCAAGCTGCTGAAAGCTTCAGCTTCAGCCAGATCCTGTTTGAAACTGCTTGTTGATGGGACATCAGTATTGGCCATCAGACATTGATTGTCTTCTTCATCAGATGATGAATCAGATTCCTCCCAGTCACAAGTCTCTGCCATGAGTCCCTTTTGGCGGTTGGAATCCACTGAGTTTTCCAACTTCCTCAGCTTAGCCATGGCCATAAGGTACTTAACCCTATAACCATCATCCTTGTTTGTCTTGTATGGTTTGGATGACTGACCAACAGCTTTTGACACACAGTCAGCAGCTATATGGCCAGTTTTGCCACATTTGAAGCACTCAGCCTTGGATTTATCAAATGCCTTCTTTTTGCCAGCACCTGAACTTCCTTGCAGCATGTTTCTTCCAAACCTTTTCTTGTTGAACCTTTTGACAAGCATAGCTATCATTTGCTCATCATCCTGTTCAGCAAGATCTGCATTATCTTCCTCATCTGACATCTCCTCCTTATC
This sequence comes from Centrapalus pauciflorus, assembly GCA_020465985.1. NCBI lineage: Eukaryota > Viridiplantae > Streptophyta > Magnoliopsida > Asterales > Asteraceae > Centrapalus > Centrapalus pauciflorus. Next base: position 12,347 of record JAANYP010004407.1, read on the forward strand.
ATCATCCTGTTGATCAGGTTGAGTGAACACATCACTCACCTGATTCACAGGCTGTCTCACATTAGCCACAAAGGCTGCACCTCTTTTAGACATCTCCAAGGCATTTCTCTTCTGTTGCCTTGATTGTTCATCATTTAGTAAAGATCCATACAGGTTGACAAGATCCATACTTCTGATGGTACCTGAATTTCTTAAGATTGTTGAAAAGTAGTTCCATTCTTCAGGTAGGATGTCCAAAAACTTGTTCACCAGGGTAAGGCTGTCCTTAGTGATCCCAACAGCTTTGAGATCATTCACAAGAGCAGTAAACCTGGTGTAGGTTTCTGTGAGAGTCTCCTTTGGTTTTTCAAAGAAGAGTTCATACTGTCTAACAAGATTGTTAATCTTCTTATCCAGTGTGATTGTGGGTCCATCATAGACGGTACACAAAGTATCCCACATCTCCTTTGCTATCTTCATTTTCTCAACCTGCTTGAACACATCATCAGGGAGAGAAATAACCAGGTTATTCCTGGCCTTTGCATCTAGAGCTACCAATCTCTTGTCTTCATCAGACCATTGAGCTTTAGCTTTCTCAAAGGTCCTGATTTTAGGAGCAGCTCCTTCAACCGCTGGAGTTATGGTAGTAACAGAGGTTGGCACATAGGGGCCCTCCATCACTATCTCTGGTAGTTGTACATCCAGATTCTCTAGATAGAGCATCATTCTACACTTCCAGCCAGAGAAGTTTTGATGATTGAATTTTGGAGGTTTGCCCATAGAGCCATTGTCATAGTATGAGGAACCTGCAGCACTGTTGTCCATGGAAACTTGGGAGAATGAGAGTTCTAGAATGACACACACTCTAATTAACTGCTCTGATACCAGTTGTAGGTCCCGATTGGTTCCCAAAGTATGTAGCTTTAAGCTGTAGGGGGGGGGGGGGGGGAATACAGCTATTTAAAAACTACACACTATTTTCTCAATGTTTGTATGTATTATTAACAAGTTGTTAATTACAAACAGGCTTGAATGCGGAAAGGTTCAAGCTGAGATGACAGATACAACAGTATGTTCACTAGTCTAAGACAGACTCAAACTAGTTTACAATGAATACACTCACTAAGAAGCACTCACTATGTTTACAAGACTCAGATGGACAGCTTATGTAGAACAGCTTAGACACAAAGAAACTGTATTACGCAAGCAGGCTTGCATGCATGAAAAACACACTTGCACGTTCACTCTTGACTTCAGCACTTAGCTTTTGTTGGCTTGATCTTTCTGACCTTAGAAGCTTCCTTTTATACTCACTCGGAGGATCTAAGAGAAGCTTCTTCATTGGACGGAATGAAAAAGGAGAAGTCTTGTTGAAAAGATAACATAACATGTTCTGCACTTTCTGAAAAGCAGACTTGTCTTCTTGTGTGCAAAACTTTTGTCTTTTCACTTTGTCTACTGTTGCATTGCCTTTAACTAAATAAGGAATGTCAACTTTGCGTCTTTCTTCCTTGTAAAGGCCTATTTTGATATAAGAAAAAGGTCTGTCACCCTTTTTCAAATAACCTTTTGTCTTCATGTAACTAAACAGCTTAGGCAGGCTCAGCAGTTCTGATTTCCACTTTGTCTTCGACTTTGTAAACTGATCTTGTAGCAAAAAACAATACATGAGGACTTGGAAACACATTCCATAAAGTGTTTAGCCTGTTCACAAAGAACATGTTCTGTTCACAAAGAACAGAACACTTGTAAACTGCCCCAAGCTGCTCATCAGTGTAGAGCTGCGTAGACAGTTTATGTTCAGCCTATTCAGCAGACTGAACAGCTTGAGCAAAACTGCCTTTGTTGCAACACATGCAACACATAGAACAGCTTTAGACTGATATTGCAAATCTTTTTCAGGTTTCAATAAGGCATATAACAGGCCTTAAATTCAACCTTCAAAAGCATCAACAGGTTTGATTAATAATCTCCCCCTCATATGCAGAACAGGTTTGACTGAGGCCTTTTCGTGCCTAACAATCTCCCCCTATTTGCAATAACCAGTCTAAGCTGGCCTTATCAAAAGTCACTACATATTTTTACAGTACATTTGTTGAAATAAAATTACAACATCAACATAAAGTAAAAGATCAGTTTATATACACTGATTTTTATTACATTAGAACAACACATGTTCTTACAAAAGTACAACTGATGTACTGATGTATATTACAACTAATGTAACATAGAAAATTACAACAAATGTAAATAAAGTACAACAAATGTACATTGGACTATTTTTGTTGGGAACAAATAATGGTAAGCATGTCTAACTGATGGACAACTTCCATTCTTCACCTACCTAGATGGTAGATGGACTTCATCACACTGGAGGGGGATCTTGAAACATCTTTTCCAGCTCTTCCCTTGTTTCCTCAAGTTCTTGAACTTCACTTCTTATTATCATGAACTTGGGATCTTCAAGTTCACCTCTCTCAAAGAAGCCTCTGAGCTGATCCCAGACGGCTGCTCTCCGCTTACTAGACTGCCTGAATGAAACTGCAAGTCTGAAGGCCACAAGTTGTCTCAGATCCACTTTGTATAGATCTGAAGCTCTTTGAAATCATTTCTTCTGAGTTAAGGGATCTACAAAAAATGCCCCCAGCTCAGGCTCTTCAATAATCTTGCCATCTTCAAACTCTATTCCACTAGGCAGGCTGTGATCAACTCCCTTCATTTCAATGGCATAATCGCCTTGTTCAATCAGTGCAAGGAGTAGTTCTAGTTCAGTGTCCTTCCTTGTCCTCCTGGCTTTTATCTTGGGATATGTCACAGAGACACCCTCACTTATATCAGTTGAGATCAGGCCAAGATCTTTCACTCTCTCCATTAACTTTTTCACATATGCCCTGATAGTCTTAGCCGTTTCTGAGTTTGACTGGCTCAGGGCAACTGCTAGTTCCACCCATTCCCTGTATCCCATTTGGGCAACATCAGTGTGATCATAAGATTCCAGCTCAGGGCCTGTTGAACCCATCCTGGAAAATTGCAGTTTCCACTGTTTGCCTTTTCTTGAAATAGGAACAGCTTTAACAATTGGTTCCTTAGCAAGTCTTCGGTCAGCAATATGAAACTTCTTTCTTGCCAGGTTGTCAAAATGGAATTGGGTTCTAGCAGAGGGTACTTGAGTTTTGGTCACTGAGGCCAGAACACCCTTTTCTTTTTCTGCTTCCTTTTCCTCTGCTGATCCCTTAGCAGCTTCCAGAATTTTCTCTTGCACAACAAGAGAGGACATCTTAACTTTCCTTGCCTCTTGAAGTGCAAAAGACTTAGCAGCTTTTGCAGACTCTTCTTTTTTTCTTAAAGCTTCCAGGGCTTGAAGTTGTTCTTCTCTAAATTCAAAATACTTATGCATAGGAAGACCCATTTCTTTGGCACTGGCTTTGTGAAATTGGATTTCTGCTGCTTTTTGCTGTTGAGGATCAGTTCCTGCTATTGCTTTACCTTTAGCTGCTTTAGTGATAGCAGCTTCAGGACTTTCCTCCTCCTCTTCTTCTTCTTCTAAGATCAGATGCCTCCTTCTGCTGCTTGGCCTGCCCTCAGGAATAGATTCCTCCCCCTTAGATTGAGCAGGGATTGGAGATTCAACCTGAGTAGACTGAGCAGCATGGGAGGCACCCTCCGGTGTACCTGTTGAAGCTCCTGCTTGTTGACCAGCTTGTGCTGCAGGCACTGGTTTCTCCTTAGGAGAAGAAGTTTTCTCCCCCTTAGACTTAGTCTTAGTCTTAGAGGCAGACGACTTCTCCCCCTTTGAAGGAGATGGACCAGCACCTTCAACACCTGGTCTACCTGAAGACACAAAGTCATCAGGCTTGCCAGCAGTTTTGGCAGCAGGCCTGGGGCCAACAAGGCTATTCACTAAGAATGCCAAGTTGTCCTTTACCTCTGCAAGCTGGGTAAGACAGGACTGAAGAGAAGAGGATTGGGTATCAGCAAGGGAGGTCAGCTTAACAATGTTTTCCCTATCAGACTCGGTGAACAGCAAATTTTGAAGCTGTGCAAGATGTAATTCGAGAGAATCTTGCACATCAGCAAGGTTGGATGACACAGAATTGGAAAGGGAGTTAATGAGGTTGTTCAAGCTGGCCAGAGTAGTAGGAAGAGTAGTGTTGCAAGAAGTTAGGAGAGATGACAGCTGTTGAGAAATGGCTGTCATTGAGGACAAAGAGTCCTGTTGTAGTGAAAGAATTGAGGATAGGGAGGTGGACACATTTTGCAGCTGTGCAGTGAGTGCAAGCAGCTGTGGCCAATTATCTGGTTGTGGAGTGGCAGGGAAGGAATCCTTGAACAAATCAAAGAATCCCTTAAGCTGTTCAGACACAGAGTCTGAAATGAGAGAGGGTAGAGAGGTCATAGAGGTTTCTAAAGAACCAACTTTGTTGGTCAGCAAAGAAAGTTGATCCTTCAAAGGCAGGTCTTTAGGAGATGGAGGTGTATGGGTTGACTGTTGAGATTGGGTAGATGGAGAAGATGATGATGAGGCTGGTGTATGAGGATGTGATGGAGAGGGAAGAGGAACATTGGATAGAAGCTCCATAGCTTGGGCAAAAGTAATGTGGCCCACCTTGGAGGGGTCAAAGGGTCCTTCAGCAGCAGCTGTAGCTGCATCACCAGGAAGAGGGGTTGATGTTTTGGGCCTTTCAGATGCTGCTTGTGTTGCAACATCTTCATGAAGACCAGTGGGTGTTCCCTCTACAGTGCCTTGGTGTAAAAGCACCTCATCATTGGGAGATGGGATATGCATTTCAACATCAGCAGTGGTGAAACCTGCTGATGGAGTTTGCATGGAAGGAGCAGCCTCACCAGAGGGATGGTATGATCCCTGAGGTTCATCAGCTTGGGTTGTTGGTCCCTCAGCAGCTGTTTGGTATAGAACAGCTGTACCATGGGGAGCAAAAGTTTGAGGCTGAGCTGCTGATTGGTCTATAACAGCAGCGTGGGCACCTCGTGCAGACTCAGGGTGTGAAGAGATTTGAGTGGGGGACAGTGTGGACTCAGTATGGAGTGGAGAGGGCTCCTGTCTTTAAATATTCTCAGCCTGTTGGGAGGCTGGAATAGTTGAGGTGGTGATCTCCTTTTGTACAACTGGTTTCTGTTGGGAGGAACCAGAGGGTCTAGGCTGACTCTGGGTAGACTCAGGTTGGAGTGAAGCATGCTCCAATTGGGCTGAACCTTCTCCCAATATAGGAGAGGCAGCAAGGGTTTCTTCTCTTACAACTGAACCCTGTTGGGAGGGAACAGAGGAGGTGGTTGTTTTGGCTGGTTTCTTTTTGGAGATGGATTTTCGTTGGTAGTGAAAGGATAAAGTGGGTGATTGTGGAGAGGTGATGAGGGGTTCAGACTGGACAGGTTTTGAGACTGGGTCAGAAACAGGTGGGTTGGCCTGTTCCATAGTCTCAGGTGCCACAGAGGCACCAGCCACAGAGGCTTGAGGTTCAACGAATGAACCAGGGTGAGGAGTCTGCTCCCCCTCAGCCACAGAGGCTAAAGGTGCCGACTCAGACTGAGCTGTTTTGGCCTTCTTTTGCACAGGCCCAGCTTCAGTGGTTGCCATGGTCCTCTTAACAAGTTTGGACCTGGCTTTGGATTTTCTTTTGGGAGCAACAGCTTCTGGATCCACCCTCACATCAGAGGGTTCTTCCACCAATCCCAGTAACCTCCCCATTGGAGTAGATAGAGGAGGCTCATTGGGTAGCACAGGTGTATAAAATACTCTATTCCCTATAACGAGAAATACAGCAGTTTTAAGTAAAGGTTGAGAATTGTACAGGTGCTCACCACAATGATGCTTGAATATGAGGCTCAGAAATCTGGGGTATCGAACAGCAGCTGGACGAGTTTCCTGCTGCACCAGATTCCTCAGATTCAGGAAAATCCATTTTGCCATGTCGATTGTAGTCCCATCCACCACCTGTAGAACAATGGGGACTTCATCACGGCTGAGTTGGTCAAAAGAACCAACTTTGCTACTGAAGCTCATCATTACTGAGGCAAATAAGAAGCTGTAAGTGGGGGACAACTCCTTCCTGAATAAAGTAGCTCCAATTTTGGGTTCTGCTACACCACAGAAGCGTAGCAGATTGACCATTTGTTCATCCTCAGCTTGAGGCATGTCATAAGTTTCAGCAGTTGGTAGATGAAGCACCTCCCTGAGAAGATCAGTACTAATCTCAATGGTCTGAGTCCCATTGAGAATAGTACCCTTGATCACTTTGGTGTTGGGGTTGTAGGCACAGGTGTACCAGAACTCGTACACCATCTCCTGGTACAGGACCCCAGGAGTTGCAGTCATTGCATAGTTCAACGGATGAACTCTTAAGAACTCCACCATTTCTTCATACCCTTTTCCCACATAGTTCTTGGGTATGGTCAGATTTGCAATGTAGTTGGTGGGTTTGATGGTCAGCATTGTGGTGACTGATGAGTGTTTGACAACATCATCACCAACGAACACTGGAAGAAGGGGATTAGGTCTGTGAGCCATTTGGGAAGTTTTGAGGTCTGGAGAAGCAAAAGACACTTAGTCGATTTTTAGGGTTCTTGAGGATTTCTGGAAATGATGAGGAAGACGAAGATGAAACAGTAGTTGGGTATTTATAGGATTTGAATGTGAGTGTGTATGAGAGAGAAGGTTTGGGCGGTTTGATTTGAAATGTTAGTTAACGGAAAACGGAACGGTTGTCCATGTCAGAAACATTTGTCAGACCACTTGACCTTTTTAATCACTAACACACGTAACTCACATTATCCGCAGTAATTAAGTTAAATAAAAACATAAATTAAGTAACTTAATTGTGAAGAAAGGTGTAACATCCGGCCCTAAACCAGGTTAGCAACAAAACCCTAATCTACATTTAATAGTCAATTATAGCCTAATCAATGGTCATTAGAAATTAATCAAGTGATTAAAAAGGCTTATTAGAAAATTCAACTCAAATTGAATCAAATTCATCGGTGCGATGAATCGGGAAATCAATTAATCCGATCAATTTACGATATGAGGGATTAATTCAACTAAGTACATAATTAAATCATGATTAGTGACACTAATCATACACTAATACAATTACTTAACCTTAATTATGCAAGACTAAAACAATTAATTAAAACAATGCATCCAAAAGTATTTATGAATTTACAAAAAAAGGGAAATACAAGAATACATTTCTAAATACTTTTATACAAAAAAATAAATGAAAATACACCAAAAATACCTCCCTTAGGCCAGCCAATAGGAAGGACAAAAGGACCTTGAAATAATTTATTTTACTCAACATATCAAAATCAAATCCTCTTTATTTCAATTCATCCAAGATTTGCACTATTCTTCATCATTTCACCATCTTTTCAAGATCCAATTTTCCCTATAAATAGAGAACATTTCCATTCATTTTAATCACACCAAAACCCTTCTATTCTCTCTTCAAAAACCGGCCATAAGCCCTCCCAAAGCCAAAAACCTTCAATTTTTGGTGTTCTTGAAGTATTTCAAGTGTTCTTCATATTTTGAAGTGTTCTTGGTGCAACTTTTGCAATAGTTTCAACTTCTTCTCATTTGTATTCTAATAAAACATCAAATTAAGTAAATAGTAACTTATTTCATCTTATATTTATGTTTATATAACTCTTGCATAATATATATAATCACCTACAACAACAAGTTTCATAAAAACTCAAGTTTATAAGTTTCTAGTTTTTATTTTTGTGTTGTTTCTTTAAAGGTGTTTATGAATATATGAACACATTATAAAAGTGTTAATATTATGAAAACATGTGATATATATGTGTTTTTATAACTATTATGACTTTTATACAAGTAGTCTTTGAATAAACAACAAGAATCATAAGTTGTTGTAAGTTTACGAACTACGGATTTTCGGCAGAAAACTTATATCGACTTTGAAAAATCATAACTAATTCATAACTTAACGAAATGAGTTGATTCTTGTCTCAAAAGTTAGATCTATGTCTTGACTATAGATCTGCAATTTTTCATAATTTATGTTGGAGTTTAAGACCTCCAGAAATCATTTGGGAAAACGAAGGTTTGACAGCTCAAAAATGGCCAACATAGCGTTTTTAACGAGCTTTTTCACCAACCTAAACAACTCGAAAAATGGTCATTCTTGATTCTAAAAATCCTTTGTATATTGTAGTTTAATGTCCTAGAAAACCAAAGTCTAAAACATTTTGGAGCTTAGTTAAAAACAGCCTCAAAGTAGGCCGAAAAACCTCCGAAAAAGCTGGAAAATTATATATATATATAAACTTGACGTTTTAAGCAAATCTTATTTATAAACTTGTAATGTTGGGTGATTTAAGACATAAAAAACTATAAATATACCTATTATCATATATTAGTGATATTAAGTCCTTATTATCATTTAGGACTCGGTTAAACATCTCCGGTTTCATCACCCATCAACCAACGCACATTTGCATTTTTGCGCGTAGTTTTGCCATCACTAGTTCGGTGAGTCTTCATAGCCCCTATTTTCACTATCTATTGGGGTGGAAATACATGCACTGTTTTCATATGGACATCAAAACTGTTTATTTCTTATATGTATTACATGTTTGGATCCCATCAGCCCTTATATCATGAACCGTTAATTTGCATTTATTTGTAAGCGCGGATATATTGTGGATAGATCTATCGGGAGTCATGTCCCCCATTCGGGTTAGCTCGGTTCGGCTAACAGCGAGTGCATATATATTCAACACACGGTATTACGTATGGGAATACTGCACAGGGCAAACTCATTCTAATTAAGCTTCGGTTGCATGATGGTTTATGTAATACATACACGGAATTTATGATTTTATAAATTCAACTCATCTGATAATGTCCATACAACTGGTCTTTTCGCGTAAACCTATGAGCTCACCAACAATTTTCGTTGACGTATTTTAGCATGTATTTTCAGGTAATTAAGGCAAGTATGCCTTCAGAAGTAACCACTTTCAAGCTTCCGCACTTAAGGAGTCGCATTCTTTTTCAAACCGTCGGAGATTTATTTGCATTATTTTGGATAATTTAATTATGTATTCAAATCTCTGTACCTTGCGAACTACTCTTTATTATTTATGGGTTATGTAAAACATTTCTACCTTTTAAAGTTATATCGATGTATTTTTGAAAACGTCCATATAGTGGTCGTTCATTATGATTATGGTTACGCTTCCGCACTCGTCACGCCTCGCTGCCAACCGGGGTAGCAGGGTGTGACAGATTGGTATCAGAGCCATAGTTATAGTGAACTAGGTTGCATTAGTACCCTAGACTATAACTGTACATAAGATTTACTGATTTTAGAAATATTTTGTAACTTGTAACTAACTGAAAGACTATGCATGGACCTTGATAGCAGAAAACATGTCTCACCAAGAGATAATCATCTTGTCCGACTCAGAAGAGGAGTATACCCCTACTAACCCATGCAATCCGGAAGTATTTTCTGAGGAGGACCCGACCGAGGAGGAAGACCCCTCGGAGGACGAGGACCCGATGGAGGAATCCGAGGAAGAACCCATGGAGGAAGAACCGATGGAGGAAGAGGATCCTTCACCACCGACGGCCCCTGCTCGCGTCCCGTATCACCCGGCCGAACCATCCTATAAGCCGTATTGGCCTTATCCTAACGGCCCAAAGATGTTGTACACACCCCGGAAACGGGTAAACATACCAAGAAGGGAGTCTATTCCTGTTCCGACTCCCCAACCCAATCCCCCGACACCACACCGACGGGTAGACGCCCGACGATGGACTTGGATACCGGAGACCCTCCGCGAATGGAGGTAGATGGAGGGAGTTCCTCCAAACTTCGAGATCGGAGGACCATCCTCCGCACCTGTCTCATCGCTCACTCAAGAGCCCGCCGATCAGACCATACCACTTTTGATCGCAAGGTCTACCAGGCATGACCACCAGATCCGGTCACTTAACCTGGATATCGGGGAGATGACCGCTCGTTTAGAGCGGGAGGAGTTGCAAAACTCCAACATATATTGGGCCAACCAGCACGCCCTTGCTATACAGCAGGACGGACTGAATGAGCTCCGGCAGCAACTAGCCGAGAGCCAAGCCCGGATCGAGGAGCTGACTCAGCGCCTCAACGCAATGGAAAAGGGAGAGACCCCCGATCACTCCCACACTTAGTGCACATCTATCTATCTTTGTAATGGTAGGAAAATATCATGTAATAGCATAAGATAAGATTTTCGGGTAATAACCCGCCCCTAATGTAAGGAAATTTCGAATGATTAATGAATGAAAATTGCAAGTTATTTATGAAACTGTGTTTGATGATTATAGTATTGTGCTTTGAGGGAAATTTATCTCTTTAAGATTCAACTTCTTACACTATGCTTTTTCTTTAAAATTTTAAGATAATGCCGCCAAAACGAGCAATGAGCGCTGCTGACATTGAAGAGCTAGTCGCACAAAGAGTGGCTGCCGCTATAGCCACGTATGAGGCAAATAGGAATAGCTCAGCAAATGGAGATGGTGGTGCTAGCCGCACCACGGGAGGAACGGAAATCCATGCAAAGGGTTGTGGAATTAAAGGGTTTTTAAGTTGCAAACCCCGGTATTTCAACGGAACTGAAGGAGCCGTTGGATTGATACGATGGTTTGAGAAGTTAGAATCGGTCTTTCGCGTCAGCGGATGTGCTGAGGGAGATAAGGTGAAGTTTGCTACTCACACCCTACAAGATAGCGCCCTCACGTGGTGGAATTCCTATGTCCAGTCTGTAAGTATCGATGAAGCCTACCAACTCACATGGTCCGCGTTAAAACAAATGATGACGGACGAGTATTGTCCGAGGAACGAACTCCAGAAAATGGAATCGGAGTTCTGGAACCTGTCGATGAAGGGAACAGATGTGACGGGGTACACCAACCGATTTCATGAGCTAAGCATTCTGTGCCCTCAAATGGTGACCCCGGAGTACAAAAAGATTGAACGTTACATTTGGGGACTCGCTCCTCAAATTCAAGGTAACGTGACTGCCTCAAACCCATCCACCCTGCAGGATGCCATCAGGATGGCCAATAATCTTATGGACCAAGTAGCCCGGAGGAATGAAGCCAAGGCCGGGGAGAACAAAAGGAAGTGGGAAGACAAGACGGGGAAGAATGCGGGTTCACAATCCAAAAAGCCCGAGACCATTAAGGCTTACGCAGCTGGAACTGAGCCAAGAAGAGGTTATACCGGTACCAAGCCTTTCTGCACTAAATGCACCTTCCATCACAACCAGGATCCCTGTCCAACCCACTGTGAGAAATGCAAACGTTTGGGGCATATGGCCAAGGACTGTAAGACAGGAGCCCCGGGAACCAGTGGCAGCAATCAAAAAGGCTGCTTTGAATGTGGAGCTACTGGGCACTTCAAGAGTGAGTGCCCGAAACTGAGGAATGGTGGAGGAGCTCAGGGGAGAGCTTTTGTGTTGGGAGCAGGTGACGCTCGTCAAGATCCCCACGTGGTATCAGGTACGTTTTTATTAAACGACATTTATGCTTACGTACTCTTTGATACTGGGGCTGATAGGAGCTTTATATCTGATAAGTTTAGTAAGCAATTGAATGCCGCTCCTTTTCCCTTAGACAACTCTTATACTATAGAACTGGCTGACGGTAAAATAATAGAGGCAGGTAGTATCATTAAGGAATGCACACTGAAGCTGGCAGATCATCCCTTTAAAATAGACTTGATGCCTATAGAACTCGGAAGTTTCGACGTAGTAGTTGGTATGGATTGGTTGTCACACAATCATGCCGAGATTTTGTGTGGTAAGAAAGTGGTACGGATACCACTCCACAAGAAGAAGTTCCTAACAGTCCAAGGAGAAAGAAAGAACCGACAGTTGAATGTCATATCCGGCCTAAGAACATTAAAGTGCCTTAGGAGAGGTTGTCATGCAATACTGGTGCAAATTGTAGAAAAAGAGGCGGAGGAGAAGCGACTTGAGGATATTCCAGTGGTTTGTGACTATCCGAAGGTCTTCCCGGAAGATTTGCCTGGACTTCCGCCAACTAGACAAGTAGAGTTCCAAATCGATTTGGTGTCGGGAGCTGCACCGATCGCAAGAGCCCCATATAGACTCGCCCCTTCTGAGATGCAAGAGCTATCCAATCAATTACAAGAGTTGATGGATAAAGGATTCATTCGACCAAGTTCCTCACCTTGGGGAGCTCCGGTCTTGTTCGTGAAAAAGAAAGACGGATCCTTCAGAATGTGCATAGACTACCGAGAGCTAAACAAGTTAACGGTAAAGAACCGCTACCCTCTCCCCAGAATTGATGACCTGTTTGACCAACTACAAGGATCTAGCTTCTACTCTAAGATTGATCTGCGATCCGGGTATCATCAAGTAAAGGTTCGGGAAGAAGACATACCCAAGACAACATTCAGAACTCGTTATGGACATTACGAATTCCAGGTAATGCCATTCGGTTTGACTAACGCACCAGCCGTATTCATGGACCTCATGAATCGTGTGTGTAAACCGTATCTGGACAAATTTGTGATAGTGTTCATAGACGATATTCTCATCTATTCCAAAAATAAGGAAGAACATGAACAGCATCTCAAGTTGATCTTGGAGTTGCTAGAAAAGGAACAGTTATACGCCAAATTTTCAAAATGTGAATTTTGGTTGCGAGAAGTTAAATTCCTTGGACATGTGATCAACAGCCAGGGAATCCAAGTTGATCCATCAAAAATCGAGGCCATAAAGAACTGGGCGACTCCTAGAACCCCCACGGAAATCCGCCAATTTCTAGGACTTGCCGGTTATTATAGGCGATTTATCGAAAACTTCTCAAAGATAGCGGGTTCCTTAACGGAATTGACTCGAAAGGATGTGAAGTATGTCTGGGGTGAAGAGCATGAAAAGGCGTTTCAGCAGTTAAAGCAAAGGTTGTGTAGTGCACCAATTCTGTCCTTACCTGAGGGTCTACTGTGATGCCTCACACAATAGATTAGGTTGTGTGCTCATGCAAAGGGATAGAGTCATTGCTTACGCATCACGGCAGCTCAAAATTCACGAGGTGAATTATACGACTCATGACTTGGAGCTTGGAGCAATGGTGTTTGCTCTCAAAATATGGAGGCACTACCTGTATGGAACTAAATGCACAGTATTCACAGACCATAAGAGCCTTCAGCATATTCTGAACCAGAAAGAGTTAAACATGAGGCAACGTCGTTGGGTTGAACTACTTAGTGACTATGACTGCGAAATTCGTTATCATCCGGGGAAGGCGAATGTCGTAGCTGATGCCCTGAGCCGAAAGGAACGGGTTAAACCCTTGAGAGTCCGAGCTTTGGTCATGACTATACAGTCAAACCTAAACTCTCAAGTCCGCGAGGCACAAGAAGAAGCAGTCAAGGAGGGTAATATACTGGATGAAGCCTTGAGAGGGATGGATAAGCAGTTCGAAATCAAGCCGGATGGATGTCGACACTTCATGGGCAGAATTTGGTTACCAAAATTCGGAGGAGCAAGAAAGCTGGTCATGGATGAAGGGCATAAGACAAGATATGCTATTCATCCAGGGGCAGATAAAATGTATCACGACTTGAAAGGAATGTACTGGTGGCCAAATATGAAGGCTGCATTGCTACCTACGTCAGCAAGTGCTTAACATGTTTGAAGGTTAAAGCTGAGCACCAAAAACCATCAGGATTGCTAGTTCAACCAGAAATACCCCAGTGGAAGTGGGAAAACATCACCATGGATTTCATCACCAAGTTGCCAAAGACGTCTGGAGGTTATGACACTATTTGGGTGATTGTGGATCGGCTTACCAAAACCGCACATTTCCTGCCCATTAAGGAGACTGATAAGATGGATAAGTTAACACGAATCTATCTTAAAGAAGTCGTCTCAAGGCATGGAGTGCCAGTATCAATTATATCAGACAGAGACAGCCGGTTCACATCAAGATTTTGGCAGTCATTGCAAGAAGCACTGGGTACACGCCTAGATATGAGCACAGCCTATCACCCACAAACGGATGGTCAGAGTGAAAGGACGATTCAGACGCTGGAAGACATGTTAAGGGCATGTGTCATCGATTTTGGCAAAAGTTGGGACAGACACCTGCCATTAGTCGAGTTTTCCTATAACAACAGCTATCACTCAAGCATTAAGACCGCCCCATTCGAGGCACTCTATGGGCGAAAGTGTCGATCACCTCTTTGTTGGGCTGAAGTAGGAGATAGTCAGATCACTGGACCTGAGATCATCCAAGAGACTACAGAAAAGATAGCCCAGATTCGTAACCGATTAAAGATCGCGCGGGATCGACAGAAAAGTTATGCAGACATTCGAAGGAAGGATTTGGAATTCCAAGAGGGAGATCAAGTAATGTTGAAAGTCTCGCCTTGGAAAGGCGTAATCCGTTTTGGGAAACGAGGAAAACTCAATCCTCGTTATATCGGACCATTCAAGATCACCAAAAGAATTGGCCCGGTAGCTTACCGACTCGACCTTCCCCCAGAGCTTAGTAACGTTCATAATACCTTCCACGTGTCCAATATTAAGAAGTGTCTGGCTGATGAATCAGTCGTTATACCCATGGACGAGCTGGAGATAGACGATAAGTTGAACTTCATGGAGCAACCTGTAGAAATAATGGACCGAGAAGTCAAGAAACTCAAGCACAGTCGGATCCCAATAATAAAAGTCAGATGGAACTCTAAGCGAGGTCCTGAGTTTACATGGGAACGAGAAGATCAGTTCCGGGAAAAATACCCTCACCTGTTCTCGGATACTCAAGTAGTGGAGAACACGAGCTAATTTCGGGACGAAATTCCCTTAACAATGGGAGACTGTAACATCCGGCCCTAAACCAGGTTAGCAACAAAACCCTAATCTACATTTAATAGTCAATTATAGCCTAATCAATGGTGATTAGAAATTAATCAAGTGATTAACAAGGCTTATTAGAAAATTCAACTCAAATTGAATCAAATTCATCGGTGCGATGAATCGGGAAATCAATTAATCCGATCAATTTACGATATGAGGGATTAATTCAACTAAGTACATAATTAAATCATGATTAGTTACACTACTCATACACTAATACAATTACTTAACCTTAATTATGCAAGACTAAAACAATTAATTAAAACAATGCATCCAAAAGTATTTATGAATTTACAAAAAAAGGGAAATACAAGAATACATTTCTAAATACTTTTATACAAAAAAATAAATGAAAATACACAAAAAATACCTCCCTTAGGCCAGCCAATAGGAAGGACAAAAGGACCTTGAAATAATTTATTTTACTCAACATATCAAAATCAAATCCTCTTTATTTCAATTCATCCAATATTTGCACTATTCTTCATCATTTCACCATCTTTTCAAGATCCAATTTTCCCTATAAATAGAGAACATTTCCATTCATTTTAATCACACCAAAACCCTTCTATTCTCTCTTCAAAAACCGGCCATAAGCCCTCCCAAAGCCAAAAACCTTCAATTTTTGGTGTTCTTGAAGTATTTCAAGTGTTCTTCATATTTTGAAGTGTTCTTGGTGCAACTTTTGCAAGAGTTTCAACTTCTTCTCATTTGCATTCTTATAAAACATCAAAGTAAGTAAATACTAACTTATTTCATCTTATATTTATGTTTATATAACTCTTGCATAATATATATAATCACCTACAACAACAAGTTTCATAAAAACTCAAGTTTATAAGTTTCTAGTTTTTATTTTTGTGTTGTTTCTTTAAAGGTGTTTATGAATATATGAACACATTATAAAAGTGTTAATATTATGAAAACATGTGATATATATGTGTTTTTATAACTATTATGACTTTTATACAAGTAGTCTTTGAATAAACAACAAGAATCATAAGTTGTTGTAAGTTTATGAACTACGGATTTTCGGCAGAAAACTTATATCGACTTTGAAAAATCATAACTAATTCATAACTCAACGAAATGAGTTGATTCTTGTCTCAAAAGTTAGATCTATGTCTTGACTATAGATCTGCAATTTTTCATAATTTATGTTGGAGTTTAAGACCTCCAGAAATCATTTGGGAAAACGAAAGTTTGACAGCTCAAAAATGGCCAACATAGTGTTTTTAACGAGCTTTTTCACCAACCTAAACAACTCGAAAAATGGTCATTCTTGATTCTAAAAATCCTTTGTATATAGTAGTTTAATGTCCTAGAAAACCAAAGTCTAAAACATTTTGGAGCTTGGTTAAAAACAGCCTCAAGGTAGGCCGAAAAACCTCCGAAAAAGCTGGAAAATTATATATATATATATAAACTTGACGTTTTAAGCAAATCTTATTTATAAACATGTAATGTTGGGTGATTTAAGACATAAAAATCTATAAATATACCTATTATCATATATTAGTGATATTAAGTCCTTATTATCATTTAGGACTCGGTTAAACATCTCCGGTTTCATCACCCATCAACCAACGCACATTTGCATTTTTGCGCGTAGTTTTGCCATCACTAGTTCGGTGAGTCTTCATAGCCCCTATTTTCACTATCTATTGGGGTGGAAATACATGCACTGTTTTCATATGGACATCAAAACTGTTTATTTCTTATATGTATTACATGTTTGGATCCCATCAGCCCTTATATCATGAACCGTTAATTGCATTTATTTGTAAGCGCTGATATATTGTGGATAGATCTATCGGGAGTCATGTCCCCCATTCGGGTTAGCACGGTTCGGCTAACAGCGAGTGCATATATATTCAACACACGGTATTACGTATGGGAATACTGCACAGGGCAAACTCATTCTAATTAAGCTTCGGTTGCATGATGGTTTATGTAATACATACGCGGAATTTATGATTTTATAAATTCAACTCATCTTATAATGTCCATACAACTGGTCTTTTCGCGTAAACCTATGAGCTCACCAACAATTTTCGTTGACGTATTTTAGCATGTATTTTCAGGTAATTAAGGCAAGTATGCCTTCAGAAGTAACCACTTTCAAGCTTCCGCACTTAAGGAGTCGCATTCTTTTTCAAACCGTCGGAGATTTATTTGCATTATTTTGGATAACTTAATTATGTATTCAAATCTCTGTACCTTGCGAACTACTCTTTATTATTTACGGGTTATGTAAAACGTTTCTACCTTTTAAGGTTATATCGATGTATTTTTGAAAACGTCCATATAGTGGTCGTTCATTATGATTATGGTTACGCTTCCGCACTCGTCACGCCTCGCTGCCAACCGGGGTAGCAGGGTGTGACAAAAGGTAATTAAAAAAACTGTTGGTCTAAGCTGTTGGTCAAACCTGTGATGAGCAGGGTCATCACAAGCTGTTCAATCTTCAAGCTGTTCCCTCAGCCTGTTCAACTATGTAGAAACAGTTGGTGTTCAATAGCTGAGCAGGTTACAAGACAATGTCTTGTAAATCAGTGTGAGAGAATGAGCAGAATAAAGAATGGACCATCAGACCAGGCTGGACGAGTAAACTGTCTTTGTTCAGCCTGTTGTATGTTCAAGCTATTCAAGGATTTCTGAAAAATGGCTAAGTACAGAACATGTATAACCTGTTCTGCCTAAGCTGTTCTAAGAAACTTGAGCAGTGTGAGACATACAAGATTTTAGACCTTTGAGGACACTTAGTCACTTTTGTTTAACATGCCCAACTTGCTGACAAGGTAACTAAACCTTGTTTCATCCATAGGTTTGGTGAAAATGTCTGCAAGCTGTTCATTTGTGGAAATAAAACTTACCTCCACATTACCTTTCTGGATGTGATCCCTGATGAAGTGATGTCTGACTTCAATATGCTTTGTTCTTGAATGAAAAACTGGATTGTTGGAAATGGCTATGGTACTTTGTGTTATCTCACAGAAAAGGAATTTTTGTGCCTAACAACCTCTCTAAATATTCCCAACACTACGGTACCTTCTTCAACATGATCTTTTATAAAATGGTATCGGATATCTATGTGTTTAACGCGAGAGTGTTGTACAGGGTTACCAGTAATGGCTATTGCGCTCATGGAGTCGCAATAGATGGGAATCCGACTAATTCTGAAATCGTATTCTCAGAGTTGAGTGCGCATCCACAACAGTTGTGAGCAGCAACGTATTCTGCTTCAGCGGTGGACAGAGAAACACTGTATTGTTTCTGCGATGCCCAACTTACCAGTTTGTTTTGGAGGAACTGGATGTGACCCGATGTACTCTTTCTTTCATGTTTACAACCTTCATGATCTGCATCTGAGTAGGCAGTTAGCTTGAAACTGGTTCGTTTCGGATACCAGAGACCAAGGTCAGGCGTGCCTTTTAAATAAAGAAAAATCTGTTTCACGGCAGCCAAATGCGACTCTATAGGATCAACTTGAAATCGAGCACAAATACATGTAGCAAACATTATGTCCGGTCTACTAGCAGTTTAATATAGTAAGGAACCAATCATTCCTCGATAAGCCGTGATGTCAATGGATTGACCCATTGGATCGGCATCAGGCTTTGAGGAAATGGACATAGGAGTTTTCATAGACGCACAGTTTTCCATCTTAAATCTCTTTAGGAGATCATGGATGTACTTTGACTAGTTTATGAGAATCCCGTCAGAAAGTTGTTTGACTTGTAATCCAAGGAAAAAATTCATTTCCCCCATCATACTCATCTCGAACCTCAATTCCATTAATTTTGAAAATTCTTCACATAGTGAAGGTTTTGTGGAACCGAAAATAATGTCATCTACGTAAATTTGAACAAGTAGGATGTCATTACCTTTATGTCGTATAAAAAGGGTTGTATCGACCGTACCTTTGGAGAAACCGGAATCGAGCAGGAATTCGGTTAAGCTATCATACCATGCCTGAGGTGCTTGTTTCAAACCATATAGAACTTTGTCGAGAGCATAGACATATGATGGTCTAGACTCATCGACAAAACCTTCAGGTTGAAAAACATACACCTCTTCCTTCAGAATTTCATTAAGAAACGCCATCTTCACGTCCATCTGCTAGACTGTGAAGTCTTTGTGTGTCGCGTACGCTAGGAATATGCGAATAGCTTTAAGTCTGGAAACTGCAACGAACTTCTCATCATAGTCGATTCCTTCTTGTTGTCGATACCCTTTAGCCACGAGTCTGGCTTTGTTGCGGACGAAAATCCTGTTCTCGTCTCGTTTGTTCTTAAAGATCCACTTTGTGCCGTTGTTGGACTGATCCTTTGGTCGTGGGACTAACCTCCAGACGCGTAGGCGTTCAAACTTATGTAGCTCTTCATGCATTGCGTTCACCGAGTCCGGATCTGGTAAAGCTTCGGTTATGGTTGTAGGTTCGATCTTGCTCATGAATGCAGCGAATAGGCATTCTGCATTGGTTACTCTTCTTGTTAGAACCGGAGTGGACTTATCCCCAATGATTTGAGATTCGGGGCGGGATAAGGTCTATTTGCGTAGAAGGGGTACGAGATCGTTTGCAGATTGGGGTGAATCAGACGGGATTGAATCAGTTTGTGGGGCATCAACTGGTGTAGAAGGTTCAGGGGCTATATATTGGTTTAGGTTAGGAATAGAAGAACCGGTTGGGGATTTTGGAGATTGAGGTGTGGAGTTAGTAGGTGTAGGCTCAGATATGTCAAGGTTTTATACTAACTTCATTGGTATCTGCATCAAATTAAGATAGAGAGTTAGTACTACACTTAGAAGGAGGATATAATAATTCAAATAAGGAGTCTAGGTCTAGATCATCTTCTCCGATTGGCGTTGCAGAGGTGGATGCAGATGACATCTGAGTTGGTTCAGACGGTTGTTGAGGAGCCGGTTCTGAACTAATGTGTTCAGAAACGTTCTCGGACTCAGCTAAATCATCGAATGTGATATTCACACTCTCATTAACTGTCCGAGTATGTTTGTTGTACACCCGATAAGAGGCTGAGTTCTTTGAGTATCCGATGAAAAAAAGCTTCATCTCCTTTGGCGTCAAACTTACCGAGATTATCTTTATCGTTCAGAATGAAACACCTTGCAACCAAAAACACGGAAGTGTTTGACATTAGGTGCACGTTTATTAATAATCTCATAGGGTGTTTTGCCAAACCGTTTGTTGATGATGGATCGGTTTTGAGTATAGCACGCATGTCCACAGCTTCGGCCCAGAAGTGTTGAAGCAGCGTCGAGTATGTGATCATGGAGTGAGCTGCTTCAACCAGAGTTCAATTCTGTCGTTCTACAACTCCGTTCTCTTGAGGAGTTTTGCCAGAGAAATATTGGTGGGTGATACCAACGGAATCTAGGAATGTGGTTAACTCCTTGTTTTTGACCTAAGTACCGTTGTCCATACGGATGGTTTGGGCTTGAAGTTGGAGGTTGACTTGGGTCTGTTTCAGAAATGAGATGATCAATTCTGGTGTCTCGTCCTTCGTGCGTAGGAACTTTACCCAAGTGTAGCGTGAGAAATCGTCGACCACCACCAGGATATACTTCTTGGCATATATGCTCTGAATGCACATCGAACCACACAAATCCATGTGGATAATTTCCATGGGTTGTGTAGTATTGGGAATTGGCTTCAATTTGTTTGAAGATTTCTTGATTATACTCTTTTCACAGCTGCACATAGTTGATCTTTGTCGAACTTCAGCTCCGGTAGACCTCTTACGAGTTTGTTTGATATGAGCATGGTTATGTTATTGAAATTCAGATGAGAGAATATCTTGTGCTATAACCAAGACTGTTGAGATGAGGCCTTGGAGAGGAGACATATTGTCTTGTTGACCTTGACTTTTGAAAGATCGATGGTTGTAAGGTCTACCAATGCAAGATCTATCTAGACGCGGATCCGTGAACGAGTGCGGAATCCTCGTTTACGGTCAGACGGACAACTCTCAACCAACGGAAACACGGAGACTATTAGACGCTGAACGAACGACACACGAACGATCCTACGTACTAATTCTCTCCGAAACGGGACTCACCTAGCTGATAAACTCGAGATCGCCTATTGCTTAATTCCTCACGAATTCTGCCAAAGGTCAGCTAATGATTCGAGTCTATCCCTAATTATAGGCCCTGATTCGAGTCTGTTGTGGGCCAACCTCGAATCTGGCCTAAGGCCCATTCGAATCTGTCCATCTGACAGATTCGAATCTAGCCTATTCGAATCTAAGGACTCATTCGAATCTATCACAGATTCGAATGTATCCTTTTATGCAATTCGAATCTAACCTATACACTTAAACACTTACGTGATGAAACTTATGTTTTAACTTATGCTTGACATACTCTTTGACTTTTATGTTTGAACTTCTTGTAATATGTACATCAAGTTCAAACACACAATCAATAACCGACAAACACATATTAAACATATATATCAATAACACTTGTTAATATTCAGAATATTACTTAAATCATAACGCAGATCGTTTAGACTGCTATCGTCACACAGGGTGTACCAACAGACTCCCCCTTGACGATAGCTTCTAATTATTTACATTATATCAAATTTAAGTACTAGAGCTATAGACGCTACTACCTGCATATAACCCTGCATCTATACAAACTTTAACTACCTTTTGGAACTTCCTGGCTTCAGATCTCCATGGTTCAGTGAAGAATATAGGCTGATCGTGAAGCTTCTTCAGGTCGTCCTTAGATAGGTTTATCAAATGCAGTGGGTCGTATACCTTCAAAATTACCTGCTCGTCTTGATCCTCCATTATAGCTTCAGCAGTATCAATCTCCAGGTACCACCACTTCATGTTGCTCAAAACATTTTGTGGCATTGGCTTTATTGGCACTCTTTTCAAGCATTTGACTGGCTTGTAGATCATTCTAGCCCAAGGTCTTCCAGTATGAGGATCTATTCTTGATCCATCCTCGACCCTCTTGCCTGATCTCGGCTTAAGCCTCTCAAATTTGCCTGAACGCCCTTCTTTCCTTATGATTCTTTCAATAACGTTTGCGTAAGGATCATCTCCAATATTAATAAGCTCCTTCCAGGCTAACTCTTTAACTTCAATCTTGGGCAAAGAATTAAACGCTTTCAATGTCCGCCTCAAGTATTGAAGTCCATCCCTTCTCTACAAAATAAACAGCTGCAGTTCTCTGTCAAAGAACCAGCTAATAATCCCTCCTGAGAAGTTTCCGGCACTTGGAATTCTCATCGTCTTCTTCATCTTCAGCTGATCCTTCTTTTCTTCCTTCTTGAACCAAAGATTTAACAGATCAGCTCTAGATGGCTCTTTTTCAGCTTCCTCAAGTTCTTTATCCTCGACTGAGGCTACCTTGATGTAATCAATATCAATCACATTATGATTTGAGTTCTCATAAAATTCAGTGACTGGTTGTGAATTGATTATTACTTCATTAACATTATCGTCCTCGTCCTCTATCACTTCGTCGTCAGATTTCCAGTCAACAACATCATCTGGAATAAATTCCCCTTCCTCCAACTCTTCCATTTCATCTTCAAAATCAAACTCCATTAGCTCTTCTTCAATATCTTTCAGCGCATCGATCATGTCGCTGTCTAAATTCCTTGAAGAACTAGCCTCTCCTCTTTCACCTTCTGCTTGACTTGGCTCCCCCTGAGATTGAGCAGCCTGAGCA
This sequence comes from Centrapalus pauciflorus, assembly GCA_020465985.1. NCBI lineage: Eukaryota > Viridiplantae > Streptophyta > Magnoliopsida > Asterales > Asteraceae > Centrapalus > Centrapalus pauciflorus. Next base: position 34,961 of record JAANYP010004407.1, read on the forward strand.
GTAGAAAAATCTACTGGCTCATCCTGTCTTTGAGAGCTGGGATCATTGCCTTGATTATCATCTTCATCATCGTCCCTCCGCCTCTGTACTACTTGATCACGACACGACGTCTCCCCCTGAGCCTGAAGGTTTTTCATTAACTGCTCCATGAGGGACCTCATTGCTCGGATCTCGGATGACTGATCAGTGACAAAAGACTTAAGCTCAGTGTTTTCATCTCTTACACCTTCAATAATCATTCTCAACTCAGCATTCTCCTTATCCAGATTAGCGTTATGTTCTTGGAGTTCACCAACTGCTTTAGTGAGAGTCATAATTTGAACGTGCTGAAAATCTACTCGACTCTTCAGCTGCAGAAATCTTTGATTTTCATTGTATGCTTCTGGCATAGATGGAATGGACTGAAGGGGAGAAGGATTGAATGGTGGCGGAATGTAGGGTTCGTGTTGCTGAGGTGGCGGTGATGGTGAATCTGTGGTTGGTGCTTGGGTTTGGGCTTGAGAGGTTTCTGGTTGTGCTTCCGAGGTTGAAGACGACCCTTGCCAAAATCTATGACGTTTTGCGCGTGGCCTCGTCACTAACGTAGCAATCTCTTCTTCTTCATAATCGGACTCCTCCAATTCCCTGGTCTCTCTCCTCCTCGAACCACCTTGATTGACAATCAATCTAGAACCATAAGTCTCAAAACGACTTCCAGTTTCGGTAGTTACCACCTCATGAACTTCATCTGATTCGGTTTCAGATTCCGAAGATGTCAATCCTGCCTCAGCCCCCTCTGGCTCAT